>JAIUJO010000232.1:479618-539618 GCA_023846275.1 Vanilla planifolia | reverse complement strand
CTTCTTCTTTTTCAACCTCTTCTTCTTCTTCTTCTTCTACTCTTCTTCTTCTTCTTTTCCTTCTTCTTCTTCTTCTTCTTCTTTTTCCTCTTCTTCTTCTTCATCACCATCATCATTATCCTCCTCTTCTTCTTCGTCATCTTCTTCTTTTTCCCCTTCTTTTCTTCTTCTTCTTCTTCTTCCTCTTCTTCTTCTTCTTCGTCTTCTTCTTCATCTTCTTTTTCTTCTTCTTCTTCTTCTTTTTCTTCTCCTTGTTCTACTTCTACTTCTTCATCTTCTTCTTCCACTTCTTTTTATTATTATTATTATTATTATTATTATTATTATTATTATTATTATTATCATCACTATTATTATTATTATGATTATTATTATTATTATTATTTTTCTATTTCTTTTTCTTCTTCTCTCACTTCTTCTTCTTCTTCTTCTCCTTCCTCGCCTTCTCCTTCTTCTTCTTCTTCTTCTTCTTCTTCTTCTACTTCCTCTTCTTCTTCTTCTTTCCTTCTCCTTCTTCTTCTTCTATTACTTCTTCTACTAAATCTTCTTCAACTTCTTCCTCTTCTTCTTGTTGTTATTATTTTTATTCTTCATCTTTTTCTTCTTCTTCTTCGTCTTCTTATTTTTCTTCTTCTTCTTGATCATCTTCTTCTTCTTCTTCTTCTTTTTCTTCATCAATGTCTTCTTTTTCATCTTCTTCTTCTACTTCTTCAACTTCTTCTCCTTCTTCTTGTTCTTGTCCTCCTTCTCTTTCTTCTTCTTCTTCTTATTCTTCTTCTTCTTCTTCTTCTTCTTCTTCATTTTCTTCTTCTTCCTCCTCTTCTTGTTCTTCTTCTTCTTCTTCTACCTCGCCTTCTTCTACTTCATCTTCTTTGCCTTCTTCTTCTTGTTCTTCTTCTTTATCTTTTTCTTCTTTTTCTTCTCATTCTTCTTCTTCTTCTACTACTAATACTACTTAAAGAAAAAGAAAAGTCAAATAAAAAAAGAGAAAATCAAAGAAGTAAAAATAAATCGTTCGTCTAATTATTCTTCTTGTTGTTGTTGTTCTTTTTCTTTTTCTTCTTATGCTCATTCTTCTTCTTCTTCTTTATTTTCTCTTTCTTCTTCTTCTTCTTCCTCTCTTGCTTCTTCTTCTCCTTCTTCTTCTTCTTTTTCTTCTTCTTCTTTTCCTTCTTCTTCTTCTCCTTCTTCTTCTTCTTCTTTTTCTTCTTCTTCTTCTTCCTCTTCTGTTGCTTCTTCTTCTTCCTCCCCTTTTCCTTCTACTTCTTCCTTTTCTTCCACTTCCTCTACTTTTCCTGGTTCTTCTCCATCTTCTTATTCTCCTTGTTCCTCTTCTTCTATTTTTTCTTCTCCTTATTCTTCTTCTTCTACTTCTCCTTCTTCTTTTTCTTCATCATCATCATCATCATCATGATCTTCTTCGTCTTTTTTTTCTTTTTCTTCCTATTCTTCTTCTTCTACTTCTTTTTCTTCTTCTTCTTGTTCTTCTTCTTCTTCATTTTCTTCTTCTTCTTCTTTTTTTCATTCTTCTTTCTCTTCTTCTTCTTCTTCTCTTTTTATTTCTTCTTCTTCTCCGCATTCTTCTCTACTACTCCTTTTCTTCTTCTTCTTCTTCTTTTTCTTCTTCTTCTTATTCTTCTTCTTCTTCTTCTTCTTCTTCTTCTTCTTCTTCTTCTTATTGTTCTTTTGTTTCCTCTCCTTCTTCTTCTTCTTTACCTCCTTCTTCTTGTTCTTCTTGTTCGTCTTTTTCATTTACTTCTTATTCTTCAACAACTTTTTCTTCTGCTTCTTCTTCTTCTTCTTCTTCTTCTTCCTCTTCTTTTATTGCTTCTTCTTCTTCTGTTTCTTCTTCTTCTTCTCCTCCGCCTCCACTTTCTTCTTCCTCTCCTTTTTCTTCTTCTTCTTCTTCTTCTTCTTCTTCTTCTTCTTCTTCTTCTTCTCCTTCTTCTTCACCTTCTTTTTCTTCTTCTTGTTCTCCTATTTCATTTTCTTCTTCTTCTTTTAATTCTTCTCTTTCTTCTTCTTGTCCTTCTTTTTCCTTTTCTTCTTCGTTTTCTTTTGCTTCTTATTCATCTACTTTTTCTTCTTCATCATCATCATCTTCTTCTTTTGCTTCTTTTTCTTCTTCTTCTTCTTCTTCTTCATGTTCTTCTTTTTTTTTCTTATTATTATTATTATTATTATTATTATTATTATTATTATTATTGTCTTTATTATTTTGATTGTTATTATTATTATATTTATTTGTATTATTATTATTCTGCTTCTTGTTTTCCTTCTCCATCTTTTTCTTCTTCTTCTTCCTCTTCTTCTTCTAGCTCTTCTCTTACTTCTTCTTGTTCATCCTCTTCTTCTTCTTCTTCTTCTTCTTCTTCTTCCTCCTCCTCTTCTTCTACTACTTCTGCTACTACTTGTATGTCGTTTTCTTCTACTTCTTCTTCTTCTTCATCTACTACAACTACTACTACTTCATCCTCTTCTTGTTCTTGTTCTTCTTCTTTTTCTTCTTTAACTACTTCTTCTTCTACTTTTCCACTCTTTCTTCTTCTTCTTCTCTTTCTTCTACTTCTATCTCTTCTTCTACTTCTTTTTCTTCTTGTTCTTCTTCTTTTATTTCTTGTTTTTCTTCTACTTCTTCTTCTTCTTCTTCATTTCTTCTTATTCTTACTAACATTCTTCTTCTACTTCTTTTTTTCTTATTTTTTTATTCTTCTTCTTCTTCTTCGATTTGTTATTCCTCTTCACCTTAATCATCATCATCACCTTCTTCTTTTTCTTCTTCTTCTTGTTCGTCTTCTTCTTCTTCTTCTTCTTCTTATTCCTCTACTTCTCCTTCTTCTTCTCCATCTTCTTCTTCTTGTTCGTCTTCTTCTTCTTCTTCTCCTTCTCCTCCTTCTTCTACTTCTTCCTCTTCTCCTTCTTTTTCTTCTTCTTCTTCTTCATCTTATTCTTCTTCTTCATCTTCTTCTTCTTGTTTTTCTTCTTCTTCAGCATCCACCTTTTCTTCTTTTACTAATTCTTCTTCTTTTTCTTCCACTTCTTCTTCTTCTTGTTTTTGTTCCTCTTTTCTTTTTCCTTCGTCTTCTTCTTCTTCTTCTCCTTCTCTTCCTTCTTCTACTTCTCCTTCTTCTTCTCCTTCTTTTTCTTCTTCTTCTTCTTCTTGTCCTTCTTCTTCTACTTACTCTCCTTCTTCTTATTCTTCTTCTTTAACTTTCTCTTCTTGTTCTTCTTTTACTTCTTTTTTCTTTTGCTTCTTATTCCTCAACTTCTTCTTTTTCTTCTTCTTCTTCTTCTTGTTCTACTTCTTCATCATCATCTTCTTCTTCTTCTTCTTCTTCTTCTTTGTCTTCTCCTTCTTCTTCTTCTTTGTCTTCTCCTTCTTCTTCTTCTTAATAATTAAAATATTAACATTATTTTAACATCTTATTCCAAAACAATATTCTCATTTTTACAAGCATGACAAACATTTGGTAAAAGATGAAGTCAGCTGATATGCAAAATTTGTTATGAATTATATGAGGCAAAATATGGTAGATCGGATTTGTGAATTATGTATTTAACAAGTTTTTTATTCTTAAGTTCTAGTAGAACATCTTTTGCACTTGAAAAAATTATTTTCTTAAAATATTATTTTTTAATTGAGGCTACTCATCATTTAGTGAAATGCACAAGTATTTTTAAATGGTTCTATCGATACTCTTGCCTTCATCCACCCATGATGACTAATCAAACTTCTACTAATCACTCATTTTCAACGAAGCTAGTAAACCAAATACACATTGATAGTCCAATGAGACACCAAAATCTACAAAAAAAGTTTGACTATATGAAACAATTTGGAAACATTACAATTTTTGCATAAAACATTTTCTACATTTTTTAATCATTAAAACAAGAGTTGCACAACTAATGGCTAAAAATAGCTCCTTTAATAGAAAAAATCATTATTTTAAAAGCTAGCCATCATAGGTGATACGAACCAGATGATGGTGTAGCTACTATTTGATTCTAGGTGCTCTTAACAGATACCATTTGATTATAACAATTGATAAAGGGTTTATATTTAATCATAACAAGATAAGATCTAGGATTCTTGAGAGCAATTTTGAGGAACTTTGATTGCTTTGTTGATGAGAGTTATTATTGATGTGTGTGGTGTTCCAATCAAGATATAACATAATGTGAGAAAAGTCATTTGGATGTTCACAAGTTGCTGTCAATTTCATATGGAAGAGGAACTCGAGTCGGGAAGGAGCTTGCGACCAGAAGCTAGTGATGGGAAGGAGTTTGTGACTGGGAGCTGGTAGTAGGGGGCTGGTTATGAGGGGGGCTGGAGACGGATTACAGGTGGCGAAGTGCAGGGGACAGGACGTGAGTGGCGGAAGGCAGGTGAGGAGAAGCTGGCATCTGAATTGGTGGTGGAGGCGTAAACAGAGCGTGAGGTACTGGTCGGTGCTGGAGACTGGATCAGGGAAACTCACGGTAGGATGGAAGAGAAGGTGTGTACATGACGGTAGTTGGTAATGGCTAGCTGCCTAGCGTGCAAGTGGGCACGTGACAAGCCAAGACCGTTGTGCAGAACTACCTGGCCACGTGGATCCCCAGGAATTTTGATTTTGAAATCCTGAGTTTTCGCTCTGAGCAGGGGCACGGGGACAGGATTAAACTGCAAAGTCATCTCACGGTGCACCATATCGAATCGTCCCCTTGCATGGTTCTTGAACACCTGCAGCCGTAATGGGACGAAAGATGACGAGAAGCAAGGTAAGAAAGAGTAACAGGAAGGTGAGGACCTCTAGGAGCAACTCGCCAATGAGAGAAAGCTTTTCTTCCACCTCTGGGGGGAAATGACGACCGTCGAGATGAATCTCTTTGTTCCTCAAAATTCAGCTGCAACGGCGGAGGTATTAATCGAAACTACTGGAACTACTGACTTAAGGGGTAGCCCAGTGAAGGAGGCAGAATCTATGGATGCTCCAGCTGATTTACCTGATCATCAGAGCCAGGGGGATGGATGTGGGGGGGGGGGGGGGGGGGAGGAGGGGAATGTGGGACATACTATGATTGTTGGCTTGATGGAGCTGGAGGGCACCGCGCACACGACTACAGAACATGCGGTGAGCAAGCGATCGAAGGAAATGATCAACCCCAAAGCATGGGGATGCTGTGAGACCGGAGGCCCTTTCAACCAGGATCAGCTTCAGGGAAGCCTTAATAGCAAACAACAACGCCTCGAATAGTCGAGCAACTTCCTTTGTGCATCCGGCCAATATCCATGTAAAAGATCGTACGGTGGGCATGCTAGATCATGTCAAGGGTGGAGATGTCTTTTTGTCCACGGAAGCATGCTATAGGTGTATCAAATTCCACAAATTCAATCTGGTTGGGCAAGTATAGGGGAACACCCTTTCATTCTCCACCATTGCATGGGTACTGCAAAAGAGATGAGACCATTACAAGAACTTCAGGATTCTTGACTTGTCATTCGATTATTTTTGCTTGCATTTCAATTCCATTCGTGATAGGAATGAAGTCTGGAGGCATGAATTCATGTCAAACGTCGTAACGACAATGTGTGCACCAGTGTGGGTGACAATTTCGTGCTTCCCATTAATATATTGGGATGTGGAGAACATCTTGAGAATTGCCAAGACAATTGGAGAGCCTTTTTTACTTGATGACTGGACTGCTGATATGGGACGATCTTCCTATACCAGGGTGTGCATTGGAATGGTCCTCTTGAAGCCTTTAAAACTAAGCATATGGCTTAACGGGGAATCTAGAAGAATCTACCAGGCATTCAAGTATAAGGGACTGCCATGGGTTTGCTTCTCGTGCTTGTATGTTGGTCACCTCACGGGGCAGTGCTGTACGTATAAGTCCTCAGAGGCTATGCACGCATTTCCAATTATCACTACGACCTCAGAAGACAATGTCATTTGAGGTAGACTGCTAGAGGTAGAGGATATGCTTAACTATGGCAAGAAGGCTACTGAGGCGGAGTGTTCTAGAACTCCTCGAAAGTGGGAGGAGAATACGTATGATCTAGAGAAAAAGGGACGAAAGCTGGGCCGGTTGATGCTTGTCCAACCCCGACGTAGAAGACAGGGCGTGGCTGACGATAGGGGTACAAGAAGTAAGTTGAGCCAGAATCCACAGATGACTTTCAGCCGAGCGACTCCTGATGAGGGGTCCGTTAGCATGCATCATAGGACGAGGAGCCTATCCAAGGTTCGAGGCAGAGGTATGGTGAGGCAAGATTCATCCCCAAGGGTCCACGGGGATTAAGTGAGGGCTCAACAGGTAGATGCTCTAACAAATGATGCGGGAACGGGCAAGACGGTGCAGGCAGGAGGGAACAAGGGGAAATTGCCATTATTGTAGGAGGATTATGCAGTGGACCAAACCAAAAGCTTAGATGGCCACTACACCAAAACGATGTAGGAGAATCTCTCCTGAGCTACGCTACGTGGTGCGTAGGGGACATCGAGGAGGAAGATGGAGGAGGCGTTATATGGGGAGGAGGTCCTCGACATGGCTGGAGAACTGTGGGGCCGCATGAGGGCACCACTTACAAATTCTAGGAGAAGATGCATTTTGCAGTTTGGGATATTAGAGGAGTTAGGGATAGGAAGTCAAGAAGATACCTGCAAAGGATTGTACACGAGGGGAATGTTACTGTCATGGCCCTGATGGAGACGAAAGTGCAATCTTTCCTAAGGAAGGATGCAGATTGGCTCCTTAGGAAGAACTGGAACTTCGTTGCTCATCCATCTGCACGCATTATTCTACTGTGGAAGAGCTGGGTTGATATCATGATCATGGAGGCCTCAACGCATGTTGTGGCGTGTGAGGTGAGGCTACGTGGTGCTAGCAAAATAAACTGTTTCGCTGTATACGGCCTTAAAGAAGACAACAAGCGTCGAGAGGTCTGGGATGTTATCAGGCATATGTCCAACGGGGACGACCCACTCATTGTTGCAGGGGATCTCAACCTTGTGATGGCACAAGAATAGAAATGGGTCTGGAAGAAGTTCATCTATGGTAGGAGGTAGTAAGAACTTGCTGACCTTATGCAGTACCTGTTGCTAGTGGACATGGGCTTCACCGACAATTGCTTTACCTGGTGCAATGGGAAGCAGGGTGGCGTACGTATCCTGGAGCGACTTGATCAAGTCCTCATGAACCCTACTGGGATGCAGGTCTTTTTTGAATGATCTGTGCAACACCTAAGTTGGCTTGGGTCTGATCATTGCCCGCTGCTAGTTGATCTGGGGTGCGGAAATTTATGACCAAACAATGTAAGGCTCCAATTCGAAAGTGTGTGGTTGGACTTTCTGCAGTCGTTTCGGGTCGTGAACCGAGCATGGCACAGACGTGTGGGGGGAATTTCATGGAGGCGATTATGACCAAATTTAAATGCTTGCTGGTGGCACTACAGAGGTGGAGCCAGGAAGAGGTGGGGAACATTGTCAATAGAAACGTGGAGCTAGAAAGAAGCATCGATGAACTACAAACAAAGGAATCTTAAGAGGGACTAACGGAGGAAGAGAGTATGCGGCTTGGTCACATGATCACGGCTTTCCACCTTGGCTGTGCACATGAGGAATAACAGTGGTGTTAATGAGTGAAAGTGCATGGGGCACAGCTTGCGGATAGCAACACCAGGTTTTTCCAAGCTGCTGCCACGGCTCATGCATGAACAAATCGAATTACTCAGTTGAGGGACACGGAGGACAAGGTGGTAGATACACCTGAAAGCATCAGGACTGTCCTTTTGGCTTACTTTGAAGAAAAATGGCGATGAGGTGGCAGGTGGCCTTGCTGCTGATCTCTATGATGTATGGTATTGTCTGCAGAGAAATAGCCTCCAAACTTGGCTGCAGGGTCACCGAGAGGGAGATAACTGCGGCAATGTAGGGAATCAAGAGAAACAAAGCCCCGGGAATTGACGGGATCATGACATAATTTCTGCATGGCTATTGGGCCATCATGCGTAGGGACATCATTCTCATGGTGCAGGTTTCTTTGAGGACCAGAGGCTGCTGGAGGATTGGAAGGACACTCTTATTGTCCTTATCTCGAAGAAGCAGGGGGCGTGCAGGTCGGAGCACTTCTGACCAATCAGCCACTACAACATCATATATAAGGAGGTGGCATGCATACTGTTGGAGAGGCTAAAACCGTTCATGTCAAGCATTATCTCGTGCAAAAAAAAGCAGCTTTTATTCTTGGGTGAAGTATCTCAGACAATGTTTACATCGCGCAGGAGATGGCATCGAAAATTCATGCCTGCACCGCTGCTTCGGGCCTCATGGCAGTAAAGATCGGCATGGAGCAGGCCTATAATAGCATGCAATGGGATTTCTTGCTCTTGATGATGAAGACTATGGGATTCCCTCCTATCTGGTGTGAATGGATCACAGCATGCATTACATTTCAAAGATTTGGTGTTCTCGCCTTCCTTGGGTGGTGGCTCAGTGGGGACTTCGACAGGGATGTCCACTTTCGCCCTACCTGTATGTTATGGTTATAGAATTCTTATCGGTACTGATGAGGGACTACGAGACTAAGTAGCTCCTCGAATTTAGACCTGGGCAACACGCACCACTGATCTCACAACTCCTATACACGGATGATGTGTTAATGTTTGCTCCCACCACACGAGAGGTCGCACGCACTGTGTGGAGAATCATGTGGATGTTCAGGGAAGCTATAGGGCTGTGCATCAACCTTCTGAAATCCAAAGTATATTTCAACACGAAGATCAGCAAGAAGAAAGCTAGGCTGGTGTCGGGGAAACTTCATATGGAGCAAGACTGGATGCTCACGTACCTCGGGTCCCTATTGCTGCGAGGCACCTGAGTAAAGCTAACCTCAAATTCCTGCTTCAGAGGATTGATGCTGTAGTGGCCAATTTGTGGATTTGCCCACTGTCTCTCACGGGCAGAGCTGTCTTGGCCTCCTCTGTTCTCACTGTCATCCTAAGTCATATTCTACGTCACTATGCTGTGCCAGCAAGAGTAATTGACGACATAGCAATGAGAATTAGAAGGTTTTTATGGAACGGGACGAGCAGTGCACACACGATGCATTATGCGCCCTGGGATTTTGTCACTTTCATGAAGGCCACCAGTGGGCTTGGACTTCGGATCTTCCTTGGATGGCAGTGCGTGTTGCAAATGAATAATTGCAAACACATTCTCAGCTGCAGGAGAGCCTTTGGGAAGAAATTATGAGGCGAACGTACACGATGATGAATCCGGTTTTGAAAGTTCCCAGAATGCTTCTCAAGCATTTAGACTGGTGCTAGAGGCAATGTTAGAAGCAGTGTCGATTTTTGTTTGGCGAATCAACAATGGGAGGGAGGTGAGATTTGGGAAGGATAATTGGTTGGGCATCCTTCCATTTTACTGTTGGTCAAGCTTCATCAACATGAACATCATTTGGCCGGCGAGCGTGGCTGAATGCATCACTATTTTTGGGGTCTGGGACATGGACAATATTCATGCATGGGTGGGCAAGGAGCTGATTGACATGATTTTGCATCTCCATAGAGCCCAGATGTCGGCTAAGGACACACTCCTCTAGATGTACACCAAGATGACGAGGGTCGATAACAGGAGAATCTATACTCACATGGTTTGCGGAGCTGATGAAATCGTTAGGCTGGGTGGCCTGCATGATGCAGACGAGATGAGTGGCATTTGGAAGATTAAAGCAGTGCCGAGGTTGTGAATGTTCATGTGGGGAGTCGCCGGTGGCTTCATCCCTGTGGAGGCTTGGCTGGCCGGCAGGGAAATGCTAGAGAACAACATATGCCAATGGGGCTGCTCAGCAGAGTAATCTATGCGGCACATGTTCTGGGACTGCCCACATGCCCAGGAACTCTGGGATGATTGCCAGGCTGGTGGGGTAGTGGCTGTGCTGGGATGGCCCATAGGTGCGGGTGTCGGGTTGACTTTCCTTGACCAGCTCCTCAGATTCATGGGTTAGTCGACATCACAACGTGGAGCTAGTGCTGGGTATGCTGCCACGTTGGCCACCACCATGTACTATATCTAGGAAAGGAGGAATGCGATGAGGCATAACAAATGATGGTCATGGCGTGCACACTGCTAAGCAAGATCAAGATCGAGGTGATTTTTGTAGCAAGGCTACAAAACTTCTATTCATCCCTGTTCGCGAGAATCCTTGCAGCTCTTTGGACCTGCTTGTAGCCCATGATTGGGTCCCCCCCCAAAAGGATGGATAAAAGTGAATTGTGATGTTACAGCAGGGGATAACACTGCTGGCCTTGGCCTGGTGGTCAGAGACTACATGGGGAGGCCGCTCTTGGTGGCTGGTAAGAGGGCTTTCTCTCAGGCTGCCGATGTGTTGGAGGTCTAGGCTATGCTTGAGGCCTTTAACATGCTAAGGGGTTCCCTTCCCCACCAGAGGGTCGTGGAGATTCAGACTGACTTGATGATGGCACTTCAGGAGGTTCGTGAGATGATATCTCACCCCGTGTGGCTGGCCACATTGCTGAGACTATCAGGTACGCCAGATGTCTGGAGTCAATTAGATTTTCTCATATCCACAGAGAAGGGAATGCACTTGCTGACTGGGTGGCACGTGCTGCATGCTGTAATGAGTTTGTCTAGGAATCTGGGGAATCCCTTCCTCAGCCCCTCATCAAACTTATGCTGATAGATTTCATGTTTGATCCTCAGTGAAGATCTCATATGCAAAATACTTGTATGGCTTATGCAACTTTTGATTTTAATATATTATAGTTTCATTAAAAAAATAGGATAATAATCTAGAACATTAGAATCAAAAGCTAGATCAAAGGTGGTGTTAAATTGGTTATTGTTAACAAAGGGAGAGAGACATTAAAAAGCTTAATCAACTATTGCAGATGAATGGCTAGATGTAAGTAAACAATTCGCAAATACTAACATAATCTGGACTATTTGATAGCAAAAATGTGCTATCCATTGGTGTAGAAAAGTCAAATTTGGCAATAGCATTTTTTTGTCTCATTTTGCAAAATAGTTCACGTGATGTATGCTTATAATGTTTTCATTATGATTCAACTTAGTAAGGTTGGCAACCCCATGGCATTTTCAGAAAGTCATTACCTGGGTCACCAATGCATATACATAAATATGAGTTACTTATCCCAGTTGCTTAACCAATTCATGAGTAACTCCATACAATAAAGTCAGTTAAGGAGTTATGCCTTGAACCAATTGACCCAAAACTGCTGCAAGAATCGTGCATTAAATCGATATCCAGTGCTAACTTGTCTTGGTTTTTATCAGGCACCTAACATGCGGCTCCTTAAGGTTCGTGCCTATATTGTGGGGAATAAACCTTAGTCAAGTCCTTCAGGCTTTAGGGTGTAAAAAACATTTATAAGATTTCAAAAATAATATATATATGGAAATTATTTGAATATTTATAAGATTTCAAAAGGTCAAATATCTTAATTAAAAAGACAAATACAACATAAATACAAGCTTAAATTTGTATAAAAAAAGACAATTATTTGTGCAATAATTGCATAGAAATTACAAGTTTTAACAAGCTATTCATAAAGATTTAGAAATATTATTTCTTGTAGATTAGTAACTCCTCAAATAGAATTGTTGTTGGCTCTAAAGTTAGTAATTTAAATTATCAAAATTTTTTCTATCCTTTAAGCTATAACTTTGCTCGAACAAACTCAAACTACTACAATTAAACTTGACATTTAACTAATATAATACTAAGCTCAATAAAATATTAGCAAATATTTAGCTTGACTTCATGATTATCACTTATAAATATAAATCAAAATTAATTATAAATATGAATTTTTAATATCTCAAAAAATGTGTACACAAAATAATAAAAATTATCACAATAAATATACATTTTTTTTGAAAACAACAAAAACCTTTATATAATATAAAATGAAAAGCTTCAATACATTTATTATATGTATGTTAGAATAAATAAAAAACATTTTAAAACAACAAAACTAAAAAATTTCAAGAGATACCTAGCTAAAATTATTAAAATTTGGGTGCATACAAATTAAAAACAACATTTTGTGGTAATTTAATCACAAAAAATGTATTAAAACTTAAAAATATTAAAATTAAAAGATCATTATGACATAAATTTATCAACAGTACAATGAAAATAATATTTCAGTGCAAAAAACATTTTGAACTTGAAGAAAAAGAAAGCTACTATCACAATTAAATTTTTAATGAATAACAAATTAGTTTAGAATTTGAAATAAAAAAATGATTATAATCAATGTTTAATAAATAAATAAAATTAATTAGAATTATAATAATAGATAAAAAGTACAAAAGTATTGGAAATTGAAATATTCGAACGTGCATCACATTCAAGGAAGTGGTTTCCTAAAAAATATTAGCATGCTAAGCTTTATGTTACTTAAAATCATAAACAATCACAAGAAATAAAATGTAAATAATTAACACATGTGAACTAATTAAATACATCTATGAAAGAAATTGATGATAAACAATATTCACAAAAAATATATTGTGAAAGAAAATAGAAAATAAAAAACTAATGAAGCAATAACAGTATTAAAATATTTAATAAAAAATATATGTCATAAAAAATATATTTTTTATTAATATAAGCATAGTAAAAAAATTTTGTAGATGGTAAATAATAAAGAATAAAAAAATAATTTGAAATTATTAACATACAAAAAATTTACAATGTATAAGTTTTGACTGCATGACAATATAAAACATTACTAGTAGTTTGCTATTTACAAATACCATTGTTGTAAAAAAAAGTAAAAAAATTTATTAAAAATAAAAAATTTTCAAGCAATGTAGAAAGGGTTAAAGAAATACAAATTTTTAAAAATCTTTAAATAGTTAAACATTAAAATATTAAAACAATGTGTAGAATTTATCAATGATATGTTACATAAAAATGAAATAAAAAATAATAATTACATCCAAAAGCTATATACGAATTAATTTAAAATTCAAAACTTAAAAATATTGAAAATATGATTATAAAGTACTACTATATAATTAATCATGCATACTAATACAAATAATACATTAGTGAAAAAAGATAGTGTGCTACAAAATAAAAAATGTAAAATTTAAGGTATCATAATTCAAAAACACAAGATTACAGCAAATTTCAAAAATTGTTCTATAAATAGGACATGTAAATTAAAGAAAAAATACACTTTTTTTGTAAAATGATAAAATTAAAAAACATATTTAAAATTTTCAAATTCATATATAATGCCAAATAATTATATCTAATATAGTATGAATTACTAAATGTTGACCTAAAAAATCTTTTGTTAAGAATTTTTCATATTATGTTAAATAAAAAGTAAATATAGTCATTCAATTATGATACATCTTTTTCAATTACAATGCACAAAATATAAAAAGAATATCATGTTTTTTCAAAAAAAACTTTCAAATATTAGAACACAAAATAGCAAAATATAATGAAATAACAAGTTATTTTATATTTTTTTTTGATATTTTATTAAAATTCATTTTTTAATCTACAATATATCAATAAAAAAGTGTTTTTCAAATATAAAAGTTTAAAAAATTAATATATTAGAAAATTTAACTTTTTCATAAAGAAATGGAAAAATAAACAATTTGATAAAAGCTAAGCACAAATCCTTTTTGAAAATATTATGGAATGCAAGGAAACATTTTAAATTAAAATAAAAAGTCCCAAAAAAAATTAAAACATTAATTAATTATATATAGTATATAGAATCAAATAACGATCACCAAAAAGTATCATTAAATAAAAAGACAATTTGTAGAAAATGAAATGAGATATATGTAATAAAAAAAAACAATTAAGATTTGTACAAATAGAATGTTACCCAAAAAAGATACAAAATGAATATTCTTGAATAAATATAAAATATCAAAAAACAAAATGAAAATTAATAATCATAAAATTAAATATATCTTAAATAATTAAAAAAATAATAAAAGATGTTTATAAAAATCACTCATTTAGCATATCTAATTCAATGTGTAAGTGATCAAAATTTATTTTTACTAATATAAGAATTATAAGTCCTTTATTAGAGATAAAAAAAAGAAAAAGGTGTCAATATAATGGAAATTTATGAACATTTAAATACATTACTAACATGAAATAAAATTTTCTTAGCAAAGCAACATTTTGAAACATTAAATTTTTACAATGAAATATTAAATATAACAAATATTATTAAAAAATTTACCATTTTAAAAAGTTATGAAACTATGCACCAAAATTTAGTTGTATTACACAAATACAATACATGTGCATAGCTTTTTGTCTAAAGATTATAATCAATACTAGATTAAAAAAGAAATTTAAAAAATACATAAAATATATATATTTAATATTAAAAAATTGAAGTTCATTAAAATTTCTATATGGTATATTAACAAAACATTTTGCTAAAACTACATGAAAAATAATCATCATGATGTAAATCAAGAAATTTAGAATGTTGGAAGTTTGAAAAAAATGACAATAATGAAATAACTGAAAAATAAAAATAATGTGTGCAGAAATTTTTGAGACAATATTCGTAATATTTAAATCTTAACAAATGTCCAAAGGCAAAAGATGTTGCATGTAAATAAAAAACAATTGAAAATAGATTATTTTAAAACATAAAATATTTATGCAAATGAAGTGAGAAAATTATTAAAAAGGTAAAATGATTTACATAATCCACTAATAAAATATTTGGTAAAGGTTAACTTTTCTATTATATAATATATGAATTAATTGATTAGTTAATTAGAAGTAGGTATGTTATGTCATATAAATGAATGATATAAAATACTTAGAAGTAGAAAATAGGCATGTAAAATTTATTTACTTAATATATTCATGAGAGAATATTCTCACTTGTGCATCAACAAAAGAGTTTTCTTATTATTACAAATAGAAATGACTTAAACAATTGTTTATATTATTTTATTAAATAATAAACTCTTTAAAAATGTATGATAATTTTTTTTTAAAATAGAGAAAATTAATTTAACAAAAGATCAGAATATTTTGAAAATACATTAGCATGTACATATTTTATTAAAATAAGCTAAATAAACTTAATTTTTTAAATAGAAATTGTTATGAATTTTAACATATAAATATGTCATTATTGTAGCTCAACACTAAAAATGTTAGGAACTATTTGCATATATTGTCTACAAAAATTTTGTAATTTAACCACAAATTTAAAAAATGAACCTTATTTTAAAAATAATTAAACTGAAAATCATTAAAATCATAAGCAATTATATAAAGGTAATATGTAGTAATTGTTTGTTGAGTTATTATGAATATGTAGTAATAACTAGTGAAAGTGAAAAATTGTGATAGAGCATGGCATACATGCACCTTAAGTTTGATTGAAGATTTATGGCTTCGTTTAATGGTTTGATTAACTTTTTGATCTAGGGTCAAGTGGGTTTGCTTCAAATGTTGTTGCTAAACCATTTCAACATCTTATGTTTATTACATTTTAATTGGTAAAATCAATAAACCTTTCATTTATAGATAAGCTATAATTACTTCAAAAGAAATGAAGAAATCATTCCAATTAAACCATTCTTGAGTTTCATTTGACATTTTTAACTCTAGAACTCATGATATTCAATACCATATATCATAAACTCAAAATATGTGACATAAACTAAGAAAATAAGTTTAAAATAAGCTTAATATTTTCTCTAGTTTATGACAATCAAATATGATGACTAATGCTACATATGTATGATCTAGTTTTTGTATTAATTTTCAAGTAAAAATTAGAACTATAATAAGGTCATATATTTACAATGATCTCATTATGTATATATGATTATCATTTGAGATAGAAATATAAAGAGTGAACATTCTTTTACCGGTTATCTATCTAGTCGTATTCTTATTAATGTTTTAAGGATTGTGTTCTTCTACTTGTAATATTTATACAAACACTTTTTCATGTGTAAACTTTTTATTTCTTATGAGAATCCCTAGTCTTCATTAAACTGTAAATGAGTTGAACATGTATGATATAATTTGTCATATTGGTAAGATTCTTCATTTATGATTTATGACAAACCTCTTCTTGTTAGTAAGTTACCTTTCACATAAAAGTAGGCATTTTGTTTTGTGTTTTTGCATAATTTTTATATGAAATAGTATAAAGAATAATGTTTTACTTTTGTAATTCATTTCTTTTCATTCATTGCATAGAGGACTAAAGAAAAAAAAATGTTACAATGTTGTTATAGAAATATCAAATTCTCTTTATGTGCATGAATTTTTTGTTAAGTTAAAATTTGTTAACAAAAACATTATCATATTATTGTCATCATATATGGTACAAAATAATCCTAACGGATCTACATATTATGAAAAATTTAATTTTATGTTAGTGCCTCATTGTATACATGTACGATCACCTTTGCTTAATGTAATAAATTTATCTTGGTTATACAATTTGAGTGATCATTTAGAAAAACAATTGAAAATGTAAAAAAGGAAATAAAACTTTTCATTGTATTATCTATTCATTTATGTCATACTTGCATGATAAACTTATGCTACAAATACATAAATATCAGATAGCTGGTTTATTAAGGCAATCAGTTCTATCTACCTATTGTCATAGAATGATTTATTGATTGTAAATTTAAAGAAAATTGCTAAAATCATAATGGCTTGTTTAATTACTCTAGGAAAAAATAAATCAATTTGATTTACTTTTAAAAATGAGTGATTCATAAAGAATATAAGTAAAAATATTTTTTTATATTTGAATTGATGGATGAACACATTTCATTCTATTAGCTTTATTTAATTGATTCTAAGGATAGTAATTTCTTCATCACACATTTAGATATTATGTCACTTTTGTCAAAAAGGGATTAAGGTAAAAGCTATAAAAGGTTTTCTATGTGCTATAAATTTTGATCTTTCAACCACCATAATTATTATTTTGTTATGGTCAAGGTTTGGATAATCTCTGTAAGCTCGTAGGTGTTCTGTTGATGATTGATGAAGTTGTTGAAAGGATGTCTACTATGCCCACCATATGGCAAATGTTGCTAGTTTAGTAGACGCCTCGCTAGGTTGACTGTGCTTTAATGAAGACTTTGTGCTCATGGTAGAGCCATTTCAAATCATTAGGTGCTTTATGTATCTTTCTGTTTGTTTTGACAATTTCTTATTCAATAATAGTATGTTTATAAATGTAAGGAAGGATTTGAAATGATCAAAATAATTGTTAGAAAAAATCATTTATGTTAATAATTCTATAAGGCACCATTTTCCTCCTCTTATAGCAAGTGTAGTCCTTTGAACTATTGTCGTAATGGGTTGTTTGAAATTTAGAAGTTCCTAATGCAAGTTCATTTTCTTGTATTTTTTATGGTGAAATTTTTCTGATATATATTAACTTTGTGGATTGTCCTCCTTTATTTCATTGGAAACATTAAACACTATACAAAATGTTTTTAAAGTTTTTTTTGAATTGTAAAATATAAGTTTCTTATTTTTTGTCCATCTTAGCGTTATTCTAGATGATAAGGGTCATAGGTCATGTATAATTATTCTACTTAATGCAAGAGGAAAAGAACTTTTGCACTTTGCTTTGTCTAAAAGTCTACAACGTTTTTTCTTGTTATAAAGAAATGTAAGATTTAGTATGTTATTTGGAGATAAATGTTTCAAATCACTATTTTATACTAGAAAGAGAAGAAGCAAAATAAATGGAAATGGAAAGTAACATCATGTACTGTCAAACTAAGTTTGTAAATCAAAGGTGCAATGTTTAATTGAAGTCTTGATGATATCTCACTTGTTGATTGTGACGATAATTTATCTAAATGCATTAATTAATTAGCAAATAAATATTGAAACTAATCAATTTTATGCTAATTTAAAAGTGAAAAGCAACAAGCATGAACAACAAGCATGTTTATTGAAGTAAAGAATTACTAAAAAAGTTGCATAGTCTCCTATATATTTTATAAATGACTTTAAAAACAAGCATGTTTATTGTCAAAGCAATTATTCATAAATCTTGCATTGATGCTTTGAATTAATTGAGATATTCGGTTGAGAAAAAAATGTAGATGTTAGAAAAAAATTTATTCACTTGTATTGCAAAGGGAACATATTAAATTGAAGGAAAATTTTGTAAATCTTGCTTTAACATGTTTCTTCATGCTGACAACCTATTCAGATGTGAATTTAAGTGAACTTTTTAAGACTATTAATAGTCCATCTCTTTTATGTATGGCTTCTACCTTTTCTTTCAATTGAATTTCGAACAATAACTTATGTTGGAACACAATAAAGCACTTACCAATTCATCGTTTTTGCACTTCACTTAATAAAGAGAATGACTGGGCCCTTTGAAGGTAAATGTTACTACTTTTAATCTCACACATCCTAAAATTTCTTTAGTATGTACTGATGTGGAGTTAGCAATAGAGTTAAACTAAATTAGAATTTCTACTGAAGGTATTTAAAATAATTGCTTTTGTCAAAAAATCTAGTATGATAACTTATTTAAACTTGACAAAGGATGACACAAATATAGGCATGAGCTAGCTCATGGCAAACATTAAAAATAATGAGATAAATCTTAAGATCATCTTGTTGTTTGTAACAAGGAATAGGGTCATGCAATTAAAAGTCAAATATCAATGAAGATGTTCACAAAAATAACCAACAATAGGAAAAGATTGAAGCCACCAAGATTTCTAAATTACTTACCAACTCTTTGGCCAAGAAATCCATTATGGACGATCAACTACATGTCTTAATGAAAACAAAAACAACTGAGCATGTTTGTAATGTTAATGAAAGTCAACTAATATATACAAGGTTGTGCAACTGTCTGACAAGGCAATTATAGCATGACTATAGCTCCTTAAAAATTCTAAAAAATGAGAAGGACAATAATTAAGTTTTTTATTTAAAAACTTCATATAATAAAGTTTATTATTGATATGATAATCTAGATCTTAAAAGTTTTAGTGAACTTTTAAGAGATCAACAACCTTTTTGTTTGAAATTCAAACTAAGGAGTTTAATCCATTAAAATGTCAAAGTATGAGAAAAAAGTTTTGGAAGATTAAAAAAATAACTTAGTGCAAAAAGTATTATAGATGCTTTCAGCTATCCAAATTTTAGATAATGGTGGTCTTAATAAATAAATTCTTATTTTTGAAATTTTTGTGATGCTACTAAAACGTTTTTTGCCATGTGATTAATCAATTTATTAAAATGTATATTGTTTGATAAATTGCCTTGTTTGAAACTATTTCTTCAATGGATAAGACATAAAAACTTGCTATTCAACTAAATTTTTATCATTACTATTACAATCAATCAAACAAGATATAGATTCTTTGGAGGGATTTCAATTGTGATGTTGACATTATTGAAAAGTAGATCGTTTATATCAACATCAAGCATCATGACTAGGTTTCTAAGCTTAACTATGCTTTCACCTATGATAAAAGCATTGTATATAGAAGGGGATTAATTAAGGGAGAGTCATTTTGCATTGTCAACAATACAACAAATCCATGGATGGTGGGTAGGGATTTTTTTGAAATCACATCCTCAAATGATTACAATGTGCAATCTACTCTTAAACTAAAAGTAGTGTAAGAGTTTGTTGATTGCATAATTTTATATCACCATAAGCAATAGTAATTTTTGTCATTCTTCTATATGGGCAAGAAATGGTAATAAAATATTGGTTTCAAAAGGATTAGAAAGGGTGATGGTTAATGAGAAATGAATAGAAGTACTTTCAACTTTATAATTCGTCACCTTACTAGAACTTAACCAAGCCATGTTGCTCTTCTACTAAATGTCATCAAAATTCATCCTTCATCTCCCAAATATCTTAAATTTCATAACAACTTTTTGAATCACCCTACATTTGCATAGATAATGTGGAATAATTAGAATTTTTCTTTAAACTACTTTGGGAAGAAGACATAAAAAGTGTCATAAAGATTGAAACAATCAACATTTGCAAAAATGTTTTATTCTATTAAATTAGATAAGGAAGATGTGAATCACAAATATATAATTCTTTTGGGAAAGCAAAAAAAATGACAAGTGGAAAGTGTTTATCTTGTTAATTCTTGTTATTCACAAGATTTTGAAGGAGTGGAGTTTTATTCGAAATAGAACAAAGGAATTAGATGGCTAATAGAAGGAGAAAGAGAAACAATTCTCTTTTATGCAATAGTGATGAGGTGGAGAAACAAACATAGAGGACAAAATAATGATAGTAATCAACCACTTTTGTAATATTTTAATGTCTTCTTAAGTAATTAATGGTCAAGATATGATTAATTGAATCATTTCCTTTTTAACAAAACCAAACAAATAGTAGAATAATGTAAGATATCACCAAGGAGGAAATAAAGATGTAAATTTTAATATGAATTTTGATATCACTCTCGGCCTAGATTGTTTTAATGAGTAGTTATTCACTAATTATTTAGACTTAATCTCAAATGTTATGTTGAGTGTATCTAAAGAATTTTTATAAGATCCCCAATTCTTTGGGGGAGTTTGGGCACAAAAATTTTACATATATCCATAAATCATAACCAAGAAATCATTGTTGATTTTAGAACAAATATTCTTCAAAACATCATGAAAATAATATCCATACTGCTCATTGTTAATTAAATATTATAAAATTTTGATAGGTTGGTTTCTCTTACGAAAACTAGTTTTATAAATACAAAGATCTAATAACAAACATATTATAACATTAGAAATTAGTATATTATCTTATCAATAAAAATAATGTCACAATTCTATTGTTAAGTTTGATTTTAAGGATGTGAATTACACATCATGGAAATTTCTTTGTTAGACACTTTCCAAGTATAATGTTAATAACAATCTTATTAAGGTGCCCACCAATTATATTTATAATACATGGTTATCAACAATCTTTAGTGTACCATCAAGTAACTTTTTTCAACTTTCAAATAGTCTTAATGAAGGTAATCTTACTCTATCTTCCTTTGTTTTCATCTCATTCATGGAGCTCTTAAAACTAGCCCTAATAACGTTTTTTCTTGAAAAAGAATGATATTATATGAACAACATAGGTCATCTATAAATATCACTCTCCTAGCTTATGCAAACAACATAATTATCATTATTAGAGAACATCTGCAAACTACTGTTAATATTAGTAAGTTACTACAGCTCTTCCAACACTAAGGTTTTTAAATATAAAAATTAAAAGCAAGGACATCTATAGAAATAGAAATGCATGTGCTAGGTAAATCAAATTTGCAAGGGCTTAAGATTGTATTAAATAAATCTTCCTTTGGCATATTTGTGCTGTGCACCATATATAAGTCAAAAGAAAGTAGCTTACTTCCAAAATTTGATCGATAAAATTAATAACATATTTCGTTAGGTGGAAAATAAAGTTTTTAACTATCAAGGGTGGACTCATTCTCATCAAGCATGCCATTTGCTCAATTCAAATATATATTATAATGACAAGTAAATTCCTAATGTAGTTTTATAATAAATTAAAAAAAGGAATAAATTTACTTTTGTGGGGAGACAATGAAGAAAATCTTAAGCATCACTTGACTTCTTCGAAAAACATTAATTTCTTGTTAAAGGAAAATAGCCTTGGTAGTTTGAAAATCAAGAAAATGAGGAAACTTTTTATGTAAAATTTAATTGGTAGATACTCACCAACAACACTGTAGGGTCTAACTACATGTTAGATGCAACAAGAATGAAATCGAACACATGGGCTAGCATACAAAGGATGAAACTTTTGATTACAAAGAATGCAAATTGGTCTAACTCAATAAATTTATTGTATATGTTCTCTAACTTGTGATGTGTAGTTTAGTTATCATTCTACCTAGGTCTATTTGAGATCAAAAGAGCCAAGTCTAAAATTTAGATGACAATTATAAGGCACCAAATGCCCTTTAAGGATGTTAATTTTAACATGCATGGTATTCAAAACCATGTGCCATTACCAAATAACCTAATGAATCTAAACTTCCAACTTGCTTTAATGTTTCAACTATGTCCAAATCAAGTTTGAAGGTTCACAAAGAATTTTAGACAATAGAATAACATGATCTATGTTGATTCTATTATCATCCATTTACACTTGGTTGTCATTGATACTATTCATCTTATGATATAGTTGTATTGTGAATTTTTTTGTAAGTAGAATAGATGAAATGAATATTAAAATTTGAGCATAGGAAAAGCATCTTAACTCTTATACTAAATAAACTTAATCATTGTTTACATTGGACTAATATGACTGACATCTTTCAATACAAAAATACCTTCACAATGATAGAACGAGAACATGAGACATGAAAACTAGGAAAAGCATAACAGGAACTTTGTCTCCATATTGCATCACACACACGAAGCTTGCCCACTTCCATAATCATAATGGATTTCTCGCCATTTTTGGTTCACGACATCAAGAACTTTTGTTTCACATGTCTTACTACATAGTTAGAAGCAACATTAAATAACCTATAGAGCAATGTATAACACATTTATTAGATGAGTAAAAAAGTGAATTATGCATAATATTGTTTAAAGTCTAGTAAGAAAATGTCAAAGATATGAATGAGAATGATTTCTAGCTATTAAAAAATGATACAAATCCAATTTATATTATATCATAATCACTTCTAACTAGAAATCCCAAACATGAAAAATAAAGCAATATTATAAAAAAATGAAGAACAACGATGTGGCTTAAGCTACCAAATCCTTGTTTCTTGCTAGAAGGGTTGTTATGATTAATGTAGTATTTAAGGCTAACCATATATGCACTCTTAATAACAACATGATCATAATGGGGATTATCAATGCACATAATTTCATAACTTGAACCATTTTTTGGGGTGGCATAGCTAAAATAAATATATTGCCCAATGATTTATGAGATTTAGGACTCAACGGATTAAGGGCATGGTGATACATTATTAATGTAAGATAGGTAGTAAGAACTCCTATAATAGGATTTACGATGGAAGGTAATGACGAAAAGGATGAGAATAATGATGGAGATAAATTGAAATCATAATTTAGATGCTAAATAATAACCTAAAATACCTAGATAACAAACTATGGTTCTGTATTTTTTTAGATAAAGAAAACATTATTTCTAGAAATATAATACTAATATTAAGAAAAGAACCTTATATTTATTACATAATAAGGCTTTAAATAGATTGTAATTTTAAATGTAAATTCAAAAGATATGTTGACTAAACTACCACTCTTAATGAAAACATGCAAAAATTGTATCATTGTAAGAAAGGATGAAAATATAATGAAAATTTATATGAAACATTAAAAATCATATTTAAATAAAAAATATAATAAACTAATAATAATAAAAAATTCAATAGTTCAACTCAATTATTAAAATAATTGAAGTCGTCTTACATTAGTGAACACTGTAATGAGAAACTTTGTTATGTTATGTGTTAAGTAAATCTTCGTCAAACTTAGCATTGGTCATTTGATCATGCAAAACAACTAAATTAAAAATATATAATTTATGAAAAAAATATAATTAAAAAACTTATCAAAGTGTCAATTGTTTTTTATCAAAGCTTCTTTTGTGTTATAGAAATAATCATTATGATTCAAAACCACTACTTGTTGTATTGCCACATTTGACTTTTCTTTGTCATTTTTAACATTTTCTTGCAACCACTTTATGTCTTCACGTTATTGTATTTTGAATGAAGGCATGATGTTAGCACATTTGCTATGTGTTTTTTTAAATTATTCTTGAGCAATAGTGTTATAGCAACTCCACTTATGGCCTTGCGATCAGGTATATGTCAACATTATTATACTTTGTATCGACCAAGTAGCACCCACAAGATTTAAAGTTTCAAGAGACTTCTCACCTTTACCTCAAAACCAATAATTAACATGGCAATGGAATTGCATCTTTAACTACTACAACATTAGTTGTAGTTGTAAATGGATTACACAAGGTCAAATCCTTTTTCTTAGACAATTTGTAACTTTGAAAGCAAGTTTTAAAAATAATTTTCATTAAAATTTTACCAAATTTTGATGTTGTTATTGTAACACTTATGGCTTACTAATTTTACATTAGATATATTTTTTGGAAGAATAGATTCTATTTTATGACAAATTAAATTACAAAATATTTGACCATTTTATAGTTGACTTAAGAAAACATTAGTCTTGAAAGATGTCAACCCTTGAATTCAATATTTTAGACAAAAGCATCTCAAATTATGCCATAGTTACATGGCCTTTTATTATACTCAAATTATAAAATAATTCATGCTGCAGATTTATGTGTTCAATTACATAATTCACTATCAAAATCTATTTGATTGTTATGTGTAATCTCTTAATGTATTTAAAATTTAATTTTTTTAGGGTATAATTTTTATTAATGAGAACTTTATTTTTTATTTAGGATTATCTTAATTAAATTTACAATTATTAATCCTGTTGTGTTTCATATATCCATTTGAAAGAACCATGATGAAGAAGCCATTCAAGTTAAAAAAAACTTAAAATATCATTTTGCTATTAACTATGGAAATTACATAAGCATTATTTTATGTGATGGATTTGTAAGGCTACATTTATATTATACTTTGGAAGAACATAGTTATGCTAAGTTCTTAGCATTTTGGTAATGTAACTTTTATCACTTAAAATATCCATCTTATTATTAAATACTTTAATTTTACATTTCATCAATGATCAATTAAAATGTGAAGTTTTGAATTTCTTTAATACAAATACAAACCTAAAGAACTTTTTAATATTTATCCACCAAAGTTAACTCTAAGTGAAACCCATCAACATCTCAATAATGTCCTCTTAATTATAATTCTTATTGTAATAATAAAACTTTTAAATATTATCTTCCGAAGACATATCCACCTTAGTTTATCTATCTTAAGCATAATCTAACTAGAGCATTGAAAGAAAAACAAGTTGCATTTTTCACTAAAAAATGTTTATTGTCCTTGATTTCAAATATAACACAAAGCATAACATTTATTTGCTTATTTGTATGAATTTATTTTGATAAAATAATTAGTCACATCAATAAAATAAAGGTTGAACTAAATGAAATTTTTTAAGAGCATAAATACATAACATAATTTATTTGTAGGGTTAACTAGTATAAGAAAAGTTGTATTACAAGGTTAATAGTGATCATTTCTTAGTTTTCTTATAATTGTACTATTTATTCTTTTTCAATGGTTAATGTATAAGGAAAGTTTTTTATACATGAAGGTTAGCATTCTAATACATAGTTTCTTACTATTAACATGCTATAAACCTTTATGAAATAAAATATGAAATTTATTTTATAATATTTGATTTCTTAATCAATGAGATTTTGTACACAAACATGCAATTTGAGAGGAGCACAAAGATTGGCCATGCTTCCTTCTTTTTTTTATTATTTTTCCACCTTTTTTTTATCATTGTGACATAAGAGTAATATCTAAATCTAGTTGCAGAAATTTGATCGTACCTCTTTCTTCATAATTCTTGATTTCATATTTATATGTAATAAAATATTTTCATACTTATATGCATAACATATATATTATATTAATTTAATATTCAATTATTATTGAAAAAATATAGGTTTTGTTATTTTTATTATTTTTTCTTTGCATTTTTTATTTTTTTTCAATACATGTGTAATGTTTTATTACAAATTGTGCATAGTAGTTTTGTGATTTTTCAAATATTTTTTAGTGTCTACTATTTTTATTTTTTGAGATAAAAAGCTTTAGTTTTATTTTTATTTTGTAAAACATTTTTTCTTGTATTATTTAATTGATATTATATTGTGATTATATTTGTAATATTATATGTTTTGTGTCTTATGCTTTTTTTATTTTTTTATTCTTTTCCTTTTTTTAAATCTTGAATTTTTTATTTGTAATGATATGTTAATTAGTTATTTATATATTATTCAATTCGATTGCTATATATATGTCAAATAAATTAGATGATTTTTTTTCTTTTATATTGTATAAGTAAATTAGTTTTTCTTTCCCTAGTTTTATGTAAATTATTGTTTGCCCTTTCCTTCACAATTTTGATTAGTTGGATGTTTCTATAAAACAATCATTTTTCCTTCTTTGCTTGACAAATCAATTTATATTGGCACATTCATAGACATGCCTAACTTGCAAAAAAATTACAAAAAAATATGTAAATAGATCAAATGCTAGAATCATTTTTAATATTCTAATCTTATTCTATTAATTATATTTAAGTGTTGCTTTCATTTTCTTCACATATTCTTATCTCTCAAATAAAAAAATATTATTTATTAATAAATTATTAAGTTCCTTTGTTATTTAAAGATTAAATTTATATTAAAAATAAAAGGAAATAATATTTCAATTTCATTAAAATATATAATCTTCATGAAACTTATGATATAATAATTTTTAAAATATTAAAATTAATTAGTTATAATTAGACAAAATGATTTTTAATAGAAAATTAATGGCAAATACGCCAGCACAAGTAAAGATGCACATAAGATCATTACCAAAATTAGAGAATAATCAATCACATTATTTATAATATTTGCATTAAAGTGATGATTTTTGACAAAACTAAATATAGGTACTTTATATTTGTTAAATTATTAGTGTATTAAAAAAATAATTGAAGATACTATGTAGGTAAATCAATTTGTAATTCTATGATATTTAAAAAACTTTTTTGCAGATTCCTATAATTTAAAAATAATAACTAAATAAAATTAATTGAAAAATAAAAAAATAAATAAGTATAATAGAATATTTAAAAATAAAAAAATATTGGGTGAATGAACTAATGAAAAATTAGCTCAATAATAAAAAAGATTGTTTTATAAAAAATAAAAAAAATGTTAATCATATTGAATAAGATAAATGAATAGAAAGCCATAAATTAAATATCATAATGTAAATAACAAAAAAATATGATTTAAATAAAAATGTTGTAAGAGAAGAAAATGCTAAATAGTCTTGGAATAATTATAGCTCAATTTTAAAAGAACATGTAAAATATATTAAAAAAATGTCTATGTAATTAAATAAAGACAACTTTGCTAATATAAAAAATAAAAGAATTAATAAATAAAAAACCATTAAAAATGACTTAATTAATTATTAACAAATGCATTAGAAATGAACACAAATTTCCCTAGAAATGTAATGGTTTCAAGCTTCTTAACATAAATTTTTGAAAAACTAGTTATATGATTGTTAAAATAATTCAAAATTTTAAAGTTTAATCCTTATGTTCAATATATCAAGTAGTTAGAATAAAAATTCAATAAAGAACAAACCAACAAAAATAAAATAATTATGAAAATAATATTAAAAAAAGTAAAGTTGCAAAACTTTTGGTAAAATGATTAAAACAATTCTAAATAATTTTTATGTATTTGAAACAACATTAACATTATGTTAATAAAATAATATAATAAAATATAGCTTTATATCATAAATATTTAAATTAGATTCTAGTAATTTTTAAGATATAAAAAATAGCAAAAATATAAAATATTTATAAATATACTATATATGTTGTGAAAGGCTAATTTTTCTTTACATATAAATATCAAATATTAAAATATTTGTTGTTGTCATAAAGATTTTCTATTAGTGCAAGTGTCATAAATGGCATTTTGCAAACAAGAAAGTTAGATGTTAATGTTATTTGCTACATGAAAAATAATTATTTAAAAAAATAATTTAAAAAGTTTGTGAAAATATAAAAACATGCAAAAAGAAATATTATGAACCTTAAAAAAATACTATAAGTAATAATAATATTAACAATATATTTTTTCAAATAAGAACATTAAAACAAATAAGAAATAGATAATTTATTAAAAATTTTCATTCTTTAAATGATTTTCAAAATTTTTTAAAAACAAAATTCAAAATAAAAAGTTTTAATATTAAATATATAGATAGAAAATGTTTTAATGATTTAAAAAATTTAAATTGTGTGATCCAAGCAAAGCTATTGCACAAATTAAATATGTGAGCACAAATGCTAATACATAAATTAAAAAATACAAAGCCTTGTGAAATCATGCCAATTAAAACAAAAGTATAATAGAAGTTAAAAATATGTTAATTATCAGGGCAACATAATTTTGAAAAAATTTTCAATGTTAGAAAAAATTTTAAAAACAAGATTATTTTATATATAAATAAGATAAGCAATAACAATAATGTTTCAACAAAGACTTTTCCTATTGCTTAAGAAATAAGAAAGCAATTACAATTAAAAATATCTAAATTTTTAAAACAATTTGTAATTTAAAAAGTTGCTGGTTAAATAAAGCATGATAAGTTTAAATAAAAAATACAAAAAAATCACATCAAAATTATTAAAAGATCTCAAAAATATTTGATATATTTACATGATACATCATAAAGTTGTACAATAATATAATAAAAAAATCTTTTTATTAAAATTAAAAGATAATATGCTAAAAAATATATAAAAACAATCATGACAACTTAATAATTAATATATAAGAAACTATTTATAACATAATTATCAAAATTATCCTCCTTAAAAAAGTGTACAAAATTTTAAAATTAGTAACAAAAATAAATTTATAATAATTTTTTTTAAAAAATGCATATTACAAAGCAAACAAAAAAATACATATTACAAATATAAGATGTTGTTATGATAATTAAAATTTTAAAAAATATGAAAATAAATCAAAATAATATCCCAAAAAATAAGCATTGAAATTTTTTTTTGTAAATAAAGGGTACTCAATACGTTTAAGATTTATTGCAAAATAACTCAAAAGAATTATACCAATAATTATTGCATAACATTCTCATGACCAAATATAAATTAAAATGAGAAAGAAAATTATTGAAGGTACAAATAACAAATCATAGGAAATTGAATATAATCTCAATATGCTGGTGCAAATGCAAAATTGAAATTAATGAACAAAATTAAATATCTTAGTTACTAAGGCAATAAAATATTTGTAACAAAAAAGAACTTGTGGAAACAATTTTAAATATAATTAAAATTGCTAAACTAACTAAATGTTGGAAATCTTTATTCATATTACAAACATTTCAACTAAAAGTTATAATAACAATTTAGACAAAAGAATGAACATACATACCACGATATGCAAATTTATAAATGATAAAAGTATTAACATAATAAAAAACTTGAGAGGTCAAAGTTTCAAATTCTTTAATTTATAGAAATGATTTTCAAAAAAAAGTAGAATTGTTAAAATTAATAATTCTTGTAGAAGTAAATATTTGTAACAAAAAATAATTCATTAGAAAAAATACTTTTATTATTGAAATATTTGATTAGAATATATCAAAGACAAAAATCTAACATTAACTAGAAAATAATGTAAACGATTTAATAACTTATTTGAAGTTTTTATTGTATTTTTTTCATCAACCCAAAACTTTTCTAATAATATGAGTTTGATAAAAGCTTCAAAAATAATGGGTTGAGAAAACTAGTAAAAAATGATAAAGAAATCATTAACAAAAAACTTTATGTTATAAAAATGATAATTATCACATAAAATAAAATTCATCAAAGTTAAAAATGGATAAAACATTTACAAATGGCAAAATTATTATCACAAAAAAATATTAAAAATATTCAAAATTTTTTTAAAAAACTTAAACAATTAATGATTTGAAAATACAAATGAATATAAACTACTGACGTCAAAATAAAAAGTATATAATTGTACAAATAAAAAAAATTATAACAATAACTTAATAATAACCTCTAATATATGGACAACACGATGATAATAAATCTTCTCTTAGATATTAATTTATCAAATGTTCATGTGTAGTTAAAATGTATTTTAAAAAGGATTAAAAAATTTAATGCAAGAAATATTAAAATTATTCCATCAGCCTTCTAATTAGTTAACTCTTTTAATATTTTAAGAATAAAGGATGTCTTAACTAAAATTAAAATTAGCACAAATATTTTACAAAAAAAACATTTGGAAAATATCTATAAATCAAGATTTTTCTAAGATTTTTGCATAATTAACTAATTAAAAATGTAACTTATTTAAGGAATATAAATAGTTAATATCATAATTTGCTTAAAATTTTCGAAACTATAACAATAATATATGAACAAAAATTATTTATAATAAAAAAAAGTACTATCATTCATCTAAAATGAAATATTATGAAATCACTAAAATCTACAAAATTATGTCGATAAAAAATTCTTAGCTCTGAATATGTTAGGAAAATGGATTACATTGGACAAAAGATTTAACAGTACTAGGCTTAAAAATTTCTTTTTCAGACTTCTTTCAACATTAAACTCAGTGTTGATTATTTTAAAAAAATAATATAAGAGTTTTTTATTTGTTAGTAAAATTTCTCAAGTGTGAATAACATAATAAGAGAATTTTAATACATCAAAAATTTTAGTGGTCGGAGTTAAACAAGTTTTTGGCTACTCCAAGCACTAAATTGAGCAATATTAAGCAAATCATACTCTTTTATCGTAATATATTACATGAATCAATATGACTGTATAATTCGACGTATTAATCATATGGTCTGATATCCATTTATAGTCAATCTAATTTGTATGAAAGAATGTTAGCACACCACAAAACTTTCGTATGGTAAGTAAATGTGAGTAGAGCTTGAAGTTCAAAAATATTTAATCGTACTATACAAATTTCTTTACTGTACATATGTTTACTTGAATATGATTACATGTTCTATACTAATATTAGTATATTGTATTATTTTTTTGTTTGACTTAAATAGGTTAAGAACATCACCAATATACAATTGATAAAATTCATTATACTATTGCATATTATATGATGGTGATATACAACATTTTAAAAACTTTAATTTCAATTTGAGTGATTTTACTACAAGGTATAAGTTAACTAGATTATTTAATTTGTTTGAGTTTTTCTTAAACATTTTTATGGAATGAATTTTTCTTAATTGAATAGTTTGATCTTATTGTTTTAATCTTAGTAAGCAATTGTTCCATATAATCCACTTGTTATGCCATATCAATTAGTCTACTATTTTCTCCAATAGCTAATCATATTTTATGGGACATGGTCTTGTGGTGCTTTTAGTTATGCAAAATTTTTCATTTCAAATTTGAAAATTCATGCATAATGTATTTGAGTCAGAAGTTTAATTTATAAGGTGGGGAAATTGTTTTACTCAAAAGGAAGACTTAGTTTCTTGATCATACAATTATCTTTTCCATTATTATTCTACAAATGGTTACATCTACATATTTAATCAATTGACATGTTCTTCTAGCATTAATCTCCTTCCAATATTGTTCACCTTTCATACTTAGAAGCAAATTTTGATGATCGATTAGTATTCTTCTAAAATAGCTTATTATTATCAAAATAACTTAAAGTGTTACTCAATAGATCAATAATCTCTTGTTTTTTTATTGCTCACATTCTAAGTTTATCATAAAGTAATTGAATGGATTGCAAGAAAGCATTTGCTAAATATTATCAAGTGAAGCTAGAGTCGTAAGTAATAAAAGCACATGGATGAGGTCCCCACTCAAGTAATTAATTTTAAAACTAACATTAATGTCACATACCTTTGTCATCATTAAAAGGTCTTCTAATGCTATAGAATAAAGCTTTCCTAAGCAACTTCATTAAGATGTCAACTAGTTGCATGTTATTAGCAACAAATTAAATGCCAACAACACTTCATTCTACATGGTTCATGATGAAATGGTTCTTAACATCAATTTGTTTGTCCTCAAAGTATTAAATCAGGTTTTGTCTCAGACAAATAGCACACATATTGTCATATTTGATGAGTATTTTGTTTTTGAAAATGTAATCCCATATCTTGTAGTTTCCATTTTAACCCCAAAATTAGTTCTTAAAGTCCTCCTTATGCTTCATTGGTTGCATGCAATCATTCCATGTTTTTTTAATGGATCTTGACTTTAAGGTGTGTAAAAAAATGATTAAATACCTACAACACTTTCTTATTTTCCCTTGAACCTATAATCTTTGTAGGTTTATCTTATGAGATAATGACATAAACAAAATTCGTGGTACGAAAACACTAACCTTTGTGCCAAGCAAGTACCAAAAGATTCTTTTGATAGATTCTAAATCAAAGTCCTTGGAGCTTTACTAAAACTGATTAAAAATGTCCAACACTAAAAACTTTCTTAGGTCTTCTTATAGTTAAGTAAAGAACATATCATCCCTTGGTATAACTTGAAATCTATTTTTTTTCCTTTCATTTCTTTGTTTAATACTTTATGGAGAATCTTGAAAGTAAAAATAGGTTTGAGGCTCTCAAGGTCAAGCATTTATAGCATCTCATTTAAATACTTTATTTAAGTGATAAGGGTACCTTTCTCATATTGTTTAACTTTCAATCCTAGAAAATAAGTAACTTAAGCCATTATTAATCTCAAATCCTACACCCATAAGCTTACTAAATCATTCACATAAAGCCAAGTTGGTTGATTCAAAAAAGATATTTTCTGCAAAACCATGGACTAGAAAAAGTTCATTAGTACAGTTCTTGATGAACAAAATTCAATCTACATTTCCATCTTGAAATAATGTTTGAGTAGAAATCTGTTATGTTTGTCATACCAGGATCTTTGTTCTTATTGTAAATCATAGAGGTGTTTAATTAGCATATGTAGATGATTTTGATGTGGACAATATTGAAAGAAATCCAACTATTCTACAAACACTTCCTCCTAAACAAAAACATTTATGAATGCACTCTTAACATTCCTTTAGTATAGTTCAAACACCTTGTAACAAGAAAAAGCTAATACATGACCATATTGCCTGAAACCTTATGATTAGTTCAGTGTTTCATCTAAGTTTAACCTTTTCAATTGATTATAACCCTTACCCACTAGACTTTCCATATTTTAAAAAATAACCAAATGATCACTTTGCTTTTATTTTTTATGACTATATTATGGTGACATATCCTACCTAATAATTCCAAAGCATTCATTCTAACAAGAAAGTTAAAATCATCTGAGAGCCCACAAAATAAAATTCATTCCTCGAGGCTTCATTTGTATTTTGAAGAATAAGTTGTTAAGTTGATGCAACATACATAATTTCATTTTAAATAGAGGCATGGGTTTGTACTCAAAATGACAAGTTGGTTCAAATTAAATCACGAAGATGATTTTTATTGTATACTAACTACTTTGATGCAACCATATCCTTGTTTTTGAAATTTTAACTTATCATTAATAGCCTTTATGAAAATACAAGGATTCCTTTCTCACCTTTCTTAGCTTGCAATCCAACAAAATAGGAAAACTCACCCATTATGCCAATCTCAAATTCTACACAAATAGGCTTACTCATTCATTCACATAAATTAAGGTTGGTTGATCCAAATAGGATATCATCTACATAATCTTGAAATGTAAGACGTTCATCAGTGTAGTTCTTTTTTAACAAAGTCTTATATAAATTACCTTTCTAAAGTATTATTTTAGATGAAATTTACTAAGTTTGTCACACCATAATATTTTTTGGTATTCCAATTTTTTTCAAAATCTTCCATGTCTTCCAAATCTTCCAATCTTTAGTATATAATTTCATCAAATGCAAATTTAATGATTCTATTAAAACTAAGGTTTCCTTGTTAAACTTTTAATAGGTCTATCTATTTGAAGAGCTTTGTAAATAGATAGGCTCCATTAACTTGCTTTTTTAATCTCTAATTTCTATCCTACCTTTTGATGTAACAATTCCATCAAAGAAAGCCTAAGTTTTAATTTTTAGGCTTCTTGTTATTCCAAAGTAATATAGTATCTTATTCATAATTGGTTAGATAATAATTCTATTAAGACATTGTGATAAATTGAATGTCTTGAATTATTAAGACATTATGGATTACAGATCCTACACCACCAAAAGAAAAGTAATAGAGGCTATCAATGGTTTAAGAGGAGTGCATCATCATTTGATTCATGACATTGAAGAAGCACAACTAAGTATTTAGATATACAATTGAGAGATAAATGTTATATCTATAACAAATAAAAGGAATATTATTAGATTGGTAATAGTTACATAGAGATAGGAAAACATTGTTGTCCTAAACTAGCATGATAATGTGTAAGATTAAAAAAAATATTTGTAAGTAGAGGGGTTGATTCAACTAAATGAGAATGACATTATTTACAAAAAAATACATATTGTGCCTATTATGACCACATTTTTGGCAAAACAATAAGTGACATATATGTTGATAATGATGTTATTATATCCTTATTTCTCTTTTTTCCTATTCATTTTCCAAAATCTTCCATGTGTTCCAAATCTACCACTTTGTTTTGATTAATAATTCCATCAAACATCACTTGAGTAGATTCCATTACAACTAAGCTTTCCTTGTTAAATGGTTTATATGTCTATTTATATGTAGGATATCATAAAAAGATAGCATCCATTAACTTGGTTTTTAATCTCTAATTCTTATCTTACTTATTCATGTAACACTTACATCCCATAATTCAAAAGGTTTTAAATTTGGTTTTCTTGTAATTCCAAAGTACATACAACTTCTTATTTATGATTATTTTGATGATAGATCTATTCAAACAATAACATAAATTGAATAGCTTGAATTATTTAGGCATTGTGGTTTGGAGATCCTATATCACCAAGAAAAAAGTAAAAGTTGATACCAATTCGTGTGGAGTCAAAACGTTTTTAATGTATGACATAGATGAAGCTTAATTAAATCTTTAGATGGATAATTAAGAGATATATGTTATATGCATAACAAATTGGAAGAACTTTACTATTGACCTTTGTTTCATATTGACAGAAAGAAGTTGTTGTCCTAAACAAACATGATGATGTTAGGAGGATTAATCCCAAATATTTGCAAGTTTAAAAAAAAGACTCTCAACCACAAAAAATTCAACTTTTCTTATTAAGATAAAATTTTTGATGAGTCAATAAGTCAAATATGTGTTGATTAATAGTATGGCTTATGGGGTATGGAAAACACTATTGCATTACATATGGGTTCCAAACTTTTAACATACTTTTGGAAAAGGTTTCTTGATCCATATGATACTGAAATAATGTCTAACATAACATTCTAGGCTCAAAATAAAAGTCAATGAAAGAGAATATTTAAAACACTTAAGAATATATTAGGACTATGAAAATTATATTTTTAAAAAAACTATAATAATTATTTCACTTTTAATTAATTTTCTTACAACAATAATTATTACTCTAGCATAGAGATGATACCAGACCTAATATTATATAATACAATGCATTAATTATTATTATATTGGCATGAATAACCTAAAAATGCCTTAATTGATATATATATATATATATATATATATATATATATGATTTTATATTCTATTAAGAAGATCTAAATATTCAAAACATGAATTCAAAAGGAATACAACAAAAAGCCTGATAGTAAAATTAAGAAAGTGGGATTTTAGGAAGAGGATCATGTACAATCAAAAACAAAACCTATGAAACGCATTATGATGTTCGGAAAAATAAAGTAACTATGAAAAGAATTTTTTGCTTTCATAGATTATTGAAATAAATTGTTCTATTACTTACAAGATAGCTGTCATTATCATTGTTGTAGCACATCATATATTTTTTCTTTCAATCCTAATAAGACTTTTTGCTAATGGTACTTTTATATGAGAATATGTTCGAAGCAACTTGGTGGTGCATCTTAAATTATTTCATAAGCAAATAACAATGGCATTCTTAACAAGAGAAATCAACAAAAATAGAGAAAAGTGCATCCCGTGCACAAGTTATAATAACGAGTAGCTACTTGGAAAGTAAATGAAGAGTTGCTTTGGAGTCATCCCAACATTTTTTAAATTTTAATGATTAAATTCTTATATGGTGCAATGTTTACAAAATAGCCAAGAGCCTTTAATTATTTTTTAATGTTTTTTGAAATAATGTAAGTACATTTCAAAATTTTTATGAATGTCATGAAATTAATTTCCATAAAGATATTTTTGCATAAGATCATAAAGACTATCATTTGAAAGAACTAAGAATATGGAGGGGAAGTCAAATATCAATGGAAAAAATGAAAGGTAACCTCAAATAATAATTTTACATTAATTGGATGAGGATATATCATAAAAAGAAATACCAAAAAAAATTAAAAATAAAATTAATTTAATTCTAAGGGAATTTTTAAAGAAAAATAGTAAAAGCACCAAATTAAAAACATATGAAGTTTTTACTTCAATAAGTAGTTCTTGGAATAGTTTTTTATGAAATTTGTCAAAAGATTTTTGGATGTCATTTGCAATAGTATGTTTAACAAACACAAATCTTTATAAGGTTTTTACTCCAAGGGTTATCTAACAAAATATTTAATGTACTATAAGTGGAGAATATTAAGAGGAAAGGTATCAATAAAAAAGATACTAGAGGTAGGAGTATAATATAAAATTATTGTCAAGGTTAGAAAGAGGGACAAAAATTAAATAATTATTGCAGAGCCATTAAGAAAGATGAGACCTACTAATATAAGTTGAGACCAAATGATTCCATAAAGAGATAGAATGGTCCAAAAATATTGTTGAATGGGGATAGTGTCACTATAAAGTTATAGTCGTTAGTTTGCTGATCATTTCAAGGAGTATTTGATGGTTAATGTATTGTGTTTTTTACCATTAGATATGATATTTTTTTATGATAAAAACCTTTAGTATTATTAATGAATTTTCTAGTAGAATAATGTGTAATATTTTGTTAAGATCTCAAAGATTAGTTCGTATTTATTAGACAATTCATGAATAAAGGATAGATTTATATAAAAAAAAATTGATCATACCAATTAAAAAGTCAAGAAAAATGTTGCCTCAAACACTAGTTTAAAATAGCTTAAAATATTTTTTAGAGATGACTAATGCAATGCTCAATTAATGTCTAGGGAATTAGCCATTATGTGGGATTTACTAGTGCCATTGGCTCCAATCTAAGAGGTTCTAAACTATCATATGAAATACATTAAAGTTAGACGAGTTCTACATGATTAATTAAAAGTGGATTAGATCTTGGCCAACTGATCTAATAGGATAAGATCTGAATGGTTTGATTCATCATTGAAAAAATGAGAAAGATGTCATTCATAAGATTCAAAAATAGGGAAAGATGAGTTTCCCAATTCAAGGATAAATTATTTCAAATGGCAAAAATAATAAAAAAATTTCAATGAAGTCCAACATGATCTTGCATATCTAAATTCAATATAGGATTAAGTACTCATAGTGGTTGAAACATTTATTGTCCAATCAAAGATTGAATGGTGAGAAACAGAGCACATTTTCAGCACTAAATTGCTAGATGAAAGTTAGTCCCATATTGTTGAAAGGAAAAGTAATTTCCTCATTATAATAAGTTTAATGGGTGTATAAATAATTTATTGGCACAATCTAGATTAGCATGCACCTTGATTAATTTGTTAGCTTATTCTGAACTAGTTTCCTAGTTGTTGATTATTGGCCCAATCTAGATTAGCATGCACCTAATAATTGCTTATTCTAAAAAGGTTTTTCTCCCACTTAACTCATTCTCTCCCTTACTACATGTTCCTTCTCACTTATTTCAATCTTGATAATTCTCCCATTTTAATATTATTAAAAAGGAGGTATAATTTATAAAGTTTTTGTTATACCTAATTGTTGTCATATGATTTGAAATTGATTAGTTGGATGGAATTTTGTAAATATGTCAGCCAATTCTTTTTTGGTAGGAACATATGTGAACTTTACTAAGTTTTTTAGCTAATTGATCACTAATAAAGTCGCATCTTATACTATGTTCTTGCTCTTAAAATGATGAACTTAGTTCTTTTATAAGGCCAAGGAATTAGTGTTATCAATTCTAATGGGAATATACAAGAGATCTAAACCAAAATCTTCAAATTGTTGTGTCAAACATAACACTTGAGCAACACAACTTTTGGTCACTACATAATCAACTTCTATAGTCAATATGGCTATGCAATTTTTTCTTCTTTCTTGACTAGGAAATCAAAATATTTCCTAGTAATTAACATGCACCTAAGGTTCTATCTTATCTAGCTTAGAGCTTACAAAGTCTAAATCTATAAAACTTATATGATCTTTTGAATGAATATTTTTAGGATGCCTAAAACCAATGTTCATTATACTTTCTACATATTTGAAGATTAATTTAGTAACCTTTAGATGGACTCACTTAGGCTTTTATTGGAATCTAGCACATAAGCTAACACTAAATAAGATGTTCAATATACTAATCATAAAATATAGTAAAGATCTAGCAAGTTCTTCTTAAAGTTTTTTATCAATGTGTTTCTCAATTTTATATAAATCTAAATACACTAATTGATTCATTAGAATCTTCTTATGTTTCATATTTTCATATCTAAACTTCTTGAATATATAATTTAAATAGTTAGTTTATAAAATATAAATCTCATCTTTTAGTTACATAACTTGTAATCCAAAGAAGAAATTTATCTCACTCATTATACTTATCTCAAACTCCTATGTGATTAAATCATTAAGCATCTTAAACATATTTTCATTTATGGTTCCAAAAGTTTTCTCGACAACATAAACTTTTACAAGCAAGAGATGATTATTTAATGATTTTAATAATAATGTGTTATCTATGTTTCCTTTCCTAAAATCACTATTAACTAGATAATCACTCAATCTATGATATCTTGAATGAGGAGCTTTGTTAAGGTCATAAAATACCATCTTAAACTTATATACATAATCATCATATGCATGGATCTTAAAACTTAGGGTTTATTCAACACACTTATCTTCTTTGAGTAGCTTGTTTTAAAATTGATATTTTGCATACATTTGAAATAATCTAAAAATCTTATGACATGATTATGCTAAGAAAAGTTTAATGACCACAAATCTTATTACTAATGTAAATGACTCCTAAAAATATATACGTTCAACTTTGTTATAACCTTTAGCAATAAGTCTACCTCTGTTTCCAATGATCACTTCATTTTCATCTAATATATTTTTAAATATAAATTTGGTTCCAATCACTTGTTTATCACTAAACCTAAGAACTAGTTCCCACACTTGGGGTCTCTCAAATTAATTTCACTCTTCTTTTACTACATAAACCTAACAGTTAACATTATGGGCTTCTTCTCTAGATAACAGTTTTGTGAAAGATAAAAATACATTATGATTGATTTCTCTTATAAAGGCTCTAGTTCTATCTTCTTAATTAACTTCCCCTATAATTGATTTTATTTAATGTGAAGCTTGGATTTTGAGCATCCATGTTGAAAACTTTATAAGTTTTCCTAAAAGAAGAGTATCCTATGAAAATTTCTAGTCATACCTTCCCATCAAACAACTTGATTCTTTCATTATTAAGAATTATGCATTTATATCCAAAAACTTGAAAGTAGCTAACATTTAATTACTTATTTTACAATACCCCTTAAGTATATTTTCTTAAATATTGGTCTTAAATTAGTTCTATTTATTATATAACAAGTTTTGTTAATTTCCATGGCCCAAACATATTTTGGTAGGTTGTATTCAATTAGCATAGATCTATCCATCTCTACTAAAGTCTTATTTTTCCTTTTTATCATGTCATTTTGTTGGTGTGAATTAGGACATGTAATTGGTTGCCCTCATTTTTAAACTCATTACTATTATGACATTGAATACAACTTAATTTAAGATAATTGTTCTCTTTTATCTTTTTTATCAAATTAATAAAGATTTCTAGTGTCTCACTCTTTCGCTTAAGAAATACAATATAATTATACCTAGAAGAATCATTAATAATCACAATTCTATTCTTTCTGCCTAAACTCTAGGGCTATGTTGGTCTAAAAAAGTCTAACTAAACTATCCCTAAAGGTCTACTAATAACTAACTCATTTTTAGGTTTAAAAGAAAAATTTAAGTTTCCTTCCTTTTTTGCACGATTCATACCGTTTTCAACTAGTTTTGTTAGGCTTAAGAAGAACTCTAGCTACATCTAGCTTGCTTGTTTTCTTTAATGTAGAATATCCTATGTGACCAATTGTGAATATCTTCTTCTTAGACTTGTCTGCAAGTGTTACCTATCTATTTAGACAATGTCTTAATGAGATAAATTTTTGTATCTCTCTAGTCGTGTCTTGTGCATCTATTGTCCAACTCTCAAGAGCTAGTTTTTGATTTTTTTTCTTCATATATAGTTACATAAATTATCAAATTTTTATTACATATTCATAAAATGTAACTTTTGTTTTCCTTATTTCTATGCATTATTCCAAAGTGTATCACTTCAACCATGTGAATGTCTCAAAACACTATATCTCTATAGAACAATTATGAAGACAACTTATTTTAAATTCTATATCCTCTAACCATAGGAACCTAAACAAGCTTGGCATAGTCATTTAAAACAAGGTTTTGTACTAAAACATTTTTCCTAATTTGACAATCATGAAAAGCATCTCCTTTTCTACAACTACAAAAGTATGTAATTTTTGAAATATATGGCATATTAAAAACATATATTTATGTTTAGAAAATTAAACATCAGGTGAAACATTAGAAAATTTTACATGTTGAATAGAATAATTTTTTTTTCAAACCCATAATTTCTTTTTTTGAAGAAGTATTCTCAATCATCATGGAATCATTTTCATCACATAAGTTTTTTGTAATCTCTTCATAAAATAATAAAAAATAATTATTTTTTCTTTATAAAACATTTTTAATTTTTTATGTATAAATATTAAAGAAGTTAACACACTAATAACTTCTATGTAATTATTTTCAAAAACTTCACAAGGCCAAGAGCTTATCTTAATCTTTTATTCTATACTCAATGTCTTGATTCATCATCATTTACTATGAAGCATGTCATTTCTTCCTCCTCATTACCTAAAGTTGTGGAGTCTAATTCTTCTCAAGCAACCAAGTAGCTCGAAAAATCTTTCTTCTTTTTCATTCTCTTCTTTTTCTCTTTCTTTTTTTGGTGTATTTGAGCTGTGGATAATTTTGTATAATATAGCTGATTTGACCACAATCTTAGCATCTTGGTGTCTTCATCACATTCCTTCTCTTTTTTTTGTATAAAACATTTTGTTAAATTTATATCTTAACCCTTAAGTTGAAAATTTACCTTTTTCTCCAAGTCCGTAGAAAAGATAGATATTGTTACTATATTATCTTTGTTAGCTTTAAAAGATAATGATTCCTTGTACCTTACACCATGCTTTGTTTGCTTATCGAGGCCTCTTTTTCAATTATCCTATTCATCTAAATCTCTATTGTTAATAATTCTTCAAGTAGTCCATCAAATATGAGCTTGTTATGTCTTTGACTACCTTTGTTGTTGTGATAAGAGGATCATATTCATTGGATAGAATCTTTACCACTTTTCTTAAAAGATCTATATTAGGAAGTACTTTTTTAAGATTTTCTAATCTAGTAGTAATATTAGTAAATCACATAAACATCATATTTGTAGTTTAACTCAAATTTATTCTAAAGTGCTTAGAATTAAGTGTAAGAAGGTTTATCTTTATTTTTTTAACTTAAAAAGTACCTTCACAAGTTACTTCTAACTTTTTCCAAACTTTGTGTGTGATATAAAAATTCTTAACTTGATTAAATTCACTTGGGGATATGTCATGATGAAGGTAGTTGAGTGTTACGGCATTTAATTATATAATTCTCCTTTGATCACTACAAAGTGCACTAAATAACTTGATTTCTTTTGTACATGTATCTCTAAGTGAATGATATAATTCTTTGAGGACTTTTAATATCTTAAGTCAATTGATTGTATAGAAACTCTAAGTCTATCTTTCAAATATTAATAAAATTTATCTTTAAATAATGATAGAATGATTGAAGAAGACCTTCATCTAGTGTTACAAAATATTAATCATGTGTGATAAGATATTAAAAACATAATTTAAGAAATAATTTAATAGACACATATCTTAAAAAGTAATAAAAAATTATAAGATAGAAATCAAAATTATTTTATAATAAAATTAATAATTAAGTAAACATAATAGATAATTAAAACATACATGATTGTTCACCCAAGTGATTTGACCCACATTTGCTTATAGAGAACCCTCTTTGATACTTATTAAAACAAAATTAAGTATATAAATCCCACTTGAGTGGGTGATTTGTGAGTTTTAAAATACTTTTTGTAATTTTAGATTCTATTTCTTTTTTAAAAATTCCTCATAAAAAAATTGATGTTTATGAAAAATCTTAAGTTTATATAAGTTAATTCCTAATTTTTATGATTAAAAATTTAAAAATAAATATTAAAATAATAAAAAAAAATGTTTATATTTTTTGGATCAAATTAGATCCTACATCCACTCGCAAATAAGATGGAAAAAATCACCACTATCAAAAAGTTTACAACTTGAGGATTTTTTCTTATGACTCACCTCCAACCTACTAGTTTTTATAGGTTCAATTATAACACAAGATTTTACAAGCTTAATGCCAACTTGGTTTTTTATGGCATCAAACTAAACCAACACTTTGATAAATGCTAGCCGCCCAACCAAAAAGAAAATTGAAAAATATAACAAGAAGGAAAAATTGTGATAAATTTGAATAACTTTGAATGCTTGTTGATAAATTGAAGCAGACATGACGAGTTTAAAATTACTATGAAAAGTAAGAAATTGAAATGTCAGAAGTGATAAGATTAGCTAAACGAATTTCACATTTTATGAAGAACTATGTTGTAGTTACTCTCAAGAGATTTTATATAAGTAGAATGTCATACAATGCTCTGTTGAGATCTCAAATATTGGTTCATGTTAATTAGTCATTTTATGAATAATAGTTAGGTTTATATGGAAAATTTTTGATCAATATTATTAAAAAGTTTAGGAAAAGTTGTTTCAAATAATGCTTCCAAATAGCTTGAAAAACTCTTCCAAAAAACTTAAAATATTTCTTTGAATTGGTTAAGACAATGGCTCAAACAATAACTAAGGAATTATACATTAGGTGGGATCAACCAACATCAATAGATCTTATTAGAGATGTTCTAGACTATTAAATCAAATATTTTAGAAGGAGATTAGTTCTAGATGGTTAGATAAAGACAGATTAGATCTAGGCCATGTAATCATGTAAGATGAGATATGGATCATTGAATTCATCATTTGTAAAGACAAAAATGATCTTAGCTATAGGATACAAAAGTGAAAAGTGATGGGCCATCTAATCACGAGAAGATTATTTCAAAATTTAGAAATAATCGATGTAATCCAATGACATTATGGTGATCATGGTCATTTGATTTTTAGCCAAGATCGAGTGCTTATAGTGGATGGAACATTTATAATCTAATAAAAAATTGAATGGTAATAAAAACACATGCTGTTGGTGTTGAGCAGTTGGAATAATGTCAGTCTCACATTATCAAAAAGAAATGTGTTTTCTCTTTACAATACCTTTCGTGGGTGCATAATGCCAGTGTGCTTGGGATTCATCACTTGAGCCACTCATATGCTTATAAGTAATTTCTTGATTATGGGTCCAACTTGACTCTCATTTGTATATTTAATTAGAGTTTAGCCTTAATCAATCATTTGTCTTATGTCAACCATGTTCATGAATGCACCTCTAACCAATTTTTGGCTTAACTAGCCTTGTTTTTACCTAGTCCCAAATCATGACACTTCCAAGTTTACTAGAGCTTAAGTAGCCTGAGTGAGTTGAAGTTGGCGAGGTTGGGGTGATGCTTATTTTTTTATTTGGAAAATTTAACAAAATTAATATTTTAGTTTACCTAAAGTTTATCAAATTTGGCAACTATTTGTTCGACAGATTTAATAAAAAAAGGATTGGGTAAAAAAATAAGAACTTGTAAGTTTCCTAAATCATGAAAACGTTGAATAATTTAGATGCTTAAGTTAGAATTTGAAAGTGAATGAAGAAGTGCATTATAATCTACAAGCTAGTACTCTATTTTATAATAATTTTTTTTACAAACTGGACACATACATCTTTTATCATTGAATCTTATTGAATTCTCCAAGGTACTTTCAAGACCCCTAATTTATTAGCTTAAAAAATGCATGCCTTATTTTTTAAAACTAAATACATTCACTCAAATCAAGTCTATTATGACCAAATGGTTAGTATTTATGGCTCGATAACTTCAAAAACAAGGGTAACCAAACAAAATACGTCTTTTATCTTCATGCAATTTTAGTTCAACATATGACACATAAATCAATTTTTAATTAAGCAAGAATGTATTTGTAATAGAGGAAGTACTTTAGAGTGAACTAGGGGTAGCTAACTCCAAACAATACACTTATTATGTATTGTTGGAAAACTCATATAAAGCCATAATGATATATTGTTCACATAATATAGGGCAAAATCCTGTATCAGTTTCACATAATTAGAATTCTTGTAGATATTCTGCCACCTAATTGCATAATTATGTGATCAAATAATTGTATTCACATCCACCTTTAAATACATAATTATGTCTACCATTAAATGGCATAATTTTGTGATCCAAACATCAAATCCCAATTCTAATATAACAATCCTGATCAAATCCTAATTTTTAAATAATTCTTATTTAATGTAATCAACTAATCATGTATTTTTGTATAAAGAGGTTAAGGAGGCTTCCTATGGAGTGGCTCAAATATAATAGCTCATTTAACAGTTCTTTTGAACTATTGAGATTTTTATAATTTATTATTATTGATTAATTAATCAACTTGGGAAATATTACCAACCATTAAAGATATGTATAACTAACTGAATTCTTAAAAAACATTAACTAATTAAATTTTTACACAATTTTAAAAAAAACATTTATGTAATGACATTCAAGTCATTAGCACTTAGTGCTCACTCTCATGTCCTTGCATTGTGTCTCTCAAATTAGTGAAGTCCACAATGTTTTTTATTTTAAATGGATTCAATTAAAACACTTATATCTGATTAAGTATTTTGCAATCATTAGCTTTTTATTTGTATTAATTTCAATTTTGTGTCATTGAATTATTTTATTTTTTTCAAATTTATTTTATTATAAGACCATAGTAGCTTATTTCTATTGTTTCATTATTGTAAGAGTTAAATGAAATCATCTTTTAGTGAAAGACTTATATTTATTGCTATATTTTTATTTGATTTTTAATGAAGGGTAGGTGTAGGCTTCATTTTAAATCAAAATACCTAATAATCATTTAAGAATATTTTTTTTAATTTTTATTGATTTTTTTCATATTTTTCATTAAGCTTTATTATTACCAAATCAATGTATTTTAAAATAAAATCAATATGTTTTAAAAAAATTAACATTTGTTAATAATCACTTTTAAATATGTACTCAAGTTTATTAAGAAATTAGTTTAAAGCATTTCTTCAAATTTTCTTTAAGGAAATATAAAATTTTTTATTACAATAAACTCATGTGCATCTTGATAAGCCACACAACAAGAGTGCATATAGAACTATATAAATCATTTTTGTATTTTAGATCTATTTCTTTGTTGTAAGATAAAGAAATGAACTAATCATTATTCAATGAACTTGAGTAAGCCTGATAGTGGACTAGATAGTAAAATTGGAACATGGAGTGGAATTTTTTATTTGAATGTGGATCAAAATGATGCTACATGCTTATTGTTGTTGTTACTCACCCATTGAATGGTTCAAAATATTGGATCAAGTAGTTGTACGACTTAATAGATTTTTTGATAAAATAACTTTTAGGAAACTTTGATGGGTCAAGGATATCTATGTAATTTAAATAAAGCAAGATAAGCACATTGGAATGTCACTAAAAGAAACACATGCACTAAGAGCTTCAACTATGGTGGACACATTAATGAAAAGTAACATGCACATTATTGTCATGATTTCTTAAAAATATGGATGGTACAAAACAAAAACCATTACAACAAATAACATTCATCAATAGATAGATTCAAACATAATAGTATCCAATTTTTAGATCTATATTATAAAATATGGTGTCTCCAACTATTTGAACAAACATATCGTAGAGCATATGAATTGGAAATCTAAACTTAATCATTATTTTGTTAATGACATGATAATCTATGTGCATGCATGAAGTTTAATCATTTTTTGGATAAAACAAAGTGATGTCAACACATGCTCTAATACTTTTCATAATAAATTCTTCTGAATGGGCTATTTACTTATCAAATAATTTCTTTGTGACATAATAGATTTACTCAATAATTTAGTAAATGTAACAGTGAAGTGTTATGAAGTAGATCAATAGAATGCTAAATATCTCTTAGTAGTCGGAGTGCGTTTAGCTAGTCATCAAGAAAACCTTCACAAATTCTTTTAACAAGGGTTAGACCATGGTTGGTGGGGTGGTTATACAGTAAGGACTTCATAAATTGTTACAATCTAATTAACATTATGACTGATTATATCCCTCATAATCTCACCTAATGAAATGACAAATTACTTTTTCTTTCTCTTTATCTTTGTTTTTTTGGAGTATTTAGGTTAGAAATTCTTTTTGAGGGAGGTAAAAGATATTGTGTGATCTTGGCTCGTTATTATCCAAAAGTGCAAGCATTTTCACTTCCATTTAAGGTAACATCTTAATCGAATAACCACGTTTTTTCTAAAATAAGATCATCTACTTTCATTGGGATAGCATTACACCATAATTCCTTGAAATATTGACCAAACTTGAAAGGAATGCAACAATTTGTTTTGTAAAAATTGATGTTTATTTGATCGACGATACTGTGCATAGGTGGAGATGGTCTACGAATGTTAAACCTATCGTTTTGGTAGTATTCTCTAATATGACAATGTTATGACTATTGTCATCTATAATAATCTTATAGGTTAGTATTTAATTCTAAGGAATGTACAAAATATTTTACTTTGCCAACAAATTTTTTGTTATTCGTAGTGTAATCAAACTACACCTCACAATAATTACAGGCTGTGCAATATATTAAATTCTTTAATCTAGTACTTGGAATTCTACTTTAACATCCTCATCTAGCTATATGACCTCATTTTTCTTAACTTTAATGCTTTCTTTCATTCCTTCTTTTTAGTTTACATCTACGGCTTTTTTAGGATATTATGCTATGACATGCCCTTTCTTGTGATAGTAATAGCACTCTACTATGGAAGTAGTTGATGGTTTGTCTAACAATTGAATTCAATAAATTAGAACTATTTGTGAAGAGACAAAGTTGGTTTATAGACTACAAGTAGTAGAATAATGGAATTAGGGATATGCATTTTAGGGTAGGAAGTTGTCAAAGGAATCCAACTCTAACAAGTAATTGATATTTTAAATCATAAGCTACTTTATATGCCTTTTCTAAACTAATATTATTTCTCATGTATATCTCAATTGAGTAGTCACTCAAAGCCTAACTCAAAATAAAAAAAGTTACTTGATCTAGTTCTAAGACACCACATTAAAACATATAATTCTCACACTTAGCAATGTATGTGTTAGAACTCTTTGAACCTTAAGATAAATGTTGGTATTTATCCAAAAGTTCACCAAAATAAGAAGTGAGTAAATATTTCACTTGCTAGCAAATTTTGATTTCTTTCCATGATCAAGGTAATGCTTGCTTATCAAAAAAATACTTTTTTAATGTGTAAATAAATATGCTAGTATGTGATATGAGCATTGGCACTTTTCATGCTTACTAAGATCATATCATTTAAAATAATATTGTATTCTCAATTTCCAAATTTGATATAATTAAGGGTCCAAACTTCCATCAAATGTTTCTACCCTTATTTTAATCATGTTAACCTAGTGATCATTATCCCTACTATGTCAGCTACCATGGGTATGCGGGGTGGCTTGACATCTAGGTTGACATTCCATTTGGTTAGGTTCATTTTCAAAAGATATTTCCATAACTCCAAAGTCAGTTATCATAGACCAACTTAATCTGAGTTCCAGTACATCTATTTTCACTACATTGTTCCATTTTGTCTATGCATGTTACTAAGGTTTCTCTTTGCTCTTACATAGAATGAATTAGTTCTATAATTATAGGTTGTATTATCAGGCCGACAAATGGCTGACTTGTAGAGAATTAGATATTTTATATTATTTTATAGACCTACTAGCCATAAATAATTAGGTTTGAAAAAAGTTTTTTAATTTGAGATCATAAAGTTAATGAAAAACAAACAAATAATTAAATGTATTAACAAAAGAACATATAAATAAGTACATGTTGTAGCTTCACGCTTGAAAATAAGCTTTTCTTATTTTTTTATTTTTTCATATACTACTTAATAAATTTTTAATATTAAAAATGCATATAATTAAAATATTTTATTGTAACGATAAATTACAAATTATACAAAATTCTTATAGCTAAGCACCCTTTGATACCAAGTTATTATATGATGATATGTTAAAACCTATTTTTAAGTCATTAATAATTGAAAGGTTCTTAGGTCCATGCAACATATCCTTCTAATGTCCTAAGCAAAGATTCTATTGGTTTACAATAACAAATCCTAGTATCATTATACAAGTCAAAACTTTCTTAGAAACTTAAAACATAAACTGATCATTAACATAAGAGATGTTAGCCTAAAGAAAAAGTGGTTTCAATAACCAACATCTAAAATACTCAAGTTCGTGGTGAAGTATCATGGTGCACAAGTAGACCGCTTAGGATGCTAAATAAGAAATTCACTTGTTCATTAAGAAAAATTAGAAATTTAGACGAGCTTATTAATTTCCAAAAAGTTGTGGTTAAGTGATTGAGACCTTTCTTTGAGATTTGTTGCTCTTATGAATATTGAATAATTTGTTAGGATCTTTATTTTTTTATCCATTCTCTCTCCTTCCTAGGTTACCTCTAGAATCACACTATTACATTAAATATACACAACATGCTTCTACTAAACTGGCATAGTGGTAGTACTTTATTTTTTCATTCAAATTAATTGCTTACAACATTGTAAGCATCATTCTTTACAAAGATGTCAAAGCTACAATGATAATTTGTTAGCCTAAGAAATAAAAGGATATTATTGGAATATTATAAAACACATATTAGAATTCTAAAGTACACTTTTAGAATTCAAAAAGTCCTTATAAATTACAAAAAACATAATTTGAATTTAGTAAAAACTTTTCCTTGAAATGAAGCAAAATTAATTTGGCATAACAAACTCCCAAATTTGCAAGTGCATTTTAAGTGTCTGTGTAATGGGAGGTAAGGAGGTGGATTATATGATTAGTGCAACACAGGCAAAGAGAAACAGTTGCACCCCAAGTCTAATTTGGAGATCAGCATGAGTTAATAGGTCGACATGTGTTAATTGGTTAGGAAATTTCATGGATCATAGATCAATGTTGGTGAGTGTGTATTGAGTTGATCAATGAGTTCAAAGAGTCAAGGTGGGTCATGTATGCCAAAAAATTAACACTAGTAGTGGTAAAGGAGAAAGATTACAATGAGTAGTAGCAAAAAGCAAGCCAATGCTCAATTTTAAGACATTTGAAAGACATTTAGAATCAAGTTTTTTGCTAATAAAATTACCATACTACTATAAGAATGTCCTAGATAGAATTTAAAGTTATAAGTATCTGGAAAGCTACTAATCAATCTCCAATTAACTTAAACTAAATTATAAATACAAATAACCTAAAAATTTATAAAAAGAAAATTAAAAAGTGTAATAAACAAGGGTTAACTGTAATTGGCTCCCACAATAGGAATAATTTCATAGACTTACTAAAAGTAGAGGTTCCAAACTTGGAATGGCCTTAAATCTTAGTAGACTAGTATGTCTCCAAGTGGAATATTTGATTGATGTATGGAATGTTACTTTGTTTGAACCTTACTAATGTTTTTTGAATGCTAAAACATAACAACTCAATGACTTTTTAAGGGGTGAGGTTTAGCCTATTGCATAATTTTAAAGTAAAAAAACTCTACAATTTTCACTTCAAAGAAGAAATAACGTGTAATTTTACACATGATGTTTTGCATTATATGAATACAGATAGCAAAAGTTTATCTAATATTTTTAAGCTATGTTAATGACATAAATTATCCTTATAGCTTCCTTAATGATAACATGGCTTTATTAGTGATAATGGCAAAATTTGAGGTTTTCAAATTATTGAATAATTAAATGTTGATATGTAATTGCATTAGTGGATGATTATATTAATCATAAGTTATATAGTTCTATTTATGTTTATTATAAGTATTTAACATCTCTTAAAATCATTTATCTATCTTTTCCACCATTTCAAGGCTATGTAGACCATTTCTTTACCATTTCGTTTATGAAAAAAAAGAATTACTACATATTGGAGGTTACAATAGTTATAGTTTCTTAAAATGCATTATTTTTTTTTATCAAGACATCTAAAGGCTGCTATTGATATGTGTGTGTGAAGATGACCATCCATATGTTTTTGATGTGTTGATGCACGTGAATGTCATAAGCTCACTAGATACTATTCAGTGATTTGGTGTGTATCATTGAAGTATCAATATTACTAATTCAATTTATTAATTGGAATGAGTCTAATGCATAGAGGTATCTATAATGACCATGATTGATTTCACATAACTTTTGCATTGAAATTGTATAAGAACACATAAGAGTGTAATGACTAACCTTGGTCTAAGGACCTATCATATTGTATGATGAGAACCATATTGCTAAATATTTTATGACAAGATTCAAGAATGGTAAACCAAGCTAATTGAGGACCTGAAGAAAAAAATTTAGACAATGTGCCTCAATGGATAAGTTTGATTAATGTATTACTGGATTTTTGTAAATAAATAATCTAACACAAATCAAAGTGCTTTCAAAGAAATAGAAATGGTTCGTGCCATGCCACATATTTAGTTGATGACAATCTTGCTATGAAGTATGGTATACTACATTTACAAATTTCATGATTTTAGGATGTACGAAAAAAAAAATTAGAGTCAACATATTTGTCTAATCTTTTCTAATGAGTTGTAGTATTAGAATGACATTGACAAAAAGAGGAAACATAAAAGATAGATCTGATTGATCAACATTAAAAAAATACTCATTGAAGATGGTACTCTCGATGTGAAATGTTATACTAGGCTAATAAGGAATCATATTATACATGCTAAGAAATTGTTCAACTTTGGAGTAATCCAAACTAACTATTGATGCATTATTAAATTTTTTGGACCAATCTAAAAGTTGCACGTTAAGTAGCTACTAAGCTAGTGATTATGTTGCTATGATGTAAGACATAACTCAATACAGTGATAAAATCTATAACCATGAATGTTGAAATAGTCAATAAGTGTCATCTTTTTGTTTAGATGTTAATGACCGTATTAGTATGATTCAAAGCCATGATAAAGTTGCATAGAATCAAAGTAAAGTCTCTAATGATTCCAAATAAATAGTGAGTCCAATGTATTGCCTAATTAAGTCCATCATACTTAACTAATGCCATTGAATTAGTCTTCACATATGGTTGATTTGGAGGATGTGCTTGCCAATGAATCAAGGAGTACAAGATGATTAGGCTATGGAAACATGTGTAACTAAAACTGTTGAACAATTAAATTTGTTATTAGATCAAATGACAAAGAAATTGTTGAGAAAGAGATGGCTTTTTTGTCATTCTTTGCATAACTTATTCCTAAAAAGAATGTTAAATTTGTTAGGTAGCTTCTTAATTCACAAAATTGCTATCGTATTAATACTACAAAAGTTGTGATAATAGTATGAACCTTTCTTTTGCATTTTTTGCTAGAAACAAGTTTAATTTTGATTGGAATATATTGGAATGGGTTGGACTTCTATAATTTTTTAAACAAAAAAGTCATGATCTTAAATAAAAGAAGAATAGCTATCATTTATTAAAATTAAGGGATTTTATTAACATTGGTTTCCCTACTATGAAATGAACCAAAAAAAATAGGTCCAATCATTTTTTTGAGATTATGATTAACTTAACATGAGTTATATGAACCCAAAGTAGTTTATCAAAATTGATTTCTTAAGCTAAAATAAAAGATATATAATAAAATCTAGTGGTTGTCCAAGATTTTAGTTCATTCTTTTTAGCCCAAAATACTTAGTAATTTCCCCAAGAACAAATCCAAGTCAACCTTGATGATCATGTGAATGCATTTCATGCCTTTGATTATGGACTAATTAGTTGGATGACTTTCCTTATGATCACCACACCAACATCTCTCCTCATCATACTTAATTAAAACGTTGTAAACTTTTGGAATTTGTTTTTAACTTAAACCTACAAATGAATACAATTATTAGCTATTTAAGCCTACTAGTTTGTTACTACATTTCTTTTCTTGAATATATGTTAGAATTAAACTACGTTGCAATGAAATTGATTCATTCTAATTAGTAGAATTAAGCTACAACAAGTGATTCCAATGCTTTAACATTATTATGATTGATTAATTGTTTGATTCCATAATGACGTTTATATAATCCCAAATTATCCCATAAGTTTAAACCAAATAGTATTTCAATGGCTCCAACTTATATATTTTTTTATATACAATGTAAATTGAGAGTGCTTTAATAGCTCTACCAAGTAGTTTCCAATCACATGAACACAACCTATGAGGCCTTGGGTCCCTCTAGTCAATCACTTATAATTAAATTTAACTAATTCCTTTACTAGGAGAGTGCATTAAACAACTTTTTTAATTGTTCAATTGATCTCAAAAAATCAAGGAAGCAATGAATTTTTTACTGTTTGAGGATCTATTGAACTTCTTTAGGTAATTAGACAACAATTCAAACCATAACTATTATGTTGAACTCTATCAAGGAATAGGGAATATTTGCTCATCGAATTGTTTTGAATTTAAATCTTCTAGATATTTTAGCATACAAGAGATAGTAAAAAAACTAAATCCCTTAATAGCTATTGAGTTTGGATGACTACACTTCCACCATTATTGAAGCATTTCTTGAATCATGATGGTAGGTTTTTTTAATGCCAAGATTAATTTCAAATTGGTTCCATAAGATTCATTTGAGAGTTCCTATATACAAAAAAAAGCATTTGTCTATAAATTAAAATTCAAGTCCCTCCAGTTCTTATCAAAAGGTAATTAGTTATTTAGGAGTCCCCACATAAGTAGAGAAATTGTGGAAGGTTGGCAATTATTCTACATTATTTTTTATGACTCATAAGTAAGGCAATTAATCACCTCTCAGCTTATCTTATTCTGAATTGATAGTGAGCTTACCATCCTTGGTGAGGGTCTAGTAATTGATGCCATCATTATCTATTTTGCTCCAAGTATTACAAAATACAAAATAGTGAGAATGATTCACTTTACTTGATTCCAACTCAATAAGCATTCTCCATAACATTTTTTATTAAGGAAATTACAACTTATGTTTATAAAATAGATAATTCTTGAGGTGTAGAGCTTCTTAAAAAGCTTTACATTACATGAATCATTAAAATCTTACAATTTCTTAACTAGTAATCCATACATTTATTAGGGGAAACTAATCTTTTTCTAGCTAGCCAAATGGTGCTTACTTTGCAAATCATTATCACACCAAAGGAAACCATTTATCACACTTCCTAAAAAAAATTAGTAATATTATTGAGAAGATAAGATATCAATAGATTATAACGTATTATTAGTTAGAGGATATGACAGACAAATACTACCTCCCCCTGAGAGTCTTTTCTTTTGCATGTTTTGTCAATTTAGTGTTTTGAGTGGACCTCTTATTTCCTACCTTTGAATAATGTGCTTTTGAGTTTAGTGATTTGAAGATAGTATCTTTTCTAAAGGAGCTCCTTGTCGATGTTCTCCTACTTGTGTTTCATGTTTGTACATATAATAAAGAAGGTCCTTTGTATAATAATCTATAAACTTGATGTGGCTTTGAGATCAGACAGGAATAATGTCATATTTTTTATTGATCATTTGTCACCTCTTTAGAAGAGAATAAAGAAATCTACAAAGCAAAAATGGGACAATGGTTGACAACCACTTCTAGTGGCCTAGTGCTTCACCTTACCTTGTATATGTAGATTGTTTAAACCTCTTCTTAGTATTTTAGCTACAAGGTGGAGAAGAAAAGGGGATAGAGGGTTACCACGCTTAGCTAATGGGAGAATTTAGATGGAACCATTATCTTTTTTGTTAAAAATGTCTTTCAACTAGCTTATATTATATATAATCATGATTAGATTAATAAATTAACTATTGAAGTTAAACATTTGTAGTACTTGTTTTTCTCACGATATATTATTGAACATATTCTTAAAGTCTAGCTTGATAATAGAGCTATTAGCTTCAATCTTCTCATCTAAATCATTAGTTTGCACTTATGAGAGTATGATTTTTATGTAGGTAAGATCTTTTTAGTGTTATCCCCTTCTTTAGTAAAGTTGATTACTCCATGGAGATTATGGTGGGTATGAAAAACTATAGGCTAACTACTAAGAATTTAGTGTATTTTTGAGAAACTATATATCCAATTGTCATAAAAGTCTTTCAAAATTGTATTACAATTAATCTTTACAAAAAAAATTAATTTAGCACTACTGCATTCTTTTGGTGATAGGTTACCAATAATAAAATCATTAATAGAGTAGTAAATTTCATATTAAAATGTGGACCAAGAATGCTTGTAAAATAAAACATCAAACCCATCCAACTTGTAAGCACATGAAGAATCCATCAAAAAAATAATTTGTTTTATTTTCTCCGTATTAACTAGTTGAATTAGCATCATATTACTTTTCAGTTGGTCTAAGAATCAAAAAGCAAAGCACTTCTCCATTTCCTTGGTATGGAATAGATAGATGTTAAGCAATCCACAACATTTTTAGCAATTAACTCCTTCTTTAAGACCCAACTCCCACTTGGATCTTTAAGTATCTATATATTATCTGTCATTTGCTTATTATTGAATATTATGTGGAAGACATTTGTGATTTAAACACCATTCTTAAGCTGCACAATACCTATCTTTTAGCTCACATACATCTGATGCAATAGCATCGAGCACGTCATGTAAAAGTTTAACTTGAGGATGTTTTAGTTCTATTTGAACTTGGAGCCTTATTAGGATTGGCCACAATACTTCTCATTAGTTTTTGTTATCATAATAATTATGGGGATCAATTATAAAAAACCTTCATTTGTTGCATACTTCTATTTTTTTTTATTAATACATCATTTTATTTGTATATATAGATAAGTTTAATTTCTTAAAAGAATAATTAAAATTTTTTTAGTGATTTTCATCTTTTTAATCGGTATAAGCCTTCCCTTTAACCATCTCACAAGTTTGTCGATATAAAATTTGCTTAAAATAGATTTAGAAATGGCTTAAAATTTAGTTTTGGGGTTTTTTTCTATCGACCACCTTTGTCAGCCATCGTTACCACTACCATCAGTGGTGACACATCAACTCATGCCAACTCTCTTCAACTTGCATTGACCTCAAAGTGGACTTGAAGTGTCAAGGTCTCCCTACTAATGCTACTCATTGAAATTGGAAACCAGTGATGCACTGATTAACCTATGTGGCATTGTGCATTTCCCATTACCTCACCTTTCACCATTACTAATGCCTGAAATGCATGTGTCGGTTTGTGAACAAATGAAGGTAATTTTTTTGTAGTGCTTTTAGTTAATTTTTTAATTTTTTTAAAGAATTTTAGATATTTATTTTGTAATTTTTGGTGGCATTCAGAATTCTAAATATCCTCTCGAATTCAAAAAACATATCCCTTTGTATTCTTATATGTGTTCCCCTTACATCTCCTCAATTTCAATACTATGTTTAGTTCATATTAACATTTGTTAGTCCTAACATTGATAACACAATTTTAACTCTTTAAAGTTGTTCACTTCTCCATAACTTGTTATTCTTTTTCTTCAATCTTTAAAAATACATGAACAAACTAAATTTTACTCCATTTTTTAAGGTGGGCTTTAGTTCTCATTACCTCGTAAGTTAGGGCCCTCCTTCCCAGTCAAGGAATTGGAAAACTCCAATGCTAAGCAAACACTTGAGACAATTCTATGCTTTCAATCCTAGTACTTAGGAATCTAAGTTGTTTAGATTTAATTATTGATGGACAAATGATCAGTGATAGCATTTGGTATAATAAAAACTTGTTCATATGTTGAGCCACTATTTTAGGAAGGCTTTGAGGAAATCATGATTCAATAAGGTTCTGGCCACAAGAGTGGTGTTTATATTTTTCAATCTTAGTAAAGGGGTTTGAGTGTCCCTTCCATTTAGGGAAGACAATTGGACTCCATCATCAATCATAAATTGCACCAAATATCTATTCTATTAATAAAAGAGTTGTTGGCATACACAAAATGGTAACACATCATTTATGTATCACCATGTGAAGAAAATATTCCTAATTTTCAATTTTTAACATTGTAAGTATTGTAACTAAAACACATATGCTTTGTTAGAAATGTTGCCTCACAATAGTAAAAATTTAGTCTCCTATAAAGAATGTCCATTTCTATATTACTTGCAAAGCATTCCATCATCATAATTAACTTAATTTTCTATAATCTAATCATGTTATTAAGCATCAAGCAGCTACAAAACAAACTACATCCTCTGCGTTGAAAAGTAGGACATTATCAATTACAATCTACAATGCTTATATTTTGAGATTCTTGAAAGCTTCTTCTAGTCATTTTTAAATAAATGATCTTTTTAACATTACATTTAGTGACTTTTCTTATTGACTTGTTACTATTGACCACTGTGAAGCTATTCAAATCTAAATTAAAGCGCTCAAGAGCCTTTACTTTTTCCTAGAGATCTGTATTCGAGAGTTTAAGAGATTGAACGTCTACTTGATGTTTAAGCTACATGTCCTAAATAAGTTTCAAGTTAGATTGATATTTTTTACTCTTACTTTAGAATTGCTAGCCAAAATTGATCATGTAGTCATTGAACAGATTATTCATAGCACAATTATGTTTTTTTACTCTATTGATGTTGTGTGACGTAGTGGGTGTTGATATTGTTTTCTACATTGATGGCTACCAAAGTTTGAAGTTTCATATAACTTATTACTTCATTAATTGGAATTGTCTCATCTTCTTCATGTCTTACACATAAGGGTTTAGAGCCTTTTGCTTGCTTGCATTGGACCATTGAGAATCCTTGCTTACAATTTCTTCAATAGAAATTGGGAAGTTTTCATTAGTTAACTTTTTTTAGTAATCCATTATTGCACTTAGAATTTTTGGAGATTCCAATACATAAAGGAAGTCTTTTAGCAAGTTTGACCAAAATGAAGACCATAGCCCCATGGGGTCTAATTAAGTTTATTGTCATTGCATTACTTTTAAAGACTTGCTAACTATTAACATGATTGAGAATAGAGCCTACTTATTGACCATGGTTATTGGAATGTGCTTTAATGAGATCTACACTAAAGCTTACAAAGGTTTAGTATTGAGTTAAAAATTTGGAACCATTTGAGGACCATCATTTCAAAGACTATAGTAATCCCTATATTGTACATCCAACATCAAATATTTTCCAATTTTAGTGAAAATATTAGGAGCACATGCTTACCACTTTGTGATAGATTCAAATATGCCAATTGTTTTGAATTCTTATTCTTTGAAATTCCAAGTTTGGTCATCCAATTTAAAATGTTACCTATTTGAGTGAATTTGAAGGGGACAACCTTTTTAGAGACATCATCATCAAACATGACCTTTTGTTTACACTTTAAAAAAGAGATTAGTGCTATCATGAATAGCGAGGATAAAAAACTTTCCCACATTCAACGTAAAAGAAACACCATGAGGCTAATGCACACATGAGATATACCCAATAAGGGAGAGGTTCATACTTACAAGAAGGTGTTCCTAGAGTAATGTTGGAAGTGTCACCATGCTAAAACAAACTTAAAAATTGCTACCACCTCACTGTCACTTTGATGTTTGTTTGTGAAGTTCTTTTGAGACTTGTGTGAAAATGAACCTTTTTATGATTTTAAAAATAAAAAATTTCTCCATTTTTACTATTATTTTTCATTGTTTATTATTCAAGCTTGCCATATATCCTCCATGTTATTAACTCTTCATTTTAAATATCAACTATTTTGGCTTTTGCTTCATTAAGTTCCTTCCTTTTAATTAACTCAGTTTAGTTCATTTGAGTTTTGTACATTGATCTTAAGCAAATGATCTCTTCTCATCATGTCAAGAGTAGTTCAATAAGAGAATGAGAGAATTATTAGAAAATAAAAATTTGTTTCTTACAAAAATATTTTAAGGAAATGTTTAAAACATTTTGCAATAAGCTTAAAAAAATATCTAAAACTAGTTTTTCAAAAAATTTAAATTTCATTTAAAATAACGATAATTTTTATTTAATAATAAATTTTTAAGGAAATTGTATAATTGGAAGGTTAACAAGAATTTTAAAGTGTACTTAAGCATTGTTTATGTTATTCATCCTAAAATCAAACATACAACCACTCCTAGAAAAAATGATATAAAAAAAATCTATATAAGACTTTTGCCAAACAATGGGTATACTAAACTCTCACAATAATTAAATGGAAAAAACACTAACTACAAAGGCCTTATAATGAAGTAAGATTTATAAGAAGAGGAAAGAAAAGTGGCAATTAAAATTTATGAAAAGTAATTCCTATGCTTGACGAATGCTCAACAAGGCACAAGTATTTTAATTTTATCAAATAGGAAAAAGAAGAAATGAGAACTTTGATGTTTTTAAGAAGAAATACTGAATTGGTGAAGGACACAATGTATAGGGGCAACAATGAGCACTAGCTATTAATGCCTTCAATATCATTACTTAAAATGTTTCTTTAGAATTTTGTAAAAATTTCATCAATTTATTTTGATCAATATTTACCTAATTTATTTCCTAATGGCTAAAAGTGTTTAACAAACTAAACATTTGATGTTATTAATGAATAGATGTTTTTTAATTAAAAACTTAATAATATTTAAATAAAATTCATAAAACCTAGTAAATATTTATCAAAAAATTTTTCATTGTGTGGGAGTGACAAGATTAAAATAAACTTGGAACACTTGGTTATGAAAACTGCACAAATGGCCAGTTATGAAAAAACTATAGTAGTTTAAAAATTTTGATTTCATATGAACGATTAATTCTAAATTATGATATAATGACAAGATTTAATTTTACTTGTATATTACATGTCGACCATGCAATCGTTTTATGGAGAGATTAGACAATGAGTAGAATTATCATTTAAAAAGGGCAATTGTAGCAATGGTCATTTTATTGTAAAATTACATGATTAGATAGCGCAAATGACCATAGTAATTTAGAAGTTTGTGAGGAAAAAGCTTTAAACTTTAGTCCCAAATGATGTATTTGCTCTTATTGTTTTCTTCTTATAAGACGCTTTGTTTGCTCTAAAAGTAGCTTGATTTCATGATAAGTGTTATCAAGTTTGTTCATGAGTAAGTCACTACACATCCAATAACATGATTAAATAATTCATAAATCTAGTGAGTAGTGCCTGGATTCAGGATACTACTATCTAAGCTCAGGAGTGATGCCTAGTTCTGATTATTGTAGCGAATGAGTTCGACATTAATGCTCCATGCCTGAAAATTGTTACATATGTTTAGATTATTCAATTTTAGTAGAATTAGTTTTTCCTACTTTTAAATTTAATTAATTATTATAGAAACAAAAATAAAAAAATTAAGAAAAGTGATTCTTAAGACAATCATGATA
>JAIUJO010000232.1:462118-474618 GCA_023846275.1 Vanilla planifolia | reverse complement strand
TCTTCTTCCTCTTCTTTCTCTTTCTCTTCTTCTTCTTCTTGTTCTTCTTTCTCTTCTTCCTTAATGTACTATTGTTCCTATTCTTTTTCTTCCTCTTCTTTTTTTCTCCTCCTCTTTCTCATCTTTTTCTTCTTCTTCTTCTGCTTCATCTTTTTCCTCCTATTCATCTTTATTCCATATCTTCTTATTGTTCATCTCGTTCTTCCTCTTCTTCTTGTACCTATTCTTCTTCTTTCACTTATTATTATTATTATTGTTCTTTTACTTTTTTTTCCTTCTTCTTCTACCTTTTCTTCTTATTCTTCTTCCACTTTTTCTTCGTCCACTTCTTCTTCTTCTTCTTCTTTCATCATCTTCTTCTTCTTCTTCTTCTTCTTCCACTTCTTCTTCTTCTTCTTCCTTTCCTTCTTCCCCTTCTTCTTCTTCTTCTTATTTTTCCTCAACTTCTTTTTCTTCATTTTCTTCTTTTTCTTTTTCTTCCTCCTTTCTTCTTCTACTTCTTCTTCCTCTTCGTCTTCTTCTTCTTCTTCTTCTTCTCATTCTCCTTTGTCTTCTTCTTTTTCCTCTTCTTCTTCTTCTCCTTCTTTTTCTTCTACTTTTTCTTCTTCTTATTCTTTATTGTTTTCTACTTCTTCTCATTCTTCTTCCTCTTATTTTCTTCTTTTTCTTTTTCCTATTCTAGCTCCTCTTCTTCCTCTTCTTCCTCTTCTTCTTCTTCCACTTCTTCTACTTCTACTTATACTTCTTCTTACTCTTCTTCTTCTTCTTTTTCTCCTTCTTCCTCTTCTGCTTATAATTCTTCTTTTTCTTCTTCTTCTTCCTCTTCTTCTTCCTCTTCTTCTTCCTCTTCTTCTTCCTCTTCTTCTTCTTCCTCTTCTTCCCCTTCTTCCTCTTCTTCTTCTTCTTCATCATCTTCTTCTTTTTCTTATTCTTATCCTTGTTTTCCTCTTAGTCTTCCTCTTCTTCCTCATCTTCTTCTTCTTCTTCATCCTCTTGCTCCTCTTCTTCTTCCACTTCTTCTCCTTTATATTGTTCTTCTTTCCCTTCTTCTTCTTCTTCTTCTTCTTCTTCCTCTTCTTCTTCTTCTTCTTCTTCTTCTTCGTCGTCTTCTTCTTCTTCTTCTTCTTCTCCTTCTTCACCTTCTTCTTCTTCTTCTTCTTTTCCTTCTTTTTCTTATTCTTCTTTTTTTGGCACATCTTTTACTTCTTCCTCTTGTTCCTTATCTTCCTCTTCTTCTACTTCCTCTTCTTCTTCTTCCATTTCTTTTTCTTCGTCTTGCTCTTCTTCTTCTTGCTTCTTCTTCTTCTTCGTCTTCCTCATCTTTCTTTTCTTCTTCCTCTTCTTCCTCTTCTCCTTTTTCCTTTCATCTTCAACTTCTTCTACTTCATCTTCAACTTCTTCTACTTCATCTTCTTCTTGTTCTTGTTCTTGTTCTTCTCCTCCTTATTCTTCCTCCTCTTCTTCTTCTTTTTCCTATTCTACTTCTGCCTCTTCTTCTTCTTTTTTGCTTCTTCTTCATCATCTTCTTCTTATTCTTTTTGACCTTTTTCTTCTTCTTCTTTGTCTTCTTCTTCTTCCTCTTCCAATTCTTCTTTTTCATCTTCTTTTTCTTCTTCTTCCTCGTCCTTCTCTTCTTCTTAATCTTCTTTTAAAACTTCTTCTTGTTCTTCATCTTCATTTAGTTTTTCTTTTTCTTCATCTTTGTCTTTTTTGTCTACTTCATCTCCGACTTCTTCGTCATCTTCCTCTTCTTCTTCTTCTTAATCTTCTTCTTCTTCGTCTTCTTCCTCTACTTCCTCTTCGTCTTCTTCTTCCTCTTCCTCTACACCTTCTTCTTCCACTTCTTCTCCTTCTACTTCTTCTTCTTCTTCTTCTTCTTTTCCATTCTCTTCTTCTTCCACTTCTTCTTCTTCTTCTTCTTTTTCTTCTTCTTCCTTTCCCTCTTTCCCTTTTTCTTCTTCTTCTTCTTCTTTTTCTTTTTCTTCTTCTTTTTCTTCCTCTTCTACTTTTTATTCTTCTTCCTCCTTTCTTCTTCTACTTCTTCTTCCTTTTCGTCTTCTTCTTCTTATTCTATTTTGTCTTCTTCTTTTTCTTCTTCTTCTTCTTCTTTTTCTTCTTATTCTTAAGTTTTTTCTACTTCTTCTCATTCTTCTTCCTCATCTTTTTCTTCTTTTTCTTTTTCCTCTTCTTGCTCCTCTTCTTTCTCTTCTTCTTCTTCCACTACTTCTACTTCTGCTTGAACTTCTTCTTGCTCTTCTTCTTCTTTTCCTTCTTCTTCTTCTTCTTCTTCTACTTATAATTCTTTTTTTCTTCTTCTTTTTCTTTCTCTTCTTCTTCCTCTTCTTATTCTTCTTCTTCTTCCCCTTCTTCCGCTTCTTCTTCTTATTCTTCTTCTTATTCTTCTTCTTTTTCCTTTTACTCTTCCGCTTCTTCCTCATGTTGTTCTTCTTCATCCGCTTGCTCTTCTTCTTCTTCCTCAACTTCTTCTTCTTCTTCTTCTTCTTCTTCTTCCTCTTCTTCCCCATCTTCCTCGTCTTCTTCGTCTTCTTCTTCCTCTTCTTGTTCTTTTTCTTGCTCTTCATTCTCTTCTTCTTCTTTCTCTTCTTCATCTTCTTCTTTCTCTTCTTCTTCTTCTTCTTCTCTTTCTCCTTCTTTTCCTTCTTTTTCTTCTTATTCTTTTCCTCCATTTTCTTTTCCTTCTTTTTCTTTTCGTACTTCTTCTTCTACGTCTGCCTCTTGTTCCTTATCTTTCTCTTCTTCTTCTTCTTCTTCTTCCTCTTCTTCTGCACCTTGCTCTTCTTCTTCTTCTTTCTTGTTCTTCTTCTTCTTCCTAATCTTCCTTTTCTTCATCCTCCTCTTCCTCTTCCTCTTCTTCTTCTTTTTCTTCTTCATCCTCTTCTTTTTCTTCTTTATTTTTTTCTTCTTCTTCCACTTCTTCTTCTTCTTTTCCTTCAATTTCTTCTTCTTCTTCTTCCTTTGCTAATTCATGTTCTTCTTTTACCTCTTTTAATTCATCATCTTCATCTTCTTCTTCTCCTCTTCTTCCTCTTCTTCCTCTTCTTCTTCTTTCTCTTCTTCTTCTTATTCTTATTCTTCTTCTTTTCTTCATCTTCTTCTTATTGTTCATCCACTTCTTCTACAACTTCCTCTTGTTCTTTTTCTTCTTCTTCTTCTTCCTCTTCTTCTTCTCTTCCATTTCTCTTCTTCTTCTTTTTGCCCATCTTCGTCTTCTTCTTCCTCTCCTTTTCTTCTTCATCTTCTTTCTCTTTCTCTTCTTCTTCTTCTTATTCTTTTTCTTCTTATTCCTCCTCATTTTCTTCTTGTTCTTCTTTCTCTTCTTCCTTAACATACTCTTGTTCTTATTCTTTTTCTTCCTCTTCTTCTTTTTTCTACTTCCCTTTCTCTTCTTTTCCTTCTTCTTCTTCTACTTCTTCTTCTTCCACCTAGTCATCTTATTCCTTATCTTCTTATTGCTCTTCCTGTTCTTCCTCTTCTTTCTCTTCTTCTTGTTCCTGTTCTACTTCTTTCACTTATTATTGTTATTATTGTTATTGTTCTTTTTCGGTTTCTTCTTCTTCTTCTTCTACCTTTTCTTCTTATTCTTCTTACTATTTTTCTTTGTCCACTTCTTCTTCTTCTTTCGTCCTCTTCTTCTTCCTCTTCTTCTTCTTCTTCTTCTTCTTCCCTTCTTCTTCTTCTTTCCTTCCTTCTTCCGCTTCTTCTTCTTCTTCTTCTTATTTTTCCTCAACTACTTTTTCTTCTTTTTCTTCTTTTTCTTTTTCTTCCTCCTTTCTTCTTCCACTTGTTCTTCCTCTTCATCTTCTTCTTCTTCTTCTTATTCTCCTTTGACTTCCTCTTTTTCCTGTTCTTCTTCTTCTTCTTCTTCTACTTTTTCTTCTTCTTATTTTTTATTGTTTTTGACTTCTTCTTATTCTTCTTCCTCTAATTTTCTTCTTTTTCTTTTTCCTATTCTAGCTCCTCTTCTTCCTCTTCTTCTTCTTTCACTTCTTCTACTTCTACTTATACATCTTCTTGCTCTTCTTCTTTTTCTTTTTCTTTTTCTTTTTCTTCTTCTTCCTCTTCTGCTTATAATTCTTCTTTTTCTTCTTCTTCTTCTTCCTCTTCCTCTTCTTCTTCCTCTTCTTCTTCTTCCTCTTCTTCCCCTTCTTCCTCTTCTTCTTCTTCTTCAACTTCTTTTTTTTATTCTTATTCTTCTTGTTTTTCCTCTTACTCTTCCTCTTCTTCCTCATCATCTTCTTCTTCTTCTTCATCCTCTTGCTCTTCTTCTTCTTCCTCAACTTCATCTTCATCTTCCACTTCTTCTTCTTTATCTTGTTCTTCTTTCTCTTCTTCTTCTTCTTCTTCTTCTTCCTCTTCTGGTTCTTCTTCTTCTTCTTCTTCTTCTGCTTCTCCTTCTTTGCCTTCTTCTGCTTCTTCGTCTTTTCATACTTCTTTTTCTACTTTCTCCTTTTGTCCTTATCTTCATCTTCTTCTTCTTGCTCTTCTTCTTCTTACATTTCTTCTTCTTTGTCTTACTCTTCTTCTTCTTCTTTCTTCTTCTTCTACTTCTTGTTCCTCATCTTTCTTTTCTTTTTCCTCATCTTCCTCTTCTCATTTTTGCTCTTCATCTTTAACTTCTTCTTCTTCATCTTCTTCCTCCACTTTCTCTTCTTCATCTTCATCATCTTCTTCTTGTTCTTCTTCATCATCTTCTCCGTCTTATTCTTCCTCTTCTTCTTCTTCTTTTTCTTATTCTACTTCTCCCCCTTCTTCTTCTTTTTCTGCTTCTTCTTCATCTTCTTCTTATTCTTTTTTATCTTCATCTTCTTCTTCTTTGTCTTCTTCATCTTCCTCTTCTTTTTCTTCTTCTTCTTCCTTTTCCTCTTCTTCTTCATCTTCTTTTATAACTTCTTCTTGCTCTACTTCTTCGTCTAGTTTTTCTTTTACTTCAACTTTGTCTTTTTTTTCTACTTCATCTTCGGCTTCTTCATCATCTTCCTCTTCTTCATATTCTTCATCTTCTTCCTCTTCATCTTCTTCCTTTACTTCCTCTTCGTCTTTTCTTCCTTTCCTCTGCCCCTTCTTGTTCCAGTTCTTCTTTTTCTAGTTCTTCTTTTTCTTTTTTTTTCTTCTTCTTCTTCTTCTCCAGTCACTTCTTCTTCCACTCCGTCTTCTTTTATTTCTCCTTCTCACTTTCCCTCTTCCCCTTCTTCTTCTTCTATTTCTTCTTCTTACTTTCCCTCTTCACCTTCTTCTACTTTTTCTTCTTCTTCTTTTTCCTCAACTTCTTCATCTTCTTCTTCTTCTTCTTCCTCCTTTCTTCCTCTAATTCTTCTTCTTCATCTTCTTCTTCTTATTCTTTTTTGACTTCTTCTTTTCTTCTTCTTCTTCTTCTTCTTATTTAGTTTTTTCTACATCTTCTTGTTCTTCTTCCTCTTCTTTTTCTTCTTTTTCTATTTCCTCTTCTTGCTTCTCATCTTTCTCTTCTTCTTCTTCCACTTCTTCTACTTCTGCTTGAACTTCTTCAGGCTCTTCTTCTTTTTCTTCTTCTTCTTCTTCTTCTTCTTCTTGTACTTCTACTTAGAATTCTTTTTTCTTCTTCTTTTTCTTCCTCTTCTTCTTCTAACTCTTCTTCTCCTTCTTCCTCTTCTTCTTCTTCTTCTTCATCTTATTCTTCTTCTTTTTCCTCTTACTCTTCCTCTTCTTCCTCATCTTCTTCTTCCTCTTCATCCCTTTGCTCTTCTTCGTCTTCCTCAACTTCTTCTTCTTCATCTTCTTGTTCCTCTTCTTCCCCATCTTCCTCATCTTCTTCATCTTCTTCTTCCACTTCTCCTTCTTTTTCTTGTTCTTCATTCTCTTCTTCTTCTTTTTTTTGTTCTTCTCCTTCTTCTACTTCCCATCCTCCTCCTCCTCCTTCTTCGCCTTCTTCTTATTCTTTTCCTCCTTTTCTTCTTCTTCTTCTTCTTTTCATACATTTTCGTCTACGTCCGCCTCTTTTTCCTTATCTTTCTCTTCTTCTTCTTCTTCTTGCTCTTCTTCTTCTTTGCCTTGCTCTTCTTCTTCTTCTTCTTCCTAATCTTCCTTTTCTTCTTCCTCTTCCTCTTCTTCTCCATTTTCCTCTTCATCTTCATCTTCTTCTTCTTCCTTTTCTACTTCTTCCTCCTCTTTCTCCTCTTCTTCATCTCCTTCTTTTTCTTCTTCTACTTCTTCTTCTTCTTCTTCTTTTCTTCTTCTTCTTCTTCATCTTCTTCTTCTTCTTCTTCTTTACCTTCTTCCACTTCTTCCTCTTTCTATTCTTTTTCTCCCTCTTCTTCTTCTTCTTCCTTCTCTTCCTCTTCTTCTTCTTCCTCTTTTACATCTTCTTCTTGTTCTGTTTCTTCATCTTCTTTTTCTTTATCTTTTTCTTCTTTTTCTACTTCCTCTTTGACTTCTTCATCTTCTTCTTCATCATCATCTTCTTCTTCTTCATCATCTTCCTGTTCATCTTCTTCCCCCACTTCCTCTATGTTTTCTTCTTTGACTTCCTCTACCCCTTCCTCTTCCACTTCCTCTTCTTTGTCTTCTTCTTCTATTTCTTTGCCATCTTCTTCCTTCATCCATCTTTCTTCTTCCATCGTTTACTTATAACTTCAATCTTCCTTAATCCTTCTTCTTTCTTCCTTCTTCCATCTAAATTCTTCCTTCTACTTTCTTCTATCTGCTCTCTTCTTTCTTTTTCCTCCTTCTTCTTCTTCTTCTTCTTCCTCGTCACATCTTCTTCTTCTTCTTCTTCTGCTTTTTCTTCGTCTTCTTTTTCTTCTACTTCTGCTTCTACTTAACCTTCTTCATCTTTTTCATCTTCCTCCTCTTCCCCTTCTTCTTCTACGTTTACTTTTTCTTCGTCATCTTCCTCTTTTCCTACTTCTTCGACGTCTTCATCTTCTACTTTTTTTTCTTTTCTTCAACTTCTTCTTTCTTTTCATCTTCATCTTCCACTTTGTCTTCATCTACCTCTTCCTCATCCTCTTCCTCTTCCACATCTTCGTCTTCTGCTTCTTCCACTTCTTCTACTTCTTTTTCTTCTTCTTCCTTCTTCCATATTCCTTCTTCCTTTGTTCTACTTATGTTTTCCTTCCTCATTCTTCTTTCATCCTTCTTTCGTCTATGTTCTTCCTTTATTCTTCTTTCCTATTTCTTTTTCTTCCTTCTTCATCATCATCTTCTTCTTCCACATCTTCTTCTTCTTCTACTTCATCACCCTCCCAAACTTCTTCATCTACATTTTCTTCTTCCCCTTCTTTAACTTCTTCCTCTTCTTCCATTGCTTCTTCTTCCTTCCTCTTCTTCCTATTCTTCATTTTCTTATTCTTCTTCTACTTCCCATTTTTATTCTTCTTCTTCCTCTTTATCTTCTTCTTCTTCTTCTTCTTCTTCTTCTTCTTCTTAGTCTTGATCCTCTTCCTTTTCATCATCATCTTCTTCTGCTACTACTACTTCTTGTTTTCCTTCTACTCTTCTTCTTCTTCTTCTTCCTCTTTTTCTAGTTCTTTTTACTCTTCTCCTTCTTCTTCTTCTTCTTCTTCCTCTTCTACTTCTTCTTCCTCTTTTTCTTCCACCTCATGTTCCTATTTTTTCTCTTCTTTTACTTTCTCTAGTTTTTCTTCTTCTTCCTCTTCTTCTCTTAGCTCCTATTCTTCTTCTTGCTCATCTTCTTATACTTCCTCTTCTTCTACCTATTCCTCCTCTGCTTCTCTTCTTCTTCATCTTCTTCCCCTTCTTCTTCCTCTTCTGCTTCTTCTTCCTCTTCTTCTTCTTCCTCATACTCATCTTCTACTTGTTCTTCTTCTTATTTTTCCTCATCTTCCTCATCATCTTCTTCTTCTTCTTCCTCTTCATGTTCTTCTTCTTCTTCTACTTCTTTTTCTCCTTCTTCTTCTTCTTCAAATTCATCTTCAACTTCTATTTCTTCTCGTTCATCTTCCTCTCCTTTTCTTTTTTTCTTGTTGTCCTTCTACTTATTTTGGTACTTCTTCTTCTGTTTCCTACTCTAGCTCATCTTTTTCCTTTACTTCTTCTTCTACTTCTTCTTGTTTTTACTCTTCTTCTTCTTCTTCTACTACTTCATGTTCCCCTTCCTCTTCTTTCAATTCTTCTGCTTTCCCTTTTTTTGCTTCTTGTTGTTCTTCTTCTTCTCGCTCTTCTTCTTCTTCTTTTTCTTCTTCTTCTCCTTTTCTTATTCTTTCTCTTTTTCTTCCTATTCTTCTTTTTCTTTATCTAATTGTACTTCCTCTTTTTCTTCATTTTCTACTTTTTCTTCTATTTCTTGTTCTTCTTCTTCTTCAACATCTACTTCTTCTACTTGTTCTTCTACTTCTTTTTCTTCAACTTCATCATCTTCTTCTTCCTCTACTTCTACTTCATCCTCTTCCTCGTCCTTCTTCTTCTTCTACTACTACTTTTACTACATCTTCTTATTCTTCTTCTATTGCTTCTTTATCTTCTTCTTTCTTTCATTCTTCCTCTTCTTCTTCTTTTTCTTATCCTTCTTCTTTTTCTTATCCTTCTTCTTCTTCTACCACTACTACTACCTCTTCTACTTCTTCCACTAGTTCTCCTTCTTCTTCTTCTTCTTCTTCTTCTTCTTTTTCTTCTTCCTATTATTCTTTTTTTAATTCTTCTTCTTCTTTGTCATCTTCTAGTTCTTTTTCTTCCTATTCTTTGTCTCCTTCTTCTTCTTCTTTTTGTTCTTCTTATTCTTGTTCTTCCCCTTCTTCTTCTACTTCTACTTCTTCTACCTCTTCTCCTTCATTAAATTCCTCTTCTTCTTCTTTCTCCTCTTCTTTTTCTTCTTCTTCTTCCTCTTCTCCTTCATCTTCTTCATCTTCCACTTCTACTTCTTCTCTTCTCCTTCTTGTTTACCTTTTGTTTCTTCATCTTCTTCTTCTTCTTCCTCTTCTTCTTCTCCCTCTTACTCTTCTTCTTCTCTTCTTATTTTTTTTCCTCTTCCTCTTCTTCTTCTTTATCTTCTTCCCCTTCTTCTTCTTCTTCTCCATCTTTTTCCTAATCTTTCTCGTCTTCTTCTTGTTCTTCTTCTCGCTTTTCTTCTTCTTCTCCTTATTCTTCTATTTTTTACTCTTCATGTTTTTCTTCTACTTCTTCTCCTCCTCCTCCTTCCCCTTCTTCCTCTTCTTCTTCTTCTTCTTCTTTCCTTTTTTTTCTTCGTCTTTGTATTTTTTAACTTCTTCAACTTCCTCCTTTTGTTCGTCATCTTCCTCTTCTTCGTCTTCCTATCCATCTTCTTCTTCTTCCACTCCTTTCACTTCTTCTTCTTCTGAAGCTTCTTGTTATTCCTCTTCCCCTTCCTCTTCTTCCTACTCTTCTTCTTCTTCTTCCCCTAAATCATCTTTCTCTTGTTATTCTTCTTCTTCTTCTTCCTCTTCAACTTCATCCTTTTCTTCTTCTTTTTCTTCCCCATCTCCTTCTTCTTCCTCTTCTTCTCCTTCATGTTGTTCTCCTTCCTTTTTGTCTTCTTCTTATTCTTCTTCATTTTCTTCTTCTTCTTCTTCTTCCTCTTCTTTCTCTTCTTCTTCTTCTTCCTCTTCTTCTTCCTCTTCTTCTTCTTCTTCTTTTTCTTCTTTCTCTTCCTCTTCTTCTTCTTCTTTCTACCATTTCTCATCTTTTTCTTCTTCTTCTCCTTCTTCTTTTTCTTCATCTTCTTCTTCTTCTTCTTCTCCTCCATCTTCTCTTACTTCTCCAACTTCTTCTTCTTCTTTTTATTCTTCTTCTTCCTCTTATTATTATTATTATTATTATTCCTCTTTTTCTTCTTCTTCTTCTTCATCTGCTTCTTCCACTTCTTCTTCTTCTAATTCTTGTTCTTCTTTTTCTTTTTCTTCCTCTTCTTCTTTACCTACTTTTGCTTCTTCAACTTCTTCAACATCTTCTTCTTCTTTTTCCTCTTCTTCTTTTTCATCTTCTTCTTCCTTTTCTTCTTTTTCTTTCACGTCCTTTTTGTCTTCATCTTCCTATTCCACTTCCTCTTCCTCTTGCTTTTGCCCTTCCTCTTCTTCATCTTCTTCTTCTTCTTCTTCATCTTCCCAAACTTATTCTTCTTCTTTTTCTTCTTCCCCTTCTCCTTCTTCTTGTTCTTCTTTCTCTCCTTCTTCTTACTATTCTTATTCTTCTTTTTCTACTTCTTCTTCATCTTCAACTTCTTCTTCTTCTTCTTCTTCTCATGTGCTTCTTCATTCCTTCATCTTCTTCTTCATCTTTTTCTTCCTCTTCCTCCTCTTCCTCTGTCCCATCTTCTTCATGCTCTTCTTCTTCTTCTTTTAGTACTAATACTACTACTACTTCTTCTTCTTCTTTTGCTCCTAATTCTTCTTCTTCCACCTAATCCTCTTCTTTTTCTTCTTCTTCTTCTACTACTACTACTATTAGAATTAGTACTTCTTCTTCTTCTTCCTCCTCTGCCTCTTCTTATTCTTCTCCTTCTTCTTCTTCTTCTTCTTCTCCTTCTTCTACTTCTTCTTCTTCTCCTTCTTCCTCTTCTTCCTCTTGTTCTTCTTTCCTTTTTTCTTTCTCCTCCAGTTCCTATACTTTCTCTTCTTCTACCTTCCCTAGTATTTCTTTTTCTTTCTCTTCTTCTTCTTGCTCTTCTTCTTCATTTTGTTCTTTTTCTCCTTCTTGTTCTTCCTCTTCTTATTGTTCTTCTTCTTCTTCCTCTTTTTTCTTCTTCTTCTTCTTCTTCTTTCTTTTCTTCATTGTCTTCTCCCTCATCTTCTTCTTCCTCTTATTCTTCCACTTCCTCCTCTTCTTCTTTTTTTCTTTTTCTTCTTACTCTCCTTCTTTCTCTTCTTCTTTTGCTTCTTCCTCTTCCTCTTCTTCTTCTTCTTCTTCATCTTCAACTTGTTCTTCTTCCACTTTTTCCTCATCTTCTTCTTTTGCTTCCCATTACTTCTTCTTCTTGTTCTTCTTCTTCATCTTCTTCTTCTTCTTTTTCTCTTCTTCTTTTGCTTCTCTCTATTCCTCTTCTTCTTCTTCTTCTCCTTCTTCTTCTTATTCCCCTTCTACATCTTCTTAATCAACTTAGTCTTCTTCTTCCTTTCCATGATCTTCTTCTTCTTCTTCTTCTTCTTTCATCTTTTGTTCCTAATCTTCCTCTCCTTCATCTTTCCCGACTTGTTCTTCTTCATCTTCTTCTTCTTTTGCTTATTAGTTTCATTCCTTATCTTGCTCTTTTTCATCTACCTCTCCCACTTCTTGTCGGCCTTCTTCTTCTTTCCTCTTTTCTTCTTCTTCTTCTTCTTCTTCTTTCACTTCTTCCTCGTCTTCCTCTTCCTCTTCTTCTTCTTCTTCTTCTTGCTCCTTGTCCTCCTCTTCTGCTTCTTCTTCCTCCTCCTTTTCTTCTTCTTCCTTTTCTTCTTCTTCTTGTTCTACTTCTTCTTCTTCTTCCTCTTCTTCTCCATCTTCTACCTCTTCTTCTTTTTCTTCTTATTCTTATTCTTATTCTTCCTTTTCTACTTCTTCTTATTCTTCTTCTTCTTCTTCTTCTTCCTCCTCCTCCTCCTCTTCTTCTCCATCTTCTTCTTCTTCTTCTTCCTCTTCTATTTTTTCTCTCTTCATCTTCGTCTTCTTCCCGTTCTATTTCTTCTCATTCTTCTTCTTCTTCTACTTCTTCTCCTTCTTCTTCCTCTCCTTCTTTTTCTTCTACTTCTTCTTCTTAATCTTCTTCTTCTTTGCCTTTTATTTCTTCTTGTTCTTCTTCCTCTTCTTTTGCTTCTTTTTCTTCTTTTTCTTCTCCTTCTTCTTCTTCTTGCACTTCTTATTTTTCCCACTCTACCTCCTCTTCATAGTCTTCATCTTCATCATCCCCTTCTTCCACTTCTTTTCACTCTTCTTCTTCTTCTTCATCCCATTCCTCTTCCTCTTCCTCACCCTCTACTTCTTCCACTTCATCTTCCTCTACTTGCTATTCTTCTTCTTCTTGTTGTTCTTCTTCCTCTTGTTTTTCTTCCTCACCCTCTTCTACTTCTTCATCGTCTTCTTCTTCTTCTTCCTCCCCAACTTCTTCTTCTTCTTCTTACTCTTCTTCCTCGTCTTCCTCATCTTCTTCTTCTTTTTCCTTTTCTTCTTTCTCTTCTTCTTCTTCTTCTTCCTCCTCTTCTTCTTATTCCTTTTCTTCTTCTTCTTCTTCTTATTTCTCCCCCTCTTCTTCTTCTTCTTCTTCTTCTTCTTCTTCTTTTCCATCATTTTTCTAATTCTTCATTTTGAATTTGTTATTCTTCTTCTTCTTCTTCTCTTACTTTTTCTTCATTTTCCTTTCCTATTTTACTTCTTCTTCTTTGACTTCTTCATCTTCATCTTCTTCTTCTTCATCTTTTTCTTCCTCTACTTCTTCCTCTTCCCCTTCCTCTTCATCTTTCTCTTCCTCTTCCTCTTTCTCTTCTTCCTCTTGTTCTTCTTCTTCTTAAACTTCCTCCTTTTTTCTTCTTGCATCTTCCTCATTTTTTATTCCTTCT
>JAIUJO010000232.1:442118-457118 GCA_023846275.1 Vanilla planifolia | reverse complement strand
CTTCTCCTTCTCCTTCTTTCTCTTCCTCTTCCTCTTCTTCTTCTTCTTCTTCTTCTTCTTCTTCTTCTTCTCCTTCTCCTTCTCCTACTTGTTCTTCTCCTTCTTCTTATTCTTCTTCTTCTTCTTCATCATCATAATCATCATCTTGTTCTTCTTCTTCTTCTTCTTCTTCTTCCTCTTCTACTACTTCTACTTCTTCTCCTCCTCCTCTTTCATCTTCTTCTTCTTCTTCTTCTTCTTCTCTTCTACTTCTTCTTCCTGTTCTTGTTCTTGTTCTTGTTCTTCCTCTTCTTCTTCTTCTTCTTCTTCATTTTCCTCTTCTTCTTCTTCTTCCACTTCTTCTTCTTCTTCTTCCACTTCTTCTTCTTCTTCTTCTTCTTTGAATTATACCTCTTCTTCTTCTTCTACCTCTTCTTCTTCTTCTCCTACTTCTTCCTCTTCTTGCTCTTCTTCTTGTTCTTCCTCTTCGTCTTCTTCTCCATCTTCTTCATCTTCCTCTTCTTGATCTCCTTCTTCCACTCCTTTTTCTTCTCCTTCTTCTTCTACTACTTCTTCAACTTTTCCTCCGCCTTTTTCTTCTTCTCCTTCCTCTTCTTCTTCTTCACCTTCTTTTTATCTTCTTCTTCTTGTTTTTCTTCTTCTTCTACATCTACATCTTTTTCTTCTTCTTCTTCTCCTTCTTCTTCTTCTTCTTCTTCCTGTTTTTCTTCATCTCTCTCTTCTTTTTCTTCTCCTTCCTCTTCTTTTTGTTTCTATTCTTCTTCTTCTTCTACTTCCTCTTCTTCCTCTACTTCTTCTCCTTCTTCCTCTTTTTCTTGTACTTGGTCTTCTTCTTCTTCTTCTTCTTCTAATTATTCTTCTTCTTCTAACTCTTCTTCGACTTCTTCTCCTTCTTCTTTTCCTTTTTCCACTTCTTCTTCTTCTTCTTCTTCTTCCTTTCTTTTTTTTCTTTCTCCTGTTGTTCTACTTCTTTCTCTTCTTTCACAACTTCTTTCGTACCTTCTCTTCATCTTTTTTCTCCTGTTCTACATTTTCTTCTTCTTCTTCTTCTTCTTCTTCTTCTTCTGCTTCTTTCCTTTACTCTTCTTTATCTTCATGTTTTCTACTTCTTCTTCATTTTTTTCTTCTTCTTTCTCTTCCACTTCTTTTTATTCTTCTTTTTCATCTTCTTCTTCTTCTTCTCCTTCTTCTCTTTTCATCCCCCTCTCCTTCTTCTTTTCATCTTGCTCTTCTTGTTCTTCTTCTACTTCTTCTACTTCGACTTTTTCTTCTTCTTCCTTTGCTTCTTTTTCTTTCTTCCGTTACTTTTTTTAACTTCACCTTCTTCATCTTGTTCTTGTTTTTTCTTCTTCTTCTCCTTCTTCTTCTTCCTCTTCTTCTTCTTCTTCTTCTTCTTCCCTATCTTGTTCTTCTCCTTCTTCTTTGGGTCCTTCATCATCATCATCATCTTCTTCTTCTTCTGTCTTCTTCTTCTCCTTCTCTTCTTCTTCATCTTGTACTAGTTCTTCTTCTTCTTCTCCTCCATCTTCTTCTTCTTCGTCTTCTCATCTTTTTCTACTTCTTCTTCTTCTTCTTCTTTATCTTCTTATTCTTCTTCCTCTACTTCTTCTTCTACTACTACTACTACTACTATCACTACTACTACTTCTTTTACTTCTACTTCTTCCTCTTCTTCTTCTTCTTCTTCTTCTTCTTCTTCTTCTACTCCTCGTCCTCCTCCTTCATCTTCTTCTCTTCTTCTTCTTCTTCTCTACTCCTACTTCTTTTTGTTCTTTTTCATTTTCATCTTGTTCTTCTTCTTTTGCATCTTCTTATTCTTCTTCTTCCTCTTCTCTTCCTCTTCTCCCTCTTCTTCTTCTCCCCCTTCTGCTTCCTCTTTCTCTTCTTTTTTTGCTTCTTTTTCTTCTTCTTCTTCTACTTCTTCTTATTCCTCTTCGACTTCTTGTTCTTCTTGTTGCTCTTCCTCTTCCTCTGCTTTTTCTTTTACGTCATCATCATCTTCCTCCTTCTCTTCTTCTTCTTCTTCTTCCTCTTCTTCTTCTTCTTCTACTAGTACTACTACTACTACTTCTACTTCTTCCTCTTCTTCTTTTTCTCCTCCTCATTCTTCTTCTTTTTCTCTTCTCCTACTTCATTTTCTTTTTCTTCATTTTCCTCTTCTTCTTCTTTCACTTCTTATTCTTCTTCTTCACCTTCTTCTTCCTCTTCTCCCTCTTCTTTGCTTCTCCTTCTTCTTCCTTCTCTTCTTTTTCTACTTCTTTTTCTTCTTCATCTTCTTCTTCTTCATCTTCTTCTTATTCCTCTTTGACTTCTTGTTCTTCTTTCAGTTCTTCCTCTTCTTCTTGTTCTACTTCACCATCATCTTCCTCTTCTTCTTATTCATCCTGTTCATCTTCTTCTACTACTACTACTACTATTACTTGTTGTTGTTGTTGTTGTTCTTCTTCTTCTTCTTTTTCTTATACTTCCTCTTCGCCTTGTTCTTCTCACTGTACGACTTCGTACTCTACTTCTTCTTCTATTTCTTCTTCTTCTTTTAATTCTTCTTCTGCTTCTTCTTCATCATCCTCCTCTTCCTTTTCTTCTCTTATTTTTCTTCTTATTCTTCTTCTTCTTTTTTTTCTTCTTCTTCTTCTTCTTCTTTTTCTTCTTTCTCTTCAACTTCTTCTTCATCTTCATCTTCTTGTTGTTCCACTTCTTCTTCTTCCTCTTCTTCTTCCTCCTCTTCTTCCTCTTCCCATTCCTCTTCAACTTCTTCTTCTTCTTCTCCTTCTTCCATTTCTTGCTCTTCTTCTTTTTCCTCTTCATCATGATCTTCCTTCTCTTCATCTTCTTCAACTTCTTCATCCTCATCTAGTTCTTTTTCTTCTTCTTTTTCTACTTTTTTCTTCTTCTTCTTCTTCTTCTTATTCCTCTTTGACTTCTTGTTCTTCTTTCAGTTCTTCCTCTTCTTCTTGCTCTACTTCACCATCATCTTCCTCTTCTTCTTATTCCTCCTGTTCATCTTCTTCTACTACTACTAATACTATTGCTTCTTGTTGTTGTTGTTGTTCTTCTTCTTCTTCTTCTTTTTCTTATACTTCCTCTTCGCCTTGTTCTTCTTACTGTACTACTTTGTCCTCTACTTCTTCTTCTTCTTCTTTTAATTATTCTCCTTCTTCTTCTTCATCATCCTCCTCTTCATTTTCTTCTCTTATTTTTCTTCTTATTCTTCTTCTTCTTCTTCTTCTTCTTCTTTTTCTTCTTCTTCTTCTTCTTCTTATTCTTCTTTCTCTTCAACTTCTTCTTCATCTTCATCTTCTTGTTGTTCCAATTCTTCTTCTTCCTCTTCTTGCTCCTCCTCTTCTTCTTCTTCCTATTACTCTTCAACTTCTTCTTCTTCTTCTTCTCCTTCTTCCATTTCTTGCTCTTCTTCTTTTTCCTCTTCAGCATGATCTTCCTTCTCTTCATCTTCTTCAACTTCTTCATCCTCATCTAGTTCTTTTTCTTCCTCTTCTTCTACTTCTGCATTTTCTTCTTCTTCTTCCTCCTCTTATTCTTCTTCTTCTTCTTCTTCTTCTTCTTCTTCTTCTTCTTCTTCTGTTTCTTCGTCTTCTTCCTTTTCTACATCTTTTCTTCTTCATCTCTCCTTTACATCTTCTTCCTCTTCTTCTTCAACTTCTTCTTCTTTTGCTTCTCCTTCTTCTTCTCTATCTTCTTCTTCTTCTTTTTCTTCTTCGTCTTCTTCTTCTTGTTCTCCTTCTTGTTCTTCTTCTTCTTTTTCTTCATCATCATCAACTTCTTGTTCTACATCTTTTACTTTTTCCTATTCTTCTTTTTCTTCTTCTTCTCCTTCTTCTTTTTCTTCTTCCTCTTCTTCTTCTTCTTCTCTTCTCCTTCTTCTTTTTCTTCTTCTCCTTTTCTTCATCTTCTTCTTCTTCTTCTTCCTTTCCTCTTCTTGTTCTTCCACTTCATCATCTTCTTCTTTTCTTCCCCTTCTTCTTCTTCTTCTTCTTCTTTTTCCTCTTCAACTTCTTTTTCTACTTCTTCTTGTTCCTATTTTTCTATTTCTTTATCTACTTCTTCTTCTTCTTCTTCTTCTTCTTATTCTTATTCTTTCCACTTCATCTTCTTTGCCTTCTTTCTCCTCCTCTTCTACTTCTTCTTCTTCTTCTCCTTCTATTTCTTGTTCTTCTACTTCTTATTTTTCTTCTTCTTCTTCTTCATGAACATAATAATCATCTTGTTGTTGTTGTTGTTCTTCTTCTTCTTCTTCTTCTTCTTCTTCTTCCTCTTCTACTTCTTCCTCTTCTTCTCCTCCCCCTCCTCTTTCATCTTCTTCTTCATGTTGTTCTTGTTCTCTTCTTCTTCTTCCTCTTCTTTTCTACTTCTTGTTCTTCCTCTTCTTCTTCTTCTTCTTCTTCTTCATTTTCCTCTTCTTCTTCTTGTTCTTCCTCTTGTTCTTCTTCTCCATCTTCATCTTCTTCTTCTTCCACTTCTTCTTGCTCTTCTACATCTCTTTCTTCTTCTACTCCTTATTCTTCTCCTTCTTCTTCTCCTTCTACTTCTTCTTCTTCTCCTCCACATTTTTCTTCGTTGTCGTCTTCTTCTTCTTCTTCTTCCTCTTCTTCTTCTTTTTCTTCTTCATCTTGTACCTCTACATCTTCATTTTCTTCTTCTTCTTCCTTTTTTTGTTCATCTCCCTCTTCTTTTCTTCTCCTTCCTCTTCTTTTTGTTCCTGTTCTTCTTCTTCTACTTCTTCTTCTTGCTTTACTTCTCCTTCTTCCTCTTTATCTTTTTCTTCTACTTGGCCTTCTTATTCTTCTTATTCTTCTTCTTCTAATATTTCTTCTTCTTCTTTTTCTTCTTCCTCTTCTTCTTCTTCTTTTTCTATTTCCTTTTCTTATTTTTCTTGTTATTCTTTTCCTCTTCCTCTTCTTCTTCCTCTTGTTCCTCCTCTTCATCTTCTTTCTCTTGTTGTTCTTCCACTTTTTATTTTACTTCTTCTTCTTCTTCTTTCCTTTCTTTTTCTCCTTCTTCCTCATCTTCTTTTACTTCTTTTTCCTCTTCTTCATTTTCTTCTTTTTCTTCTTCCATTTCTCTTTCTTTATCTTCTTGTTTTCTACTTCTTATTCTTCTTCATTTCTCCTCTTCTTCTTCTAGTTCTTGTTCTTTTTTTCTTCTTCTCCTTCTTCTTCTTTCTCTTCTTCTTCTTCTTCTTCTTTTTCCCATTTTTGTTCTTCTCCTTCTTCTTTTGGTCCTTCATCATCATCATCATCATCATCTTATTCTTCTTCTTCTTCATTTTCTATAAGTTCTTCTTCTTCTTCCTCTCCTCCTCCTCCTTCTTCTTCTTTTTCTTCTTCTACTTCTCATCTGTTGCCACTTATTCTTCTCGTCTTTTTCTTTCTGACTTCTTCAACTTTTTCATTTTCCTCTTCTTCTCCTTCCACAATTGCTTCTTCTTCTTCTTCTTCTTCTAATATCAATCTTCTTCTTCTTCCTATTCTACTTCATATTCTACTCCTTCTTCTTCTTCTTCTTCACCTTCTTCTTGTTCTTCTTCTTCTTTATTTTGCTCTCCTTCTCCTTCTTGTTCTTCTTCCATTTCTTCTTTTCCTTCTACCTGTTCTACTTCTTTTTGTTCTTCTTCCTCCTCTTCCTCCACTTCTTCTTCTTGCCCTTCTTTATTCTTCTTCTTATTCCTCTTCTTCTCCCTCCTTTTCTTCATATTCCTTATCTTCTTGTTCTTTTTCTTCCTCTTCATCCTTTTCTTCCTCATCTTCCTCTTCTTTATCTTTTTTCTTCTTATTTTTCATCTTCTTCATCGTCTTCTTTTTCTTCTTCTTCTTCTTTTGCTTCTTCTTCTCCTTCTTCTTCTGCTATTACTACTGCTTCTTCTTCTTCTGCTTCTTCTACATCTTCTTCCCCTTATTATTCTTTTTCTTCTTCTTCTTTTTCTTCTCCTTCTCATCCTCTTTGTTTGACCACCTCTACTTCTCTGGCTTCTCTTACTTCTTATTCTTCTCCTTCTTCTTCTTCTTCTACTTCTTCTGCTTCTCCACCTCCTCCACCTTCATCTTCTCCTCCTTCCTCTTCTTATCCTTCTTCTTCTACTTCTTCTACTTCTTCCTCTTTTTCTTGTTCTTCTTCTTCTTCTTAATCCTCTTCTTCTTCTGCTTCTATGTCTTCTTCTTCTACTTTATCATCATCTTCCTCTTCTTCTTCTTCTTCCTCTTCCTCTTCTTCTTCTTCTCCTCCTCTTCTTCTTCTTCTACTACTACTACTACTACTATTTCTTCTTCTTCTTCTTCTTCTTCTTCTTCTTCTACTTATTATTTTTCTTCTTCTTATTCTTCTTTTAATACTCCTTCTTCTTCTTCTTCTTTCTCTTCTTCTTCTTCTTCTTCAACTTCCTCTTCTTCTTCTTCACCTTCTTCTTCTTCATTTTCTTCTTCTTCTTCTTTTAGGAAAAAGATCATCTTCTTTTTCTTTTATTTCTTCTTCTTCTTCTACTTCTTCTTCCTCTTACTCTTCTTCTTCATCTTCATCTTCTTCTTCTTCTTTTTTTGAGCCTCTTCTTCTTCTTCAACTTCCACCTCCATCCTTTCTTTCTCTTCTTCTTCATCTTCTTCATCTTCTTCAACTTCTTTGTCTTCCTCGACTTCTTCCACTCCTTCCACTTATTCTTCTCTATTTTCTTCTTGTTCAACTTCTTCCTCTTCTTCTTGTTCTTCTTCTTCTACTTCTTCTTCTTCATTTATTTTTCTTCTTCCCCTTCTCCTTTTCCTCATCTTCATTTTCTTCTACTTCTTGTTATTCTTCTTCTTTTTCTAATTCCTCTTCTTCTTCTTCTTTTGCTTCTTCTTTCTCTTCTTCCTCCTCTTCTTCTTCCTCTTCTTTTAATTCTTTCTCCTTATCTTCCACTTCTACTTCTTTGAGTTCTTCGTCTTCATCTTCTTCTTCCTCTTCTACCACTTCTTCCTAATCTTCCTTAAATTTTTCTTCTTCTTCTTGTTTAGCAAAATCTTGTTATTCTTCTTCTTCCACTTCCCCTTATTCTTCTTCTTCTTCTTCTTCTTCTAATTGTTCTTCATCTTCTTCTTCTTCTTCATCTTCTTCTTCTTCTTCTTCTTCATCTTCTTCTTCTTCTTCCTATTCTTATTCTTAGTCTTCTTCTTCTTCTTATTCTTCTTCATTTTCTTCTTCCTCCACATCTTCTTCTTGCACTTTGCTTCCTCTTCTTCTTCCACATCTTCTTCTTCGTTTTCTCCGACATCTTCTTTTTTTCCTCAACTTCTCTTTCCTCTTCTCCTCATATTTCTCTTTTTTCTTCTAACTCTCCTTCTTCTTCTTCTTCCTCTTCTTCGTCTTCTTCTTTTTCATCTTCTTATTCCTCTACTTCATCTTCCTCCTCTTTTTCTTCTTCTTCTACTTCCTTTTCTTCTTTTTTGTCTTCTTTTTGTTCTTCTTCTTCTTCTTCTTCTGTTCTTCATGTTTAAATTGTCCTTCTTGATCTTCTTCATCCACTTCTTCTTCTTCTTCTTCTTCTTTCTCTTCTTTCGCTTCTACCCCTACTTCGTCCACTTCTTATTCTTCTTCATTTTCTTCTTCCTCCACATCTTCTTCTTGCACTTTGCTTCCTCTTCTTCTTCCACATCTTCTTCTTCATTTTCTCCGACATCTTCTTCTTTTTTTCCTCAACTTCTCTTTCCTCTTCTCCTCATATTTCTCTTTTTTCTTCTAACTCTCCTTCTTCTTCTTCCTCTTCTTCGTCTTCTTCTTCTTCATCTTCTTATTCCTCTACTTCATCTTCCTCCTCTTTTTCTTCTTCTTCTACTTCCTTTTCTTCTTCTTTGTCTTCTTTTTGTTCTTCTTCTTCTTCTTCTTCTTTTCTTCATGTTTAAATTATCCTTCTTGATCTTCTTCATCCACTTCTTCTTCTTCTTCTTCTTCTTCTTTCTCTTCTTTCACTTCTACCCCTACTTCTTCCACTTCTTCTTCTTCTTCTTGTTCTTCTTTTTCTTCTTCTTCATGTTCTTCCTCTGCTTCTTCTCTATGTTTCTCAACATCATCTTCTTCTTTTTCCTCTTCTCCTCTTCTTTCTCATATTCCTCTTGTCCTTCCTCTGTTTCTTCTTCTTCTTCTTCCACTACTACTTCTTTGTCTTCTCCTTCCTCTTCTTAATCTTCTTCTATTTGTTCGACTTTTTCTTCTTCTTTTTCTTCTTCTTCTTCTGCATCTTCCACTTCATCATCTTCTTCTTATTCTTTTATCTCTACTTCCTCTACCTTTTCTTCTTCTTCTTCTCCATCTTCTTCTTCTCCTTCTTCTCCTTCTTCTTCTTCTTCTTCTTCTTTTTCTTCTCCTTCTTCCTCGTCATCTTCTTCTTCTTCTAGTTCCTCTTCTTCCTCATCATCTTCTTCTTCTTCCTCTTCTTCTTAATCCTTCTCTTCTTCTTCTTGTCCTTCTTACTCTTATTCTTCCTCTTCTTTTTATTGTTATTCTTCTCCTTGTTCCACTTCTTCCTCTTCTTCCACTTCTTCTTCTTCTTCTTCTTCTTACCTTATTCCTAATCCCTAATCCCTATCTCTTAATCTCTATCCCTAATCACTTCTCCTTAATCCTTAGTCCCTAATTCTTAGTCTCGAATCTATAATCCTTCATCCTAAATCTTTACCACCTAATCCTTTAATCTTTACTTTCTCTTCCTTACTCTTTAATCTTTAATCATGAATCTCTAATCCTTAATCTTTAATCTCTAATCCAAAATCTCTGATCACTAATAATAGGTCCTAAATCGCTTATCTTTAATCATTATTATTAATTCCATAATCCCTAATCATAATTACTAATCATAAATCTCTAATCCCTAGTCCTAAATCCATAATTACTAATCATCAATCTCTAATCCTTAATTCATAATCTCTAATTTCTAATCCTTAATCGCTAGTAGCTAATCCCTAATCTCTAACCCCTTATCCTTAATCTCTAATCCCTAATCTCTAATCCCTTAGTCTACTTTTTGTTCCTCTTCTTCATCTTCTTCATCTTTTTCCTCTTCTTCCTTTTCTTCATCTTCTTCTTCTTCTTCTTTTAGAACTTCTTCTTCTTCTTCTTCTTCTTCTTCTTCTTCTTCTTCTTCTCCTTCTTCTTCTCTACTACTACTACTACTTCTCCTTCTTCTTCTTCTTCTTCTTCTTCTTACTCTTTTACTTTCATCTTCTTCTATCTCATTTTCCTCATCTTCTTGTTCCTCTTCTTCTTCTTCTTCTTCCCCTTCTTCTTCTTCTTCTTCCCTATCTTCTTCTACTTATTCGTCTCATTCTCCTCATCCTCCTCCTAACCTTCTACTTCTTTTCTTCCTCCACTTCTACTTCTTCTTTTTCATCCTCCTCTTCTACTTCTTCGTCTTCTTGTTTTTCTTCTTTTTCTTCTTCTTCTTCTTGTCCTGTTCCTTTGACTTCTTTTTCTTATTGAACTTCTCCTTTTTCTTCTGCTTCTTGTTCACCATCATCTTCTTCTTCTACTTTTTCTACTTCTTATTCTTCTTCTTCCTCTTCTTCTTCTTCTTCTTCTTCTTTAACTCTTATTTTTCTCATTTTTCTTCTCTTCTCCTTCTTCTTCTTCTTCTTCATTACTTTTCTATTTCTTCCACTTCTTCTCTTTCTCTTTCTTCTTCTTCTTCTTCTCCTCTCCTTCTTCTTTTGCTTCTTCATCTTCTAATCTTCTTCATCTTTCCCGTCTTCTCCTTCTTCTTCTTCTTCTTCTTGTTCAACTTCTTCTTCTCCTTCTTTTTGTTCTTCATCATCCACTTCTTCTACTTCTTCTTTTTCTTCTCCTTCTTCTTCTTCTTCTTCTTCTACTACTTTATTTTCTTCTTCTTCTTCTTCTTCCTCTTCTTCTTCCTTTTCTTCTTCTTCTTCCTCCTCATCTTCTTGTTCTTCTTCTTTCCCTTCCTCCTCTTTTTCCTCTTCTTCTTCTTACTCCTTTTATTTTTCTTTTATCTCTTCGTCTTCTTCTTCTTTTCATCTTTTCTTCTTCTTCTTCCTCTTTTTCTTCTTCCTCTTCTCCTTCTTCTTCTTCTTCTTGCTCCTCCTCCACCTCCTCTTATTCTTCTTCTTCTTCAACATCATATTCTTCTTATTATTCTTCTTCTTCTTCAGCTTCTTCTTCTTCTTCTTCTTCTTCTTCTCTTATTTTTGTTGCTGTTCTTCTTCTTCTTCTTCTTCTTCTTTTTCTTCTTCTTCTTCTTCTACTTCATCTTCTTCTTCTTCTTCCTCTTCTTCTTCTTCCTCTTCTTCTTCTTGTTCTTCCTCTTCCTCTTCCTCTTCTTCCTCTTCCTCTTCCTCTTCTTCCTCTTCTTCTTCCACTTTTTCTTCTTCTCGTACTTCTTTTTCCTCTTCTTCTTCTCCTTCTTCCTCATCATCTTCTTCTTCTTGTAACTTTTCTTCCTTATCTTTCTCTTGTTCTTCTTCTTCTTCTTTTTCTTCGTGTTCTTCTTCCTCTTCTTCTTATTCTTATTATTATTATTATTATTATTATTATTATTCCTCTGTTATTCTTCTTCTTCTTCTTCTTCTTCTTCTTCTTCTTCTTGTTTCTCTTCTGGTAATTCTTCATCTTTTTGTCATCTTTTTCTTCTTCCTCCTCTTCTATTTGTACTTCTTCTTCTTCTTCTTCCACTCCTTCTTCTTGTTCTTCCTCTTCTTCTTCTCCTTCTTCCACTACTTCTTCTTCCACTTCTTCTTCCCCTTATTCTTTGGCTTCTTCTTATTCTTCTTTTTCTTTTCTACTTCTTCTTCTTCCTCCTCCTGTTGTTCTTATCAGTCCTATTCTTCTTCTCCTTCCCTTCTTTTTAATATCTTCTTCTTCTTCTACATCCTCTTCTTCTGCTACTTCATCCCCATTTCGTTTCCTTCTTCTTCGTTATCATCATCTTCTTCTTATTTTTCTTCATCTTGCTCTTCTTCAACTTCTTCCTATTGATTTTCTTCTACTTTTTCCTCTCCCTCTTCTTTATCTTTTCCTTTTTCTTCTTCTTCTTCTACTTCTTTTTCTTCTTATTCTTCTTCTCCTTCTTCTTTGACTTCTTCTTCTTCTTGCTCTTCATGTTCTTCTTCTTACTATTCTTCCTCCTCTTCTTATTCTTCCTCTTCCCCTTCTTCTTCAACTTCTTCCTCCACTTCTCCTTCTTCTTTTTCTTCCAATTCTTGCTCTCCTTCTTCCTTAACTTCTTCTTCTTCATCATCCATTTCTTCTTCGTCTTCTTCTTCTTCTTCTTCTTCTTCTTCCTTTTCTCCTTTTTCTTCCTCTTCATCCTCTTCTGCTTCTTCTTCTTCTTCTTCTTCTTTCTTCATCTTTTTCTTCCTTTTCACATTTGCCTTCTTCTTCTCCTTCTTTCTCATCATCTTCTTCTTCTAGTTCCTCTTCTTCAACATCTTCCTCTTGTTCTTCTTCTTCTTCTTCTTAATCCTCTTCTTCTTCTTCTTCTTCTCCATCTTACACTTTTTCTCCCTCTTCTTCTTATTCTTATTATTCTTCTTATTCCACTTCTTCTTCTTCTTCTTCTTCTTCTTCTTCTTTTGCTTCTTCTACTCCTTGATCATATTCCTCTTTTTCTTCTTTTTCTTCTTTTTCTTCTTCTTCTTCTTCTTCTTCTTTTTCTTCTTCTTCATCTTCTTCTCCTCTTCTTCTTCTTCTTCTTCTTCTTCTTCTTCTTCTTCTTCCTCTTCTTCTTCTTCCTCTTCCTCTTCCTCTTCCTCTTCTTCCTCTTCTCCTTCCTCTTCTTCTTCCACTACTCCTTCTCCACCTTTTTTTGCTTGTTCTTCTCCTTATTCCTCATCATCTTCTTCTTCTTGTTATTCTTCATCCTTATCTTCCTCTTGTTCTCCTTCTTCTTCTTCTTCTTCCTCTTATTATTATAATAATTATTATTGTTATTATTATTCCTCTTCTTATTCTTCATCTTCTTGTTTCTCTTCATCTAATTTTTCTTCTTTTTTATCATCTTTTTGTTCTTCCTCCTTTTCTATTTCTTCTTCTTCTTCTTCTTCATCCAATCCTTCATCTTCTTCTTTTTCTTCCTCCTCTTCTTTTTGTCCTTCTTCCTTTTCTTCTTCTTCCATATCTTCTTTCCCTTATTCTTTGCCTTTTTCTTATTCTTCTTCATTTTCTTTTCTACTTCTTCTTCTTCCTCCTCTTGTTCTTCTTCTCTTACTTGTTCTTCTCCTTCCCTGCTTTTTTAACATCTTCTTCATCTTCTACATCCTATTTTTGTTCTACTTCTTCTCCTTCTTCCTCTTCTTCTTCTTCATTATCATCATCTTCTACTTCTTCCTATTGTTTTTCTTCTACTTCTTCCTCTTCCTCTTATTTTTCTTTTCCTTTTTCTTCTTCTTCATCTACTTCTTATTCTTCTTCTTACTCTTCTTCTCCTTCTTAACTTCTTCTTCTTGTTCTTCTTATTGTTCTTCTTACTCTTCTTCTGCTTCTTATTCTTCCACTTCCTCTTCTTCTTCCTCTTCCTCTTCCACTTCTCCATCTTCTTCTTTTTCTTCCACTTCGTCTTCTCCCTCTTCCTTAACTTCTTCTTCTTCTTTCACTTCTTCTTCATCATCTTCCTTTTCTTCTTCTTCTTCCTCCTCCTCTTCTCCTTCTTTTTCTTCCTCTTCAGCCTCTTCCTCTTCTTCTTATTTTTCTTCCTTTTCTTATTCTTCTTCTTCTCCTCCGTCTTTCTTTTCTTATTCTACTTCTTCTTCTTCTTGTTCTTCTTCCTCCACTTCTTTTTCTTTGCCTTCTTCTTCAACATCTTCCTCTTCTTCTCCTTCTTATTTTTCTTCTTCTTCTTCTTCTTCTCTTTCTACTTCTTCTTCTTCTTCTTGTTCTTCTTCATCAACTTCTCCTTCTTCTACTTCTTCTTCTTCTCCTTCAACTTCTTCTCGTCCCCCTCCACCTCCTCCTCTTCCTTCTCCGTCTAATTCTTCTACTTCTTCTTCTGATTATTCTCTTCTTCTTCTTCTCTTCTTCTTCTTCTTCTTCTTCTTACACTTATTCTTCTTCCGCTTCTTCTTCTTCTTAATCTTATTCTTCTTTTTCTCTTCTCTTTCTTCTCCTTTTTCTTTTTCTTTTTCTTCTTCTCCTTCTTCTCCTTCTTCTCCATCTTCTTCTCCTTCTTCAGATTTTTTTCTTCTTCTTTTTTCGTTTCTTCTTCTTCTCTTTTCCTCATAATCTTCTTCTAATTCTTCTTCTTCTTCTGCTTCTTCTTACTCTTCTTATTCTTCTTATTGTTCTTCCTCTTCTTTTTATTCATCTTGATATTCTTCTACTTCCTCTTCTTCTTCCTCTTCTATCTCTTCTTCCTCTTCCACTTCTGGCTCTTCTTCTTCTTCTTCTTCTTCTTCTTCTTCTTCTTCCTCTTCTTCCACCTTTTCTGCTATCGTCTTCTTCTTGCCCTTCTTCTTCCTCCTCATCTTCTTGTTTGTCTTCTTCATCTTGTTCCTCTTCTTCCTGATGTTCCTCTTCTTCTTCTTCTTCTTTCTCTTCTTCTACTTTCTCTTCTTCTTCTACTTCTTCTTCTTTTACTTCTTGTTATTCCTCTTTTTCCCCTTCGTCCTCTTCTTCCTCTTCCTGTTCTTCTTCTTCTTCTTCCTCTTCTTCTTATGTTCGTTATGCTTCTTCCTCTTCTTCTTCCACTTCTTTTTTCTTCTTCTTCTTCTTTTTCCTCTTCTTATTCTTCTTCTTTTATTCATATTTCTCTTCTTCTTTTTCTTCATCTTCTACTACTTCTTTTTCTTCTTTTTTTTCTTCTTTTTCTTCTTCTTCTACTTCTTCTACTACCCCTACTTCTTCTTCCTCTTCTTCTTCTTCTTCTTCCACTTCGTCTTCTTCCTCTTCGTCTTCTTCCACTTGTTCTTCCACTTCTTCTTCTCCCACTTCTTCTTCCTCTTGTTCTTCTCCTTCTTCTTGTTATTCTTCTTCCTCATCTTCCTCTTGTCCTATTTCTTCTTCTTCTTATTCTTCATCTTATTATTATTATTATTATTATTATTCTTCTAATTCTTCTTCTTCTTCTTCTTCTTCTTCTTTATCATCTTTTTCTTGTCCCTCCTCTTCTATTTGTACTTCTTCTTCTTCTTCTACTCCTTGTTCTTCCTCTTCTTCTACTTCTCCTTCTTCCTATTCTTTATCTTCCACTTCTTCTTCTCCTTTATTCTTTGCCTTCTTCTTATTCTTCTTCTTTTTCTTTTCTACTTCTTTTTCTTCTTCTTTCACCTATTCTTCTTCACTGACCTATTCTTCTTCTCCTTCCCTGCCTATTCTACATCTTCTTCATCTACTACTTCCTTTCCTTCTTCTACTTCTCCTCCTTCTTCCTCTTCTTCTTCTTCTTTAACATCATCATCATCTTCTTCTTCTTATTCTCTTCTCCTTCTTCTTTGACTTCTTCTTCTTGCTCATCTTGTTGTTCCTCTTCTTCTTCGACCTCCTCTTCTTATTCTTCCTCTTCCTCTTCTTCTTCCTCTTCTTCTTCCACTTGTCCTTCTTCTTCTTGCACTTATTCTTCTTCTTCTTCCTTAACTTCTTCTACTTTCACTTCTTCTTCTTCATCTTCCTTTTCTTCTTCTTCTTCTTCTTCTTCTTCTTCTTCTTCTTCATCCTCTTCTCCTTCTTTTTCTTCCTCTTCATCGTCTTCTTCTTCTTCTTCTTTTCCTTCTTCTTCCACTTCTTCCTTTTCATATTCTTCTTCTTCTCCTTCATCCTTCTCTTATTTTTCTTCTTCTTCTGCTTCTTCCCCTTCTGTTTTTTGCCTTCTTCTTCTTCATCATCTTCCTCTTCTTCTCCTTCATCTTTTTCTTCTTCTTGTTCTTCTTCTTCTTTTTCTTCTTCTTCTCCTTCTCTATCTTCTTGTTCTTCTTCTTCATCAACATCTTCCTCTCCTCCTTCTTCTTTGTCTTCTTCTTCTTCTTCTTCCTCTTCCTTTTCTTCTTCTTCTTCTTCTTCCCCTTCTACTTCTTCTTC
>JAIUJO010000232.1:119618-434618 GCA_023846275.1 Vanilla planifolia | reverse complement strand
TGTTATAAAATATGAAGAAAAATAATTGATCAATATTAAATGTTTTTTTATTAGCATGCTTTTGTGATTAATTCATATTTTTTAATGTTTCATTTTTCTGTACAAATGAACTATCCATCATGTTCCCTTAATTTAGAAATGTATGTTAGGACTTATGAATATTAGGTAGGTAAGTGATGATCTCTTTGTGACTTATGTCTTAGAGAAAGTTTCATCGGTTTGCATTAGACGTACTTTTATTGATAGAGTTGTGGAACATTGTAAGTACTATAGAAATTATTCAATATAGTTAGTTAAGAGTGGAACTTAGAATAACATGATTACACACTGGCTAAAGTAGATATTTTTTATTTGGATGTATAAATACAAATTTGACTTTAGGATGTCAATATTGAGTTTTAATTTCTACATTAGGTAAGGCATGACTATAAAGAATTGTGATTAAAGTCTTGTTAAATGGAAAGCCTTGATTATACCATGAATATTCATGCAAAATATGTTCGGTTTAGTAAAAATGTTTATCATTGTAATCTTCTACCTATGAAAGAATTGATTAAGGATTAGCATAACTCCTTGCTTGAGGGAATATAGTATTTTTTATAATAAAAAATATTGAATTAATGTCTTTAAGGTTCTCATTTATTTATATGTAATATGATAATTCTAGCATGACCTTATTAGAATGCTTCTTTTAATGTGTGTGGATGAACTTTATATTAAATTTTAGACATGCTTGTGCATATAAGAGGAGTGATAGGTCATGTGATAAAAGTCATAATTTTGGTTTAGTGATATTTGTATATTTAGGCTCAAGAAGGAATATTTACATATTTAGTTTTAAGTGTAACAAATGACATACCATGATAAATGGTTTAGAGCAGATGTGATTATTGAGGACCCTTAGAACTTCGACACATTAGCCAACATGATTGGGATTGCCATGTCTTATGACAAATCATATAATGTAATAGGAGTTCCAAAACATTCTTGTTCAATGACAGCCGACAACGCATCGTGGAAGTGAGACTATCAATTGTGTTAGATTAATGAGTTAAAGCAAGCTAACGATAATAGAATGATCACACGATATCTATTTTTAGCTAATGTATTTGCTAGATGCAATATCTTAGCATTACATCCAGTGATTGTATGTGTGAAAATAAATAGTATTATCTCTACATCATAGTAGAACAAAATGATAATTGACCATGTAAGAGTGTGCAACGTTGTTAATAGTGCCCCAAGGTAATCATTTTAAAATAACCATTTAAAATTTTATTATGTTGTAGTCCATTATTCTACTTCTTATATGTGGACGCATGTGTCAAATCAGCTGATTAAGCCAACCAACCATACTATTGTGGTGAGAGTAAAATCTTAATAATGCAAGCCTCGCTTCATATGAGATGGAAGCGATAGTCAACCAAGTTAGAAAAGTCGCTATTGTGATTAGTATCACATAAGAATCCTCTGTTCATAAATGGCCTTCTTTCATATCTATCTAATTATCTCAACAATCCAATATGAGATGAACAAAAATCAAAATACATTGGTATAATGTGATATTTCATTTTGTTTATTGATTTGATGATGACATCACTATCTAGAAAGTTAAGCTTCAAGTAAAGATTGCACTAGAGTGATTAGAGTTTGTACTTTGTTTGATTAGGAAATGTAAGTGTGCCTTTTCCATATTTTGAAGGGCCTCGCATTGAAGGTAAACTTTTTTTGCTTCTTATGTTCTTGCATTCTTTAATTGCTTTATTATTTTTTATAATCTTCTTGCTGCTATGTTTCCTTTCTTCAAGTTAAAGTCTAATATTTTTAAGAGTTTCACAAGCTCCAACTTAATTTTTTGAATATTATAAATGTCTTTTTAATGCAATTTTATGCTTCCTTTGATTAATTAATATATTGTGATTAGGCTCTATCTCCACTATAGTATAGTTGCAACTTTAGCACCATTCAAATACTTTCATAATAGTGTTCATTATTTCCTCGATGCATCCTCCATTGATGATTAGCTTCGCTATGTTCGTAGTTAGAGACCCCTAAAACTAAAATCATATTTATAGTTTTCAATTTTTGAAATGGGAGGCGGAAACCAAACACAACAACACATGACCCTATCAAATTTCATAGTTTGCATAAGAGAGAAACAATTTAACATGTTATAAAAGTATCTAATAAAGATTATTGTTTGTTTATTTCACTAATTCACTTGTTTCCTCGACTATTTTCCTTTTCCTTTCTTTCCAAATTTTTTAGCATATTAGAAATGGAATGGTTTGAAGCACATAACATCTTATTGAGCTTTCAATAATTTGGAACCACTACAATTTTATAATATTCAAAATTTTGTCTCTTGACTTAATGGATAGCCAATGCAATTGCAAAGAAAGACCATTCCTTTTATGCCATATGAAACATTATAGAAGCCTAATCTAAAGGGTCCCTATTAAGGTAGTAAGGAAATTTAGATGCCAACTGAAAATTGAGTCTATGTAATTATTCTAGGAAAGGCATAACCTTTTTTTAGATTCCCCAAATCATCAAAGAGATCATGGTGAGGCAATTCGCATTCGAGTCCAATTTTTTTAATTTCAATATGAACTCTCATTTGATGACATACCATGCAACCACTATGCTCAATGTCTCTTCTTCAGATGTGATCAAATTAGAGAACCTTGAAGCTAGATAATGTATTTGTTTTCTCTTACACCATTTCCTTTATTTGAGAAATGCATTCCCACGTGTCTAAGTTGGTGACCATTGGATTACTAATCATGTATTTACCTTTCATGAACTTGACCTAAAGCAATTTATTAGTTAGTAGCTTCTAGTTCGGCTTAATAGAAAAGGCAATCATAATATCATTCAGTTCTTTCAATCATAAACAATTTTCAATTCTAGTCTTACAAGCATTGTCCAAAGCAACCTAGTGATGCTTGTGAACATTATCAACATCTCTCTTAGAAAGAAATATATAATCATTTTAATGATGTCTATAACTTATTAATGGAAATATTGAAAGAGAATTTAATATATGTTTCAGTACAATTAATCTACAACCCTGGATAATAATTTTTGGTTCCATCCTATGATCTTCTTTGTTCATTTATATAGAATGCTTTAATAATATACTTATTTTTTCATGCTAGTAAATATATGATATCATAGATATGTAATGGGAGGGGATCCATGTTTAAAAACCATGACCTTTCTTATCTTTCAAGTAGATTTTATATTCATAATTTTACTAGTGTCTAGTTTACTCTTCCATTTGTTTAATTGATGACTTAGAAATGTTGAAACTTTTTTAGAAACTAGCCTAGAGAGCTCATTGACCTTAGATCTACTCTACTAAAACTATAATGTCATTAATATAATAGACATAACAAATTAATGGGCAACCTTAAGGTTTTGCATAAATCATTACTTTCTTATTTGTAAATGGGCTCTTTAGTGACCTACTGAAAGCAGACATGGACCACATAAATAGTAATGGATAGATAGAGTTTTGTTGCTTCAACCATCTTTATGTCTAAAACTCTATTAATAATGCCATAGACTTAGACGGATAGCCATAAGTTCACTTTTATGACTAGCTTGAGAACGCAATTCCTACGTCTAACTTTTCTATTGAGAGAACCCATTAATTCTTTAGTTATAAGCATTCATGCTTCATTTATCAAAACTTGCTTCTTTGAGAGATTTGATTCTTAATAGTGCTATATGAAGCCCATTTTGTTATAGTTTATGTAGTACTTTCTGAATAAAATTTCAAAAACAAACTAACTTAATGTCCTTAAATGATTTTGGAATCCAAGTCATAGGAATCAGCAATAGTTGGCACTTGAAATAACTTTAGCAATTGAATTTCCAACTATGAAGTCCTTGGCTGGTTCTACTTCATCCAAAACTATAACTTTTTCATACTTTTTGAAAACATGACTATTATGGCCATGAGATGGAGAATCAATATCTTTGTCAAATTAAAATAATTTTTAATATTAACTTACTTATGTTGCTTAACAATTCCTTAATTCGTATAGTGCCTAAAATAATTATTTAAGTATCTCATAAAGTTATTCCAATCTAGTTAAAATTTTGTTATTTGGAACTCTAATACCATAATGTTAATGGTAGATATTTAATCCGAACTAAAGTTTGAAAGAATTTTGTTTTCCTGCCTTCCTCTATAGCCATCTAGTTCTGGCTATCTAACTGAAGAATACTTCTTTCTTAGTTTCTCCATAAGCAAATCAATTGCTTTAATTAGTTTGATGGTTTCCTCCTTAAATTGTTTACTGGAAACTCATTTCTCTATTATTAAGTCAATCTAATTTCTTGAAATATAATACTAATTATTTGATGTAAGATGCTATGCTAAATCCTATTTTATCTTATAAAAAATGAGAAGTGCTTATGTAGAAGCAATACATTCTTATAAAGCCTACCAAAGGTGGTTTTTTTAGAATAAAAAATCTTACAATCACCAATCAAGTGAAAACTTCTCAAAAAGTCAAAAACTTGCATAGATTTTTAATATAAGGGATCTCAACCAATTGAGAAATGGCTTCCATGAATAATACCCAAAGTACTCATATTGCTTATGAAGGGATAAGGTAAACACAAAAGTTGAGTACTTATAATACTAAACAAGAAATCACATGATCACATCCATAGACGAGAAGGTGGGATCTAATGAGTAAATTTCATGAAAGTTCAAATAAATTGGTTAACAACATTAGCAATGATTTGGCACTCTTTTGAATGTTGAAAAATGCATTGAGATATCCCCTTTTAAACCACTCACTCTCCTCTGAATGGGACATTTAGTATTGCACTATTAGCTTGTTCATGAACAGTGCACTTGTATTAAACAAGCCCTTTGACAACACTTAATTACTTCAATTAATAATTGTCTTATATACAACATCATAAACACCTCTATTTATAGAGCCCTTAAGAACAATTGATAATTTGCTAACACATGAATATGAATAGGCATTAAGGAATACTGAGTGACATATTTTTAGAATTTGAAGTGATATTTTAGAATTCTAAAAGTCACCACAAATTACCAAAGAAATAATTTGAATTCAACTAAAAATGTTTCCTTAAAATCCTGCAAAACTAATAAATCTAATAATCCCAAAAAGGTCTATGTGTTTCAGGCAGTGTTCCATTGAGTAGCGAGGAAGTGGGTTGTGTGATCAGTGCATCATGGGTTGCATTAAATCAGCATGATTTCCTTAGGCTCGTTCATGGATCAGGTCCACACATGTTCATGGGTCGTGACAAGGGCTGATGGGTTGGCACAAGTCGAGCATATCAAAGAGTCTGACTTGTTAATACAGGTTGAGTGACAGAAATGGGTCAACATGTGTGACAAAAATTCTTATTGACATAGATTATATCAATGGCATGTGATGGTTTCTGAATGAAAAATATTCTAAAACTCTATTTTAAGATTTTTTGCCAAATTTTGTGTCCACAATATTACAAGATTATTATAGAGATGCTCTATGCTTAATTTAAAGCTAAAGAAATTTGATAACTACTAATTCATATTCAAATGAATTAAACCAATGAGTACATGCAAATAGCTCAGTAAACTAACAAAAAGTAACTTAAAATGTGTAATAAATAAGGCTAAACAATAATTAAGCCTTGTAATACTAGTGATAACATTAAAGTAAGGGTGAATAGTCAATGTTAATGTGGCTACGTTCCAAATATAATTAGTATGCTGGTGGAACATCTACACGATGTATGAGATGCTACTATGTCATCATTCTATCTAAAATCTCTGATACTAGTCTGACATCTCTAGGTTTAGGTAGCGAAGCTTCTCCTTTGTAATCCAAGTGCCACCAAAGACTAGATGGCCATTTTAATTTACTAAAAATCTCTAATATGCTTGATTCCATGTGAAATCTATTTGATAATGTAAGAGTTTCTCTACTTGATATCTTTCTAAATGGACGGGCTAAATATTTTGTTGGATTTGTTCACTTGATAATGATTTTGAAGGCTTAAAAGGCTCATAATGTATTAGGTGCGATTCTCTATAAGGTAAAAGATCTAAAAAACAAAAGTTTGTGCATACTCCATAATTCAATTACATAAAAAAGGTACATGAACACCTAGTTTTAGCTAAAGTCTAAACAGTCTAACCCATGGGCATGCAAGTTTCGTGGGGTTCATGAAAACATGGATCATCACATAACCATCCTAATAATGTTCTCTATGTTTTTTTAGTATATGCTAGTTGTTTTTTATTTAATTAATTAAATTAATTTATTTAGTAACATGTTTATCTAATATGAAATATAATGAGAAGAAGACTTAAAAGACTCAAGAGTGTAGAAATCATAAGTTCAAAGAATCAATTAAATAAGACTAAGTATGATTTCAAAAACAAATTTCAAAAGATCTCAAAATCATTGTTTGATTAATAAATTCAATATGTGATAATAAATGATCCAAAGTTGAAACATGATCTCTTATTAGGCTATGAGGAAGACGGCCTCCAGTTTTCTTGACTTGTTTTTGTTCATCGATCTAGGGATAATAAATTGATAAAAAATCAAGTTTTTACTGAATTGATGGATTTACTAAGTGAGGTGATAAATATGGTTATGAGGTGCATAAAATTAGATCTATATTAGGCTGAATATCTCTGAAATGTGAGACTTTATTTAGTAAGTCATTCAGAAATATGTCCATAATATCTTTTTGTAATGGCTAAAAAATAGGTAGTGGGGTTGGCCAACTAATAAAGGCCTCCTTAATTGCTATAAACAAGATAACCTCATAATTAATGATATCCCACTTAATGTTGGCCAATGAAATAATTCAAAGTCATTTTCCTTTTCCTTTATCTTTCTCTTTTGAAGTATTTTTTTTCAAAAAACTTTTTTGGAGGATATGAATTGTATAGCACGATCTTCTTTCCTATGAATACAAAAATATGCATATTGGCTATTCAACTTTTTGTACAAGCATGAACAAATAATTAAGTATTTTCCAATATGATGTTACCTACTTATACTATGATAACAACACATCATAAGTTTTTAGAATATTAATAAAACGTAAAAGAAACAACACCTTTGTTGTATGAAAATTGATGTTTTGTTAATCCAAGATATGATGTGTGGGTGGGTGTTGTTTGTTGGTAGTAAACCAATCTTTTTCAAAATATTGTGTGCTATAGCATTGATACAAGACACTATTTGTAATAGTCTTACTAGGTTGGTCTTTAATTCTATTGAAGGTACTAAAGATGTTAATTGGTTTCCAATGTTTAAATGGTCATAGTGTAGTCATAGTGCATCTTATAATAGCTAAGTCATAAAGGCATGTCATTCTTCTTTGGCCCACTCATTTGGCTATATATAATCTTTGTTTTCAAATTCAACAGTTTCTTTTACACCTTCTTGTATGTTTATGTGTAGGGGTCTTTGAGGGTACTGGGTTATAATAGGTCCTTTCCTATGAGAAGGATAACATTATCTCAAAAATGAGATTGTTTGTCTGATGGTCAGATATGATATGTTAAATTATGGGTGGCGAGGCATGAGTTGCTTGTGGTGTAAGAGTAGTAAGAATATTGGAAGTAATGGTATGTGCTCTAGGGCAATAAGTAGTCAATAGGAAATCAATCCTCTAAATCGTTCAACCAGCCACTTTATATGCATTTTCTAAACTAGCAATGCTTTCAAATATAACTCAACTATAATAGACTCTCTGAGCATAGCCAAAAATTGACACAATATTAATTGATCTGGTACTTAGATATGTAGTTGAGTTGGACATGAAAGTTTTTGTAGACAACAATAATGGTGATAGATAATGATAGATTTTAGGCCACAACAAAAAGTTTAGAACTCAAATTTTAGCATTTTAAAATCTGTTTAGACAAAATTTATAGCAATTGAATTACAAGTCTGTCGTAAATGTGTCCTATAGTAACTTTCCTGACAAAATTTTGAAAAAGGTGCCAATTAATCTTAAGTTGTTCAAACTATTATGTAGATATAAATAAGTTGATGAATTAAAGAAACATAACTGAAATATACAATAAATAAGTTTGGGTTATAGTTAACACCTATAGTGATAATGATAATAGAGATTAATTTGAAGTAAAAGAGAGAATTAAAGCATGGCTACGAGCCTGAATAATACTAGTACACCTCAAGGTAAAACTACTATGTGATGTATGGATTGCTACTACATTCATGTCATTTTACTTATTATTTTGGGCATTCCATTAACCATATTAATTTTAATGCTATGGTCTCTATACCAAAAATGTTTGTTGGAATTGTATAAATACAACAAACAACTATGTTAAATGTTGAATGCATAAACCATTTTTTTGGGGCATTAATTCTTTACGTCTTGACCCATGATCTTTTAGATATAGGTGTAGCAGTTGTTAGTCATCTGGCATTATTTTACATCGATTTTTGACATTTTCTATAGGATATCTCCCCTTCCATTACCTACTTACTATATTTTTTTGATGCCTTTTCAAGACCCACTTTCCTTTTCAATTTCCAATCTACTTAATTTTTAAGCCCAAGAAAGGGAGGACCTTTTGGTTAAATTTCATATGTAATCCTCAAACTAATTCACTACTAAGGGTGGAATTGAAGAGCCTTTATATTCATTCTTAGAAGCAATAGCATTCAAGTCACCCATAACCATCAATGGGCCTTGGGGATTTGTTGTAATTAAGCTTAAATTTTTCCACAATGTTCTTCTCCTTATTTTTATAAACTAAGCATATACTAGTGTATAGTACATGAGCAATTTGCTTCTAGATTTATCATTGAGTTAATGAATGAATTGTTCATGTTCAAAGAATTCTCTATAAGATGATTAAATCAAAATGTCATAATAAGTTGGGGTAACTTCAATTCGTGTGACATTGACTTTAGTATGACCACTAATGTGATATTGTTGAAAATAATTAGTTGCTGGAAATCAGATATCATTATGATATTAAAGAACACTTTTATGTTCCGACCAGGGGTATAATACATTTAGGCTTGTTTCATCTACAATTTTTAAGGATTTTTAACTTCTACGTCTCCCTTTCAAACTTATTTTATTTTTAAAACCTATCTTTTTGCTTCTTTTAAATCTCATAATCTACATTGGGGTGAGATCATCTGGATCTATTATATTAGTTAAGAATTTATTTCACTTTTGTGCATGTCGTTATTTATTTTATTTATGTTTTTAAGATTAAGGATTCATTAATAATGTTTCCTCCGTACTTTTTCCTACATAAGGAAATTTCATTATTATAGGAAATCAATCCTTTAAATCTTTCAATAAAATGTGACTTTATATGTCTTTTCTAAACTAGTAACACTTTCAAATATAACTAAGCTAGAATAGACTCTTTGAGCATAGCTAAATATTGACACAATATTACTTGATCTAGTACTTAGACATGCATTTGAGCATATATTTGCTAATTAGTAATGTGTTTAGTAGTGGCCATTGAACTTTGGGAAAGATGTTACTATTTATCAAAACTACTCACTTGAATAAGAGGTGGGTATATATTTAGCTCATAAAAATCTTTTGTTCTTCTCATTATTGAGATAATGTTTAATCATTGTCACGATATCATCTTTTCAATGTGTAAAAAATCTTGCTATGATGTGTGCCAAGCTTTTTTAAATTAGTACTGTTAATATCCACTAAGATTATACCAATCAAAATATTACTTCATTCTCATTTCTTAATCTTGACCTGCTCTATGATCTAAACTACTATCAAATATAAGGGCTTCTATGTTAACCATGTTAACTCAATGATCATCATCACAACCATGTCTTATAACTATTGGTATGTGGAGTAGCATAATGCCCAAGTCAATATTCCAATTGTTTAGGTACATTTTTTGACTTCATTCCTCCTCTTGAAATTCATTTCTTATAGAGTTGTTTGATATATGTTTTTCACCCCACATATTATTTCAACATAATCATTTTATGATGAATTAAAACTAATGTAAGTTCTTAAAGCTAACCATGCTCTAATACCATGTCAATGTAGGACGATACTCTAAAACATATTTTAGCAATTAGACTATTGTGTTATGCTTATTTTTAAGAATATATCCATGCAAGCACATACCTAACATGATTTATGTTTAGAATTATAAATCTTTTGATTTTTAGGTAGCTAAGAACTTTTCCTTCATGCCAAGGACTTGCATTGGTTTTTAACATAAGGGATCTTAACCTAAGAAACATTCTTTTGACAACCCACACCCAATGTACTTTTATTAGTCATGAAGTGAAATGGTATGCACATAAGGGTAGTTCTTAGAATTGTAAACAAGAAATCACATGGCCATGTGAACAAACTAAAATGTTGTATGTGATGAGTAAATTTTTTGATACTTGAAATAAAGTGGTTAACAACGTCTCTAGAGATCTTGATGCTCTTACAAATATAGGATAATAGGTTAGGATATCCCCTTTTGTGACTCCAACACTCCTTCATAGGACACACCATTTGAAGCACACCATAAGATTATTTGTACATAACACCCTTTGCATGAAACAAGATTGGTGACAACACTTTATTAGTTCCTTAACAAATTGTATTATGTAAATCATGGTGAACATCTCTATTTTTAAACAAGTCAAGGGTTCAAATGGTTAGGAATATGAAAGAATATTAGTTAATACAAAGTCATATATTTTTGAATTGTAAAGGACATTTTAGAATTCTAAAAATTTCTACAAATTACTAATGAAACACTTTTAATCTACCAAGAAACTTGCCTTTAAAACCTACAAAACTGCTTTTTATAAGTAGTCCTTAAACAAGCTCATATTTTTTTATAGAGTTGTTAGAAAATCATCAAGATAGCTGGCAATACTATTGAGGTGGCAATTATGTAACGGCTTGTGACGAGTTAGTGGATGTTGATGGGTCATGCATTTTGGTGGATCGGTTCTGTGCATATTGTTGGGTGGTTTAGTATGATGGGTTAGTACGGGTTGATAAGATCAACTAAATCAATGGGTTAGTAAGGGTTGAGCAGGCCATTAAAGTCTTCGTAGAGAACAATAATGGTGATAGATAGTGATAGAAATTGGGCCACAACAAAATGTTTAGAACTCAATTTTTAGCTTTTTAAAGACTTTTTAGACCAAAGTTTATAGGATTGCATTACAAGTCTATCATAAAGGTTTCTTGTAGTAACTTTCATGACAAAATCATGAACAAAGGATCCAATTAATCTTAAATTGTTTAAATTGTTGTATAGATATAAATAACCTGATGAATTAATGAAACTTAACATAAATATATAGTAAATAAGTGTGGGTTATAGTTAATACCTACAGTGATGATGATAATAAATATTAATATAAAATAAAAGAGATGATTAAACAATGGCTATGAGTCTGAATAAGACTAGTACATCTCGAAGTAAAAACTCAATGTGATGTATGGGTTGATACAACGTTAATGTTCTTTTATTTTAGTATTTTGGGCATTCCATTAACCATATTAATTTTAATTCTATGGTCTCTATACCAAAAATGTGTTTTGGAATTATAAAATTACAACAAAAAATAATATAAAATTTTAAATGCATGAACCCTTTTTTTAGGGTATTAATTCTTTAAATCTTGACCCCATGACCTTTTAGATATAAGTGTAGTACTTGTTAGTGGTCTGGCATTATTTTACAATGATTTTTTTAAATTTTTCTATGGGATATCTCCCCATTTAATACCTATTTACTATTATTTTTTTATTCCTTTTCAAGAGCCACTTTCATTTTCTATTTCCAAACTACTTAATTTTTAAACCTAAGAAAGGGAGGACCTCTTGGGAAAATTTCATTATGTAATTGTTAAATTGATTCACAACCAATGATGGAATGAAAAAAAACCTTTGTATTCATTCCTAGAAGCAATAGCATTGAAGTCACCCATAACAATCAATGGGCCTTAACGATTTGTTGTAATTAAGGTTGAATTTTTCCACAATGTTCTTCTCATTGCCCTTATAAACTATGCATATAGTAATGTGTAATACATGAGCAATTCGCTTCTAGATTTGTCATTTTGTTAATGAATGAATGGTTCAAGTTTAAAGGATTCTCTATAAAATGTTTAAATCAAAATGACATAGCAAGTTAGGGTAACTTCTATTCATGTGACATTGATTTTAGAATGACCACAAATGTGATATTGTTGAAAATGATTAGATGGTGGAAATCAGAGATTATTATGATGTTAATGACCACTTTTATTTCCCAAGGTGCAATACTTTTAGGTTTGTTTGAACTACAATTTTTAAGAATTTTTAACTTCTATATCTCCCTATCAAACTTTTTTATTTTTAAAACCTGTCTTTGTGCTTCTTTTAAATCTTCTAATCTACATTGTAGTAAGATCATCTTGATCTATTGTATTAGATAAGAATTTATTTCACTTTTGTGCATGTCTTTATTTATTTTATTTAAGTTTTGATTTTTAAGGATTTATTAATAATGTTTCCTCCTTATTTTTCCTACCTAAAGATCTTCTTAAATTCAACATTCATTTTTGAAAATGTTTAAAATTATTTTTCTCTCATTTTTTTTGTGAAATTTTGCTTATCCTTGTCATTTTTCATGTGTTTATTTGGAGCACCGTTTAGGACATCACAACAATTAGGGTTATCATCCTAATTAGGACGGTATTAAGAATTTTCCACCATAATATTATAATATGGAGAACTTGCAAGTTTTATTAATGAAAGCATCATTTCTTGCTTAGGTTCCTCCCAATTATTCATGCTCTTATTCTATTTAATTGGAGTTTACTCTGATACAAAATGCCCTTATGTGCTTGAATTCCTTATGTTGTTTTTATAATGACAACAAGAGTGACCCTGCTTGAACATATTGAGTAGTATTTAAGTTCATTGCTGTATTATAACCACTACTAGAATCCTTTTGAACTGATTTTTTGAATAAATTTGTTCCGCTTTTGTAGCTTTTTCTAACTCTACTAAAACATTGACTCTATCCAACTTTGGATGGTTTCATTTAGAGTTGTAGCATCCAGGAAATGTAGCTTTCCCATTGCTATAGCTTTGGAATACATAGCCACCTTGTTGAGTTATTAAATGGTAAGTGTTCAAATGAGTCTCCTTCTAGAGCAAGGGATAGCTTGGTATTGAGACAAAAATTTTGATGCCAAATGAAGACTCTTATTAGGAATCCTCCATTTTACATAACTTGTGAAGCTGATGTAGTAGAAAATACACACCCTTCTCAAATATGATGAAGTCTTCATCGTTGTTTAGTAATCCAAATTCAACTTCACATTGAAACCAATGTTTATTAAAATCAAAAATATTTAAGTAAGAATCTAAATTACCATGAGTCCATACAATTACAATAAAGCTCAATCTATTAATTGATAAACAAGCAATGAAACTTCCATCGACACAGATTAATTTATTTGTCAACTATTGCTCAACACCTATTGCCTGTAGCTCCTCGCCTATCGCTTGTCACCCATTTGAATAATGCTATAATTATTTCCCCCATAAACTCTTGTTTTAGCTTGGAATAATAGTTATAGATACATAGAATAAGATTTTATATTTAATGTTAATTACATATTGCTACTATATATATATATATCCTTCATAGAAGATGTTAGTTTCAAATTGTAACACAAGGGTTCCCTATTGTGCTACTTGGCTAAATCCTACCATATATTTTTCATGTACTAAAGAGCTAAGAGTCATTTGGGGGACCAGACTAATGATCATTAAAGTTATACATTTATTGGATAATATTTATTTTCTTTTATGATTACTAATAATTGAGTTATTATTTCTATTCATGATTTTAAGTTATACATATATATGTATATTACAATATAGCAAATTCTTATTAATGGATTTTTTCCTTTCTCTTTTTATGTTCACTTGAACTTGGACATGGATTATAATGTTACTTGAGCATTTGAATGTAAAACTTTTATATCCTAGATTTTTATTCTAAAAATATTTTACTTGTATCATTTTGTTACTATTCTAACATGTGCAGTTTCATTTGCGATACAATGAGGGATTTTTTGGTTTACATGCTCTTGTGGGTGGTTAAAAAATTTACTAGAATCTTAGTGCAACAAGAAGATCCATATAAGGATCAATGGCATGCTTGGAAAGCCCTCACAGTAAATTGAAAGGAGTTAATATAAAGGCAACTTAACAACTTTGTTAAAAAACTTCTCATAATTTAGCAAGGATAATTGTTATATCTTATAAAAATAATATGGAAAAGATTTAAATAGTGAATGAATTATTACCAACCATGATGAAATATGAAGATTAGAAATGATCTAAACGTAGTTCCGATGAAAGTCCTATTAGTTATATTTCATGTTTAACTAAACTCTATTTTAGAAGTTATAATTACTTTAATTTGTTTACAAAGTGATCAATAAGCCATTTGTATTGTCATGTTGTGTTCATGCAATTATGATTGAAAATTCATAAATGTTTTATAAATGAATAAATTGAATCACTCAATTCATTACTTACACTAAACATATATTTTTCTTATGTAAAGCTTATCATGCATATATGATATGATAAAGGAAATTGAAAAGTTTGATGAACATACATCACACATTGTTAAAAAAGCTCTTAGATTTTAAAAACAATATTATGTAAAATCATGACAATCATACAAAAATAATCCCCTTAAGACTCATATAAGTTGTTTAATGATTGTGCAAATCTTAAAAGTGGATCATCCACTATCGTGAAATTTTGTAAAAACATGTAGTACTATAGAGAGTTTATGCACATTGTATAACTATGATAGTTTAACTATACTAGTATGATGATATGAGCTTTTGTAGTATTCACTTATGACCTTTTGGATAAATTTATTACATATGTGTATGATGTGCAAATCCTTGATATACAAATTTTGATAATTTTTCATATATCTAGGCTTGTCTTAATTCTACACATATGTTATTGGAACATTTACATTTGATTCTATTTTTGCTAAAATTTATTTATCATTTTAAGGCTTCATTGGGAGAATCAATAAAAGATTTAATCATATTAAATGATAAATGAAATTTTTTAATACAAAAAATGATTAAGTTGTTTGACACAAGTCTAACATCTAGTATCATAATATATGACCATGTTTTAACTAATTTATTTAAGTGATAATCAGTGTAATACATATACTATAAGACCAAATATTATACCTTATAACAATAATATAACAGAGTTTATAAATGACGAGTAAAGATTTTACTAACATTTTTGAAATATGAATATTTGAATGAAATAACAAAAATTAAGATAAAAAGGATGTAATTACAAAAGCTATCCATGTAATTTCATAAAATTGTAGCAACTAACATTCTCGTTCTTCCTTCAAATAATAAGAAAATGGAAAGTGGTACTTATTTTTAGTTGAAAGTCATTTCTTTATATTACTTAAGTAATTAAACAATATTTTATAATTTTAATGGTCTAATGTTGTTTATGAAGAGATTACGTAGCTATTAGTAGTGCCATGTTGAGTTTGTGCTCTTCTGATTAAACATTCATAAACTGTTGATACATGAATGAATTGAATCATCCATTGAATTGCACATATTGCACATGTAGTTTTTTTTATGCAAACCATAACATACAAGTATGATATTGGATATTGGAAAGAATAATGCAATTATATCACACATTGTTTAAATAATTCTAGAGTTTTCAAAACATTGCAATGTACAATCACGATAAACATAAAAGTATAACCTACTTATGACTCGCATATGTATAATTTTCTTAAGAATCATACACATCTACAAAGAGGATTATTTATGTACAATAACATTTGCACAAACTTGTAAGACTCTTGGATTTTAATGCACTTTCTGATTCAAAAGCAGCCAAAGCCTACAAAACGAAACCCCTTATGGAGGCTCAAATACAAAATCAATCAACAAAAGCTTTTTCAAAGGCTTGGGTAGGGGCATATCCCTATCCCAAACAAAATCTAAAAAACATGCCATCTTGTCAATCTAGTCGACAGGACCATTGCCCTCCCAAAGAACATGAGTGGAACATAGAGCCAGCTTGCTTCTCGCATAATTTAGGGCATCCGAGTAAATACCTCTCTCCTTGGGGTAGTGAATCAGCTGCATCACCTCATGAATCGTAGTGGTCAAGTCAGACTGGATCTCGACAGCCAGGAAACTCTGATGGTTCGTCATGGTCATTACTATAGCCTCTAAGATCGCTTGGACTTCCATAGCATTACAACTATGACAATTTCATTGTGCCAGTACTAAGGTATGTTCTTTATATCATTGAATTATTATCTGTAGGACAAATTTGTTGGATATGTGTATGATATATAAATCATTGTTATACAAAATTATCTTGATTTTGTGATACCTTTAGGTTTTTACTAATCATACACATATGATATTGGGTCATTTAATGACAATTTTATCCCAAATCAATTCAAGGCATCTATGCAAGAATGTGCAACATATGCCTTCACATTAATGTTCATGAAATGGTTGTAAACAAAAAATATTAAGTTGTCTCACCCGTATCTAACTTTTAATATCATGATGTATGATACTATAATAACTTGTTTATTTATGTTAGAATGGTGGGCATACGACTATGATGTGTTTGTAGCACATATATGACAAACAATACTAACTATACATCACTTGGGGCACAATGAAGGAATGTAGACCATACTAATATAGTAAGGATGTCTTTTTCTAAAATTGCAAATTAGGACTCCATGAAAGCTTTTTGTCTAGTTTATTTCATGACACATAAGTGAAGTTTTAGTCTTGAGTTTGTTTAACTATATTAACGTTAAACATATATTATCAATTACTATTAATTCATCACTTTGGCTCCTTGGAGGGAAGATTTACATAATGGTATGATTTAGCTGGAAGAACATGAACATTTATGATATAAAGTAATAAGTAAAGGTTTAATTTTTTTAACCAATTTTAGTAGTAGATGATGTGCTTTGAATTATTAGACATTGCACCTAGAGTCAAATTGAGTGGCTCATGTTTTCAAAGCTATGCCATGTTCTTGAACAATGTCACCAAAAACTTAACTTTCATTACATGTAGTTTCGACTTTCTTTTCCATTCATTTAGCATCTATTCTATGTTAATTAGAATTTAAATAAATGATTAGTAGATAATTTGATTAGTTGCTTTTTCATCAATCATCACACGACATAGGATCATCAATCTACCTGAGAAGATTACATAAACTTTTCTAATGTTAATACTCTACCAATATTCAACATATAAAATAATACAAATAGGAGAAAGACATTCAACTTTAATAAAACTAAATAATATTCAATGAAGTTTATTATTAACACAACAAAAACTTCTCCATAAATGAGAGCTAAACTCCCTTTCAATTTAATGATGCTTCTCCTCCCTTTGTTTGAATAATTTAAAAGGATTGTGAATACAAAAGGTTAGCCAAATTCTCCTGAAGCTGTTGATAGCATTGGTTTTGTAAAGTGTACTAATTCAGCACTAGGTGGAAAAAACCTAAAATACTGTCCTTCTATTTTACAATGTTTAACTTGATGTGATTTCTAATGTCATTTTTCATAGTATAAGAATGTTGAACTCATTCGTTTTACAATACTATAACGCTAACAATGCATCAATTGACCAATTAATTGGTGAAGTGTATGCCATAATCTCAAAGTTGTCTCATATTCCAAAAAAGACTACTAATTACTCTATTTTACATTTCTATTGTAAATAAAAATACAAAAAGTTTCTAATGGACTATGAAATGAGAGTTTCCATGAAACTAAAATGTAATAGATTCCTACTTCTTTTTTGTCATACTCCATGCAAAATGAAAATTAGTCATGGTAACTAAGTAAAAACCTATTTCATATCTAATACACCTTACGCATAGAGATTTGGTTCCAATGGGATATTTAGAATTTTTTGTCATAGCTTGAATATGGGATTCATTTGGATTGGCTTAAAGTCTTACATAGAATTCTACACTAAGCACTAATATATGATTATTACATATGGGTAGGAAAATGAAACAATAATCATGTTAAACATCTTTAAATTGATGAAATTCTTATTCCTTTCTATTTTCTCTATCATGTCCTTTTATAACATTCCCTTTAATTTTGTTATGTAATGGTTCATCATCAACACAGTTCTTCATGCTTCTCAATTTGATCAAATAACATTTGACTACTATATCAACTACAAGGAGATTCATTAAGCCTCACATGAATAGTTTCTTTTATAGCTTAAGTTCTCTATTTAAAATTTGTATGACTTACTATTCATGAAGCTTAGCAAGAAAGTTCCCTCATCATACATTGGATCATGCTTATCAAATTTTTTCCATTAATAAAAAAGTTTTTAAGAAAAAACACATGCAAGTGAGATATTTTTAGTTTTTTTATCATATGATACTTCACAAGGAGAACATCAAGTAATGCCTTATAGGAACACTATTACTTGCATAACAAGAAATAAATGAATTTACTAGAAAAAATGTTTGTTACATCGTACTCATTCAACGTATTCTTATCCATGTCTTATAATATTGTATTTCATCTCTCACTTACATTTTTTTAAGGTGTTCTAAACTATGAGAAAATAGTGATATTCCATTATGATTACAATATTCTTTTAATCGTTTTTTAAATTGACATACTTGTTTAGTTCTAATAAACCCTAAGGATAAGTTAGGTTCTTTTTGCAATCTATTGAACAAATATGTAAACTATTCAAATTCCAATTTTCTTATTGGTGAACAACAAAAATGTTATCTAAAATAGTCATAAATAATCACAAAAGTTTACTTCCTTCATCCAAGATTTTGTGGATGAATGGGTTTCAAAAGAATTCTAATTGTAGCAGCTCCAACTGTGTTTTAGCCATCACATGCCATATAGATCTAATTGAGGTTTTGTGCTTTTTTCTATTCAGTAATGTAGACACATAGACTCATCATTCCGACAACGATTAAGTAGATCCCTTACAAAGTAATAATTTTTGTTCTTCTTTAGCATTTTTTTTATTCAAAAGGATGCATGAGCCACACAAAAGGTTATCACGGATGATCCTCATGGAGGGTCAAACATGAAATCTAACAACATAAGTTTGATGAGGGGCTTGGGAATGGACACTCCCCTTTCCCAGACAAAATCAACATAATAGGCATCATGTGCAACCCAGTCAGTAGGTGCATTTCCCTCTCTACAAATGTGGGAAAAACTTAGCACATCAAGGCACCTAACGCACTCAATAGCCTCAGCAAAGGGACCCACCACATACAGGTGAGAGATTAGCATATGAACCTCCTACAACATCGACATCGAGTCCGTCTGAATCTCTACAGCGTGATATTGGGAAAGGTTATCTCTTACCAAGTCAAGGGCCTCTAGCATTGCATGAACCTCCATAGCTTTGCCATCTGTGAGATAACCATTTTACCAACCACCAGTAACGTCTCCCCATGTAGTCCCTCACCACCAACCCAAGGCCAGTGGTATCCTCCCCAACAGTAGCATCACAATTCACTTTAATCGATCCAGTAGGAGGAACCCAAATATGGGCTATAGGCAGTTCAATGGAGTTGCAAAGGTCCCTCCTGGACATGGATGAGTAAAGGTTGCGATGCTTTGCTGCTGTGATAACCTTGATCTTTATCTTAAGCAGCATAGTTGCTAAACTAGAGCAGTCCTCTTTGGACCATCCAAATCACTATAGGGAAGTGATCCCACACCACATGCCATAGGAAAATGTGCACACTCGACAGCACTTTGAGCTTCTGTAATCCCCTCATCTAATCCATACCCTACTTGATTCTCTGCTTGGTGACATCATCAGCCCTGCATTTCAGTTACAAGTAGAGCCTCCCATTATCAACCTTCTTCATCTCAGTGTGCACCTGAAGTAGCATGTCTTGTCCAAACATCCTGGCCCAGGGAAGGTGCAGCACTCTGTCTAGCAAGAGATCACCAGCCCATGCACTTATACTTTTGACGTTCCAAACTCCAGCCATGGTAATGCATTTGTCCATGCTCGGCAGCCACACAATGTTCATATTGATGAAAGTAGGGCAACTGCAGATAGGGAGGAAGCCAATCCAATTGCCTTCTGCGAACCTTTGCATCTTCTCGTTTCCTATTCTCCATACAAAGTTCGACACTACACTCGGCATTGCCTCTAGCACAAGCTTGCATGCATGGGAAACGTTCCGAGGATTCTTCAAAGAGACATGCAACACATTGTATTTCTGCCTCATGATATCCTCCCAGAGACTATTCTTGCAGCTCAATAGGCACCTACAGTGCTTCATTTGTAGAACGCATTGCCAAATGCAGAGGACCTATAGAGCAAAGAAAACCCATATCCTTCGGTAATGTGACGCTATCCCAGGATGCATAATGCATCGTATGCGCACTGCTAGCCCTACACCACAAGAAGCATCTGATCCTCCTCTCGATCTCATCAATGACTCCTAAGGACACAACACAATGACATAATATGTAACTCAGGATGGTGTTAAGAATAGAGGAAGCCAAAGCAACTCTACTAGCAAGTGACAGAGAACGAATCTGCCAATTGGCAACAGAGTCTTCTATCTTTTAAAATAGGAAATTGAAATCCATTTTCTTCAGACGCTTCGCCACAATAGGAACCCTGAGATACGTAAGCATCTAGCCCCACTCCATACTGAGTTTCTTTGTCACCATTCTCCTCTTTTTTCTGCTCATAATTCTGTTGAAGTAAACCTTGGACTTAGAGAAGTTCACACATAGCCCCGTGGTAGTGCTGAAGGCCTTCATGATTCTATGCACTATGCGCATGGCTTCGCTCGTTACAGAAGCATACAGGAGGATGTCATCCACGTAAAGAAAGTGTGAGATCTATGGTGTATGCTATCTGGACCTAAACCTGACCAATTGTCTGGTCTCATAGTCACGCACCAGCACGAAGAGATATTCCTTCACAATGACATATAGATAAGGCGAGAGCGAGCAACCCTGCAAGAGCTCATGCCGTGCCTCCACCTATGGAAGTCGAGCACCATTGATAAGTACCCCAAATCTCTGAAATGTGATGTAGGTTTCAATCCATTAACACCAAAGAGGAGGGTACCCCGTAAGCCTTAGCATCCCGAGCAGAAAATCCCATTTCATGTAGTCATAGGCCTGCTCCATATCAATCTTGATAGCCATGAGCCAAGTTTTTACAGTGCATGAGTGCATTCTAGAGGCCATTTCTTGTGCGATGAAGATATTATCCAAAATGCTGCATACAGGGATGAAGGCACCTTGTTCGTGTGAGACGATAATTGGCATCATGGGCTTCAGTCTTTCCATCAATACCCAGGCCACCACCTTGTATATGGTGTTACAGGACTGATAGATCGGAAAAGCTCCAGCATGCATGCACCCTGTCTCTTAGAGATTAGGACAATCAATGTGTCCTTCCACTCCTTCGGCATCATGTTCTTCTCAAAGAAGAGAAGCACCGTGCAGATAATGTCATTTTGTATAATCGCTTAGTATCCATGGATGAATTCAGCAATGATCTTTTATGCCACAAATCAACACTATTCACTCATGATGTAAATCATTGTAATCCACTTATCTTAACAATCTTAAATTGTAATTCATAAGTTTTATTATTTCCATGTTATACATTAATGGCTTTATTATATTTAATAAAAATACAATCACTAAAATTAGACATTACCCATAACCTTATACACAGAGTCACGTAATTGTTCAATGCTATGGTGATTGTGTTTAGAAAGTTGCACTAAAAGTTGGTTTTTAATAGATGAATGTAAGTAGTATTGGTTCTAATGATTCACGTCTCGAAGTTGTCGTCAAGTGTAAATTGAATTCAATCATGCTCTCTCAAGTGGATGAATAGATATAAGTCACTTATCATGTTTCTTGAGCAATAACTATCAAGATTCAAGACACCATCTCTAGTGTTGAATGAAAGAAAAGCATATGAAAGTCAACCAATTTTTAGATTTGGAGACCCAAAACATTTTAGTTCTAGTTGTGTTAACATAAAAAATGTTTAAACTATCTCTTTCTAACCAAAAATATCATGAAAACTTACATATGAAATAGTAGATGAATTCTTTATGCATAGCTAGCATATGAAATAGTTCATTTGATATTACACGTTTGATAGAGTAGCTAGCTCCACTCTAGTAGTACATTTGAAATAATGCATTTGATATAGCTAGAACATGAAATAGTGCATGAATTGTTGACAAGATAATCAGAATAAAATGTGGCGATGGGCATAAGTTTTTTTAAACTCATTCAATTAATGAGCTGGCTTTATTTTTTAATGTATGACATTAGCTAGCTCAACTCTAGTCGTTTTTACTTCAATTAATTTATTAGCATTGTTTTGATTTAAATGGTCACTTAAGAAAAAATAATTTGCATGATCTTCTTTCTTATTGTAGTTGGAGACCAATTTTTTATATTTAAGATAATTTTTTATGTCTTTCTTCTAAAATAAAGCATATTAGAGGAATAATAGAACTGCTTACCATTAAAAGTGCACAAAAATGTCCCCATTTACTAGCTTATCTCAAATAAAGCATTCTTATTTCTCTTCTTTCCTTTAGGAGGATTCATTAGAGTTCATCTTACTAATCTTTATAGATTTCTTTCTCTTGTAATATTTAAATTTTCTACTCACTTTATACATAGGGCAACCAAGTTGATTTTGCATAGGCATTTTCTATTCTTGGAACCCTTATTCATCATTTTATGTCTTCTTCTCTTTTAGTTTCTTATCTATAATAGAATTCTTTATGAACAACTGTTCTACTTTTCTTCCTACAAGAACCTTTTCATTTGTAAGTGGCACAACCATGGCTTCATCAAGATAAAGTTTAGATACATCCATTGAAGCATAATAGTAGTGACCAATGGGTCATACTAACATTGGATCAAATATCTAGCACAATTTTTTTATATTAGAGGGCTTTCTTTATTTGTTTAATAAGGCATTAATAATGTATGTAAGTCCAGTCAATACAATCCTAATATATTCATCAAACGCCTTAAGAATTACTCATAATCATAAATCAACAAATTTATTTTCTTCTCTTGTACCTAGGAGGTAACTTAATAGGTGACCTTCCAATTTTCATAAGCTATTTTAAGGCTCATTACTTGATTTCTTTTGAGGTAGAAAGGCTACAATTCAATATATTCTTATATATTGACAACTAGTAAATCTATTTAGACCTTATGTTTGTCTTATAGAATAAACTCACTAATTCATTACCTTTTGCATTCACTATTCACAAGTTTAGTAGCAAATGGAAATGGTTGTTCTACTTTATTACAAATCTCTAAGTCTATTAGAATAGATCTTGTAGCTAACATAAACCCTATACCTATGCAGGATGTGATGTACATAGACGTTCTCATGCAAGGCTATATGTCCTATGTTCAATGTTAATTGTTTTTAACTTTTGGTAAAATACATTATAAAATTGACATCTCAAGGTTCTTAATGTGTAATCATAGAGACTACCAAAATTGTGTGATGTCTTAATTATATTAAATGTTTACATGTTGATACTTTTGTATTATGATGAGAATGCTTTTCAAATGTATAAAAGGAATAATCCAAATTCCAGATTGCCTTCTCACCCTACAATATGAACCTAAACGTTGTAGCTATATGTCCAAAGGAAAATTCCAAATTGCAAAAATTGACATCGTCTTATTACTATCATTGAGGGGGAATGCTTCAAATATGTTGTATAGGTTAGTAAATGAAATTAATCATTTGTGTTAAACATGGAAATTTTCCTCCAAAGTTGACCAATCATTTATTCTTTCCACATATAATACCAAAAGTTGTAGTAAACAAAGTCAAGTTGAATTTTTGATATTCCATAATGACTAAATTGTGTTATACCAATTCAAGATGCTAATTATGGTCATACTTAACTTCAAGTCGAAGTACTTGTAAACTCTATCATCATTTGTGTAGGACATGAAGAAGTAGATGAGATCATATTCATGATCATAGGAAAGAAATTTGAAAGATAATTGAAGTCCAAACTTCATAAGTGCAGAGGGAAAAGATAGAATTTGATTAATTATGTACTATAAAAGAATAGAAATTTTGAATGAAATTTGCTAATTATAGTAATTTGAAGAATTTAAATCTATTGGATTTTCTTTGCATAACTTGTGAGCCATAGTTGAGCAAATGTTTCCAACATATTGAGGGGAGCATATGAATTCTTGTAGAGTAGTATCTCTTACAAATTCTGCTTCTTGTGTAAATGAATATAGCTTAAGCATTCTGCATTATCTAAGGGAATTAACCTATATTTTCTATAGCTTCCCAATTTTCTAGGCTATTCTTGTACTTGGTTCTCACAACTTTTACAACTTTTCCTCAAATTATGTTGGAATTAAAGAATATCCATCATAGTGTTGGTTTAAAATCTTTATTATTGTGGCACTATTCCTTATTTCTAGAGAATTTACCTTATATAGTTTTCATATTACCATTTGGGAAGTTATATTAAATCCGAAGGGATTGTTACGACTTTTTTAGAAGAATTTTCAGTGTCCATTTCTAATAATTTTATAATTGACTTAGGTGGATCAATCACAATTGAGAAGTTAGCTGGTCTAGAATTTAACACACTCTTAATTAGTATCATCTTGGTACTTTTTAATAACCATTATTATTCTTGCTATTTATCTTTTTGGTAATGTTATAAGAGCTAGGCTAATACATTGATGCTTAATTTTGGCCCTTGTTTTTCTTGATACCATAGAATTTGAGTTACATGGATTATTTTATAAAACCAATTCAACACTTGACTAAGTTTACATTTTAATTTGAGGTTTTGTGTGATACAATAGATGTACTTTTACAGTAATTGATACTTTCATTAAATTTTTATGGAAGCATATGTAAGAATTCCACTTGGTTCTGTAATGAGAATTTATTTAGAATGCCATCAATGAATAAGAGATAAGTTGTAAGCATAAAGCACCTAAACTTTAAAAACTATCCATTTACCATGTAGAATAGAGATTAAAAAACCCACGACTTAAAAACTTTACATCCATGATAAATAATGTTTGTGAAATAGAGACTCCCCACTTTACACCTTTGCATGATTTGGAAAAACATCAAGGAAGCAATTTATTAGCATAAAGTACTTACTAAACCATAGAGTGCCTACTAAATTAGCTGTTGTTTATAACTAACTAGATGAGGATTGCAACAAATCGATACATTTCGGATAATTTAAATGAAAAAGCCCAGTTGCACCTATAAAATGCAAACAACATGTATAAGATAATAAACAGAATATATCTTTTATTTATGATTTGCATAGCATAAAAACCATTTAGCAAAAAATGCTATAAAATGTTTTTTTTTCACTTATAAGTGCAATCCATCCCTTAGAAATTCCTACCTATGTGATGTTAGTGGGTTGTTTGACTAAAGTTTTTTTGTCAAAAACTTGACGATAATGTCATACAAATTTGTTGTCTTAAAAGCATTGGATGATAGTTTAGAGTTAAGTAGCATCGAGTAAGTCCTTTGTAATAATGTTATAGTAGGGAAAAAAAATTAATTAGTAAATCCATGTAGACTTTGCTAAATTTTACTATTCAAACCTTACACTACTCTTTTCAGATCTTCCATGGAACCTTCATAGGTGAGTGGGCCTATTTCTTCCTTATTAATAATGCAATGCCTATTGTGAACCAAGGTTTTGAATTATTTCCATATTGTCATTCACATCAAAACGGGCAATAGGTCTTTAAAATATTGAATAAACTCCATACCTATCTGATTATCTTCATCAATTCAACTCCTTTTCCTACTTTCCTTATTGATGGAAAGCTTAGATCTTTTGTGCATGACTAATAAGTTAAAGTATTTCGCATGCACTCCTCTTCCTTCTACCATTTAAGATCTACTTTTTTTAATACATTTTCTCCCAAGCATTGCAACAAAATTAAATCTACTTATGAATTCGACCACTTATTTCTACTTTCATTTATAACAAATTGGCCATATTGTTCTTTCAATGACCTCTTGGGCTATTTTGCTAATTTGTCCCCTCTTCACCAATCATTAACTATTTATTCTATACTCACTACATCTTTAAAAAAACATAATTGACAATCTACATAGTTTCTTTTATCAAGAAAACTCATATCCATCACACTATGTTTTTGTACCATATTATTTTAAAGTTCTAGTGCAACCAAATTAACATATCCATTAATGAATCTACATGTGTGGCCATACGTGTAAAAATTCCAACATAAGCATATAATTCCAAGGCATCACACTCTATCATCGTGGACATAAAAGTCATGAAATTGAACTGCTCTAATGACATTATAAGTCAAGTTCTAACGAAAATAAATATTAACATATAGATGCAAAAGTTGACAAATAATATCCTACTATAATGTAATGTGCATCAATAAATATAACTAATAATTAGAAAAGGAAGTCACTGCTTATCTACACTAATTAAAAATAAACTATAAGAAGAAATGTCTTCCAAGACATGTACTAACCCTGAAGATTCCATTTCTAGCTCAACGTTTCTCCTATCTCAATGAACATACAAAAATATAAGAGGGAGTGAGCTAGAAAGATTAATAATGAAACGTTGGGTCATACTATAAAACTAATATGCTTTAAGAAGGAGATATACCTGTATCATAAACCCACTAAGGAGGCTAAGGTTGAACTGCACCACAAATGGCTAAAGTAATTATATAAATTTTAAAGATGAAATCTAAATTAAGATGGGAAGGATTTCATACGCATCATTTTTGCTACTTATTTGTTACTCCTTTAGACTTGTTATGTTTCCCCAATATGGAATTTGAAATTACAATTTTGAATTAAACTGTGTTTTAACTTTTGAATGTTAAGAGAATTTGTGTTTTGAATTTTGAATCTTGAATATTTAAAGTGGAAAGGTGTAAGGATAATTTTATTGCAAATGGTTTTCTTATACAACATAGATAAAAATGTTTACACATATTTATCTATATACAACTTGTTTATACAACATAACAATGCATGTGAAACTATTAAAATCAAGGAATAGTTTACTTTTGATTTTTGTGATCTAGGTGCTTATGATAAAACCCTAAATTGTTGTGGAAAATCCTTTGACTTTAGAATTCTTAAAACATACTATTGAAGCATTAAGATATGGTTTTGATAGGTATTTGAAAAAAAACTAGGCCTTAAGACAAGCAAAGGCAGCTAATTAATAGAAAATAAGGAGGAAGTGATACTTGTGAGCAAGAAGAGGAAAAAAAAACCTATACAAAGAGAAGTTCACCACTAAGATTTCATGGTATAATCTTCCTCGAGATTAAACATTAAATGTAGTTGAAATCTATATAAAGATAAATTTGATTATATTGCCAAATTGTCATGTTACGTACTTCGATAGTGATAATGGAAGTAATTAGTTAGCCCATTTTCCATGAAATTTATTATATGAGGACAAAAGTGATATACCTATTACCTCAAGTAATTTGTGATCTTGTCATGGATTTGTTTTTTTTCATGTGAAATATTTTTGGAATTCCATTAATATTATTTGCTAAAATTGTACACAAGAATGTAAGATGGAATATCAACAACACATGCTTGCAAAGTAAAAAACTCTTCTTTGATGAATATGAAAAATGGAAAAACTAGCCTACGATTATTGGTTATTAGTATTTATTCTCTCTTAACCAGAACATGGCTACATAGAATTGTGGTTAAAAGTGTGTTGAAATGAAATGCTTTGCTGGTTGCATGAACATGTATGCAAGATAAGCTTGTTGTCAGCAAAGGGAATGTCAAATAATATCCAATCTATTAATTGAAAAGTTCTCGATCCTTTTAATTCTTTAGTTAACACATGAATGCTTTTTATTAAAATTTGTAGCTATTTAAATCTATGAGTTTCAAGAACCACCTTTTGTTTTATGTAAACTGAGAATGTTAGTATAAGCTATTTACATATCAACTATCCTGGTTGGTGGATATCTATCTTAATGTTTCATCATAATTTGAATTAAGTAGTTAGAACGAAGACTTTATACTACAAGGAAATTAAATTGCATGATTTTATGTAGAAATTTTAGAATAATAATTACATATGATACATGACAACTTGATTAAGCATGACAACACATTTAATTTCAACATGAGTATCATAACATGAAGTGGATGAACATCTCTATTGTAAGAACTTCCTAAGAAATGTGTAAAAGACTAGTTTGTACAAATTAAACCATATCCTAGGCTAAGAAAATTGGAATGGTACATAAAATGTTTCTAATTCTACTCATGCGTGACCTTTATATCACGTTGATGTGGTTATTTTCATTTAAACTATTTAACTAATTTCCTCTTTATTACATATTATTTAAATTTAAAAATAATAAGATGTAGTGATTTATTTTTTTATTCTATTAATTCATACAAATTATAGTTCAAGCTACATTAAAAAAAACCAAATTTCATTTACTCAGCTCCAAAAGCTTTATGAAATTAAATATTTATTTTTATTTTTTGGAATATTTTATTTTCTATTGTTATTGTCCTTTAAGTAGCAATTTTAATCATACCTGATTTAAATATTGAGGATATCACACTTAATCTATCTTTGGCAATAATTTGATAATGTTACTATTAAACTCTATTTCTCCTCCCACAAGATATTTAGATCTCTTTAATTTAGTTTATTATATCAACAAAATTTACAATATTTTGGCTTTAATTTATATGTACTTAGTTTAATAATAATAATGATAATAATAATAATAATTTATTATTAATTATAATTATTTGCTTTATTTATTCAAAATATTTCAAAATGTGTTATATCAGAGATGAAACAAGCATCATTTGCTTTTCATGTGAGCACTCTCTAATTAAATATTTTCTATAATTTTCTGATTTTCTAGGTTATTTGCACTCTTACTGAGTTCTTTTAATTCATAATTGATTTAGTTCTACTTATCTCAATAATGAAAAGTTTCATTTAGCTTTGGTTATGTTACTATGTAACACTAAATCTTCAATCATGCGTGCTTTACAAGCGAGGTCACAATCAGATGAAATAAATATCGTTGGACTAACTCGATGCAGTTTTTTAATTAAACTGTATTTTCTTAATTTTAAATATTTTATTTGTGGTTTTAGTTTGCTTTACAATATATTTTGATTCATACCTAACTTATTGATCAAGGATGTTACTATGGAGTTTCTTCATGTCTTGGAATAGTACTTTCTCATAAAATTTATCTCATTTTTAAAATTTTTTGCTATGCTTTCAGTCATTACTATGGCACACATATTGTCCTCGCACATAACCTTTACATCACTTTGACTTAATTATATTAAATAGTATAATTTATGTTATTATAGCTTTTATATAAATTTAGTTAATATTAAAATAATAACAATAATAATTGTGTTAATTTACTTTGGTAATTCATATTAATTCTCCACAAGGTCTTGCCAAATTGAAAAAATGTTTTGGGCTTGCCTTGATAAGCAATATCTCTTTAAATATTCATTTTTAATAATATTGAATATTTTCTTTTACACATTTGATATGATTTTTAATTTATACATAATTTGATGATCTAAGATGTTACACTTAATCTCTTGTGCATCTTAGAATATAGCTTTCCTATATAATTTATCTAATTACTTATTTTTTCTTTTTGATTTTAAAATTACTATTAAAATTTAAATGTCATGTCATGTGACATTTATTAACTTTGATTTATTTATATCACATTGTTTCAATTTATCTTATTTCAAGTTTAAAAAATATTTACCTAATTCATTTGACTTACCTTGGGGATCACTACTAATTAACTATATATATATTTTTAGCACTTTTTATGAGATATTTTTCTTAGCACACGATTTGATTGTCTAGAATGTTATCTCGATCTCCTTATTATCTCCTTTCTTCCATTATTTTGCAATTATTTTGTTACATTATAATGAAACATTAATTCCCCTCTTGTGTGACCTTTACAATGCCTTGATTTTATTATATTATTTTACTAAATTTTATCTCAATAAAAAATTTTATCTATCTAATTAAATTTAAAAAAATAATTTAAATTATTTATGCATATTTATTTTTTAAAATTTATGATAATTCGAAATGAGTCTATATGTAGGCAATATGGACAATATTAGACTTACCTTGATGAGCTTTATCCAATTAAATAATCATTTTTTAAATACTATAATTTTAAGGATTTTGACACATATAATGAGTTATTTTCATTTGTATCTGCTTTGATAATTAAAAATGTCACACTCAATCTCTTTAACATCATGGAATGAAACTTTCATGATCAATATATCTCATTACTTCAAAATATTTGCTTTGATTTTGTTAAATTATTATACAACTCCAAATCACATCTAATGCGATATTTAGATCTCTTGGATTTGGTCATATTACATTTCTTTGATTTATTTTATTTTATCTTTAAAAATTTTTTATTTTATGTTAAAATAATAGCATATGATTGTTTATGATTATTTACAATGTCAATTTTCAATAAATAAAAATTATTATTCACAATATCATTATATCTCATTACTTCGAATTATTTGCTTTGATTTTGTTAAATTATTATACAACTCTTAATCACCTCTAATGTGATTTAGATGTCCTTGACTTTGTTATATTAGTTTTCTTTAATTGATCATATTTAAGCATTAGTATATTTTTACTTTAAATTAAAATAATAATTTATTAATATTATTTGTTTAATTTACTAATTCTTAGTAATTAAAATTTTTTTCTAATTGAGATGAAAAAAATATTGTTGGACTTTTTTCGTAGAGCCCTATATAATTAAATTTTATTTTCTATATTAATGTGACATGTACATTGCTTTCATTTTTTGTTATATTACTTCAATTTATCACACTTTAACTTCCATATATATTTACTTAATATTAACATAAAAGTTTATTGCTTTGTATGACTATATAATTTAGTAATTCGAAATAGTTCCAAACATTGTCTGATTCAAGCTAAGGAAATGTTGTTAGACTCATTCCAATGAGCTTTAACCAATTAAATAATATTTTATATATATTTATATAATTTTTTTTAAGGATTTTCACATGTTTTATGAGGCATTTCAATTCATAGCTTACTTGATTATCTAGGATGTCACACTTGTTCTCCTTAATATCTTGGAATGTAATATTCTAATATAATTTATCAAATTTTTTCAAATGTTTTCCTATGATTTGGTTATGCTATTATATAACTCTGTTTGTTTTGATATGTGACTTTTTCAACACTTTGACTTGGTTATCTTCCACTCGTCTCTTTTTAGTTTTAAAATATAAGTACTTTGATATCCTAGGATGCAGCTATGTCATATAATTTACCTCATTTTTTTCTACTTTTTCTCTTTGATTGGGTTATATTACTATGTAACTCTATGTCTCCTTCCATGTAACCTTTGCATCGATTTGATTTGGTTATGTTATGTAGCTTCAATTTATCAAATTTTAGATTTAATTTAAATTTAATTTATATTAGAAAATATTTTTTATTATTTTTGTTGATTAAGTTTATTAATCTGTAATAATTTTGAATGAGGTCATATCTAGATTAAACAAGCATCATTGTGCTTGTATTAACAGGCTTTATGAAACTAAAAATTCATTTTTATATTTTAAAAAACTTAATATTTCTAAGGTTTATGCATGCTTAATAAGGTATTTCAACTTGTGCCCAATTTGACTATCAAGGATGTTTTAATTGATCTTCTTGTTGTTTTGAAATGCAACTTTCTTATACTATTTACATCATTTCAACATTTTTCTTTTATTTGCTTATATAACTATTTCACTAAAAATCTCCTCTCATATGACTTTTACATGTATTTGATTTAGTGTATTACATTGCTTTAGTTTTTTTTGCTTTAACATAAATTTACCTAATTTTAAAATAATAATTTATTATGAAATAAGCACATTTAATTTGGCAACTCCAAATAAGTTTCAAACGAGGTTCAGTTGAGACAGAAAAATGTCATTACATTCACCTCGACATGCTTTATGGATTTAAATATTCATTATTATATATTTTAATGTTTTAAAAAAAAGTTTTGGTACACATAAGAAATATTTTAATTCATACCTAATTTGATATTTGGAGATATTATGCTCAATCTTCTTAATACTTTAGAATGCAACTTTTGTGTATAATATTTTACATTTTGTCAATGTTTTTCATTTGATTAGGTTATATTCCTATGCAACAACAACTATCCTCTCGTGTGTCTTTTATATCTTTTTAAATTGATAATATTGCATTTCTTTGATTTATCTGATTATAATTTTAATAAATCTTTACTTAATATTAAACTATCAATTTGTTATTATTTAGTCTTATTAACTTTTGTAATTATATTAAATGCAGACAAGGTCTGAGTGAGATGAAATAAATGTTATTTGACAAGTCTTGGTGAGTTTTATCCAAATATATATTAATTTTTATATTTTAAATTATTTTATTTCATTTGATATTGGTAGTAGATTTGGTAATTAATGATGTTAAACTTGATCTTCTTATCATATTTCTTAAAAAATTTCACTTAGATTCGGTTTCATTACCATGTTACTATATATCTCCTCTCTTTTAACTTTACATTATTTTGATTTAGTTATGCCATATTACTTAAATTTATCTCATTTCAAATTTTGTTTACATTTACTCCACATTAAAGTAATATTTATTACTATTTATGTTTATTTAATTTGTTCATTAGTAGAAATTATAAATTAAGTTTTGTCACCATAAAAAACTATTATTGGATTCATCTTGATGAGTTTTATCAGACTAAATAATCGCTTTTATAATGTTTAATAGTTTTAGAGATTTTGCATGCATTACTAGACCTTCTAATTTGCACCTAATTTGATGATGTAGAATTTTAAAAATTTTACTTTTATTTGATTGTATTATATTGTAACTCCAAATCTCCTCTTCTGCGACCTTTACGTCACTTCGATGTTGTTATGCAACATTTCTTCAATTTATCTTATTTGAATTTAGTATAATTCAAATATTATTAAAAAAAATAAATTATTATTAATATGTATGCTTTTTTAATTTTGTAAGATATATTAATTTGAAATGAGGTCCTATTGAAACAAAATATACAACATTGGACTGATCCAGATGGGCTCCTTCCAATTAATTATTTGTTTTATGTAATTAAATATTTTACTTTGTTGGTGATTTGCATACTTTATGATATATTTTTATTGTACTACATTTAACAAAAGAGGATGTTACACTCATTATCTTTAGCATCTTGAAGCACAACTTTTCTTAATTATTTATCTTAATTTGTAAACTATTATGCTTTAATTAAAGCATATCATAAGGTAACTCTTAATATTAACTTATGTGATATTTATCTTTGTTTGATTTTGTTATATTCTATTACTTAAATTTATCTCATTTTTAATTTTTAATTTTTATTTATTAAAAATTATAATAATAATTTGTTTTTGCTAATTTATCTTACTAACTAAAAATAATTCCAAACACGGCTCCATAGAGTTGAAAAAAATGTCATTAAAATCATCTTGATGGGCTCTATTTAATTAAATATTTATTTTTAAAATTTTTAAAACTTTATTATATTTTGATTAGCATGCTTTATTTGACATTTGATTTATACTAGATTTGTTAATTGATGATATTTCATTTGATCTCTTAACTATCATAAAAGGATACTTTCCTTTTCAACTTACTTAATTACTTAAAAGTTCTTGCTTTAATTTTGTTATACTATTATGCAAAACTAAATCATCTCTCTTGTGGCATTTATCTAAATTTGTTTTATCTACATATATTATAATACTTTAATTTATCTCATTTTTATTTGATTATGTATTTGCTTATTATTAAAATAATATTTTGTTATTAATTATGGATATTAAACTTATTTATCACAATTACTTCAAATGAGATTTGATCAAGATGGAACAAATGTTATTTGACTTGTCTGAATTAGTTATCTCAAAAGAAATTTAAATTTTTACAACATTAAATTATAAAAATTAAAATTATAATTTATTAATTTTATAATTTTACATGTCTTCAATTATGTTGTTACATTGCTGGAATTTATTTAATATTAAAATTTGTACATGTTTAATTATTTTAAAACAACAATTTATTAATTTTTATTCCTTTTTCTTTGTTAAGTCCCAATAATTCCAAACATTGTTTGATCGAGAAGAAATAAATGTCATAGGACATGTGTAGACAAGCACTTTCTAATTAACTCTCTCTTTTCACATTTTTATAACTTTAGTTTCTAATGTTTTGGCAAATTTTATGTGGCCTTTTATTCTTTCTTGATTAATGAATGGAGATGTGACTGTAAGCTTTTTACTACCTTGGAGTGCAACTTTCAAATTCAATTTTTCTCATTTTTATAAATGTTTCATTTTGATTTGGCAATATTATCTTGGAGTGCAACTTTTAAATTCAATTTCTCTCTTTTTTATAAATGTTTCATTTTGATTTGGCTATATTACTATGTCACTCTAAATTCCTTCCATGTCAAATATACATTTCCTTAATTTTAGAATATTACATTGGCTCATGTTATTTCTTTTTAGTTTTCGTATATATTTAGTAAAAATTAAAATAGTAGTTCTTTTACTTATTATTATTTATTTGGTAATAGAAATAAATTAAAATGATATTTAATCAAGATGAAACAATAATTAATTTACAATTCTCAATGATTTTTATACATATTAATATTAATTTTTATATTTTAAAATTTTTACATTCTATTTTTTGGCATACTTAATGAGATATTTTCGTAGGCAACATATATGACAACTAAGTATGTTACACTTGAATTCTTTATTAATTTGGAATGCGACAATCTAGTACAATTTATAACTCTTGAAATGTTTTTTTTATTTGGATATATTTCTATGTAACTCTATATGTCCTTTTACGTAACCTTTAAAATACTTTGGTGTATTTTTTATACACTGTTTCAATTTACAAAATTTCAAATTTAATGTATAAGTACTCTATATTAGAAAAATAATTTACCATTTCTTTGCTTATTTGCTTTATCAATTAATTTTAATTAGAAAAGTGGTTGAAATAGACAAAAAATTTCATTTGGCTCTTCATGATGAGCCCTATCAAAAAATATTCATTTAATATTTTTGATTTATTTTCTAGAGTTTTGGCCGATTTTATGATGCACTTAAAATGTACCATATCAGGTGATTGAGGATGATTGATTCATTCTCTTCCATATTGGAATTAAGCTTTCCCAAACTATTAATCCATCTTATTGAAAAGTTTCTCTTCATTTATTTATATTATTATGTAACTGTAAATCTTCTCTCGTGAGGCCTATACACCACTCAATTTTGTTATATCACATAAGTTCAATTTATCACATTTGAACTTTAATATATATATTTTTAATATAAAATAATAAATGTTTTATTGAATATGCTCATTTATTTTGATAATTTGTTGTAACTACAAATAACGTTTGATTGAGACGAAACAAATGTTTTTGACGAGTCTTAATGAGCTATTTCAAATTAAATTTTAACATTTATATTTTTAAACAATTAATTTTGAGGTTCATACTTTACGAGCCATTTGGTGTTGTATAATTCGATGATTGAATATACTACAATTGATATCATTAGTATCATGTATAACAACATTCTAGAATAATTTAACTCAATTCTTCTACTCCTTTGCTTTGATTTAGCTAAGTTTCTATTTGTCTCTAAATCACCTCTTGTGTGACCTTTACATGTGATTATTTTGTTATATTATATTGATTGAAATTATGTAACTTCCATATAAGAATATATTTACTTAATGATATAACAATCTTCAATCAAGTCTAAATAAAGATCATTTGATGAATCTTGATGTGCTTCTTCTAATACAACATTTATTGTTATATATATAAATATTTTACTTACCAAGATTTTTTGATGATTTACGTCATAATTTGATTAGTATCTGATTTGATAATTGATGTAGTCGTAGTTGATCTCCTAGGAATATTAGAATGCAAGTTTCCACTCAAAGATATCTTATTTCTTCAATTTGTTTTGTTTTGATTTGGCTAATTTTCTATATAAATCAAGATTTTTCTCGTGTAACATCTATTTGATAATTGATGTAGTCATAGTTGATCTCCTAGGAATATTAGAATGCAAGTTTCCACTCAAAGATATCTTATTTCTTCAATTTGTTTTGTCTTGATTAGGCTAATTTTCTATATAAATCAAGATTTTTCTCGTGTAACATCTATATTACTATGCTCATTTAGTTTAGTAATTGAGAATAATTCCAAATGTTATTTGATTGAAATAAAATGAATGTTGTTGGTCATGACAAAACTAGATCCTTCCAAGTACACATTAATTTTTCCTATTTTTAATTTTTAATTTTTTTTAAAGTTTAGGCATATGTTGTTAGACTTTTTTATTGGTTTTATATTTCATAGTTGAGGATGTTAGACTAACGCCTTAGCATCTTGGAATAATATTTTTGTTGTAAGAAACTCTAAATCTCCTTATATGTGACCACTACATTGTTTCGATTTATTTCCTATGTAATTTTTATTTTGCTATACTATGTTGCATCAATTGTGATCTTTTTAGCTTCAATTTATATATACTCAATATTTAAATAATATTTTTAATATTATTTATGTTTTTTAATTTGTAATAGTTCTTAAGAAGGTTTAATTGATGTAAAATAAACATCACTAAAGTCATCTTAATGAGCTCTGTCAAATGAAATATTCATTTTGATATTTTTAAATATTACTTTTTCTATGATTTTTGGATCACTACAATAATCTTCAATTTGTACCTAATTTGATAATCAATTATATTTCATTCAAACACTTTAGTATCTTGGAATGAAATTTTTTAATGCATTTTATTTAATTTCACAATGTTTTGCCTTGATTTAGTAATATTACCATGTACTTCGAAATTATCTCTTGTGTGGCCTTACATGAGTTCCATTTGACTATACTATATTTCTTTAATTTATCCCATTTTAATTTTATTATATATTTACTTGTCATTTAAATAATATTTGTTATTATTATATATGCTTATTTACTTCAATAATTCATAACAATTACAAACGAAGTCTAATCAATATAAAAAATATTAACTTTTATATTTTATAATTTTAAATATTTTAATTTTTAGTGTTTTTATACCTTTAAGATGTCATTTTGAATTGCACCTAATTTGATGATAGAAGATGTTACATTGAATTATGTTAATATCATGGAATTAAGCTTTGACAAATAAGTTATCTCGTTTTTTCAATATTTTTACTTTGATTTGGTTATATTACTACTTGACTCAAAATCCCTTATCATGTGACCATTACATGTCTTTGATTTGGTATTATTTCATTACTTCAAAATATCTTATTTTAATTTTTCTATATATTTGCTTATTATTAAAATAACAATTTTTTATTTATTATAATAAACTTTCATAATTCCTAGTAATTTTAAATGAGGTTTGATAGAGTTGAAATAAGTTTTTTTTGAGTCAACTTCATGAACTATATCAAATTAAGTATCTATTCGTACATATTTAAAATTTTTATTTTCCATTTTTTCGGTACATTATGCAGGATATTTTAGATCATACATGAACTGATATTCAATGACATTTCACTTGACCACTTTAGTTTCTTTGAACAAACTCCCTTTTATAATTTATCTCATTTCTTAAACATTTTCTATGATTTTGTTATATTTCTATGAAGTCTATATCTTCTCTTATATGAAATACAAATTGCTATGATAGGTTATATTACATTTCTTTAATTTATGTCATTATTGATTTAAAATACATTTATTTTTTTTATTAAAATAATAGCCTATGATATTTATGTTTATTTACATTGTAAATTTTTCATAAATCCAAAGTTGTTCTAATCAAGACAAAATAAACATTTTAGACTACACCCTAAAAGCACTGATGGCATGCTTTGCAAATCATTTCAATTCATACCTAATTGATCTATCAATACTATTATAATCGATCTCCTTAGTACTTGAGAATGTAACTTTTCTATATAATTTATGTCATTTCTTCAAACTTCTTGTTTGATTTGGTTATATTAGTATGTAAATCTTTGATTTTAAAATATTATGTTGCCCCTATTAGTCTCATCTCAATTTTAATATACATTTACTTAATATTAAATTAATAATTTATTATTCTTTATTTTTATTTACATTAATTATTGTAGTATTTCCAAACAAGGTTCATTCAAGATAAAAACAAATGTTATTGAAGATATCTCGATGAGAACTAAACAAGAAATATTAATTTTTATATTTTTATAGTTTTTATTTTAAGACATTTGACATCTTTTATGAGATATTTTGATTGGAACTATTTCTGACAATTGAGGATGTTAAATCAAATCTATTTCGTGTCCTCAAATACAACTTTGCCATACCATTTATCTCGTTTATTCTAAGTTTTCACTTTGAGTTTATTATGTTTTTAAAGAACTGTAGACCTCTAGTATGACCTTAACATTATTCCAACTTAGTTGAATTGCATTGATTTAATTTAATCAATTTTAGCTTTCATTTACATATGCTCAATATTTAAAAAAGAAATTCTTATCACATATATATGCTTATCTATTTTTGGTAATTCACAAAAATTTTGAATGTGGTCTAATTAAAGAAAAACAAATGCCATTGGAATCATCTTGATGAGCTCTATCCAAATAAAATATTCATTTCTAAATTTCTAAATATTCTTTTTTCTAAGTTTTTTTGCATGGTTTATAGTGCAATATGACTTGTGCCTTATTTAATGATCACAAATATTTCATTCGATCTTCTTAGTATATTTTAATGCAACTTTCTATTCAAGTTTTCTAATTATTTGAAAGTTTTTAATTTATTTGCTTATATTACAATAGCATTCTAAATATTCTCTTATGTCACATTTATAACACTTTGATTTTGTAATATTGAATTGCTTCAATTCATCTCATTTCAATTTTGTTTTCTATTAAATTTAAATTAAAATAATAATTCACTATAATTATTCTTGTTCACCATTTTAATTAATAATAATTCCAAATGTCATTTGACCAAAATGAAACAAGAGTCATTCAAGTAAACTCAATGAGCTCTATCAAATTAAACTTTAAAATTTATAACTTTGAACATTTTATATTTCAATATTTTTCTGCTCTTTGTTAGGCAATTCAAATGATACCTTATTTAATAATAAAAAAATGTTACACAATCTTCTTTGTATCTTTTAATATTAGTTTCATTTACAATTTATGTTGTTTCATCAAATGTCTTTCTTTTATTTTATTATATCTATGTTATTCTATTTCTGTTATCATGTGAAATTATATATTACTCTAATTTAGTTGTATTATATTACTTTAACTTTTATTTTGTTGTAACTCTATGTTATTCTATATCTGTTATTGTTTGAAATTATATATTACTCTAATTTTTTTGTATTATATTACTTTAATTTATGTCATCTTGGCTTTGTTATTTATTTATTTTATATTGAAATAATAATTTATTACCTTTTATGAATGTTTATTATACTAATCCATCATAATTCCAAATTTTTTTTGGTGAAGTTGAAATGAAGTTTTTAGAAAATACTAAAATAATATTTAATTAAATATTAAATTTTATATTTTTTAAAAAAATTTCTTTTTAAGGTTATGCCATGCTTTTTAATTCATTGCCTTTCAAGCCTTACTTATTGATAGATGATATTACACTCAATCTTGTTACAAACTTAGAATACAACTATCTTAAATAATTTGTCATTTCATTAAATTTTTTTAGTGATTTATCTATATTATATATGTTTTTATGTTTTTACTTGTTTTATGTGATATTTTCATTGAAAGAAATTTTCATAATTAAGAATTGCACACTTGATTTGTTCAGTATACTAGAATTCAAATTTTTCTTATGATTAGTCTCATTTATCAAAAGTTTTCCCCCTAATTTGGTTAAATTTTTATTTAAATATAGATCCTATTTTGTGTGACTATTAGATTGTTTAAATTAGTTGTAGTTTATTGCTATAATTTAAATTATTTCAAATTTAATTTGTTAAACATAATATTTAAGAAATAATTTATGGTTATGTATTTTTGGCAATTCACAAAAAGTTTAAATGTTGTCTGATTGATGCAAAACATATGCCATTTGAATGACCTTGATGAGCTTTATCTAATTAAATTTATTTTTCAATATTTTTTAAATATTCTTTTTTCTTGGGTTTTAATATGTTTTATTATATACTTTGATTTGTGCCTTATTTAATGATTGAGCATTTTTAATTCAATCTTCTTAGTATCTTTGATTGCAACTTTTCTTTTATAATTTACCTAATTTCATTAAAATTTTTCCTTGGTTTGGTTTTATTAACATGTTACACTAATTCTCCTCAAACATGACAATAATTGCCCTTAAATTTTTTACAATAAATTGCTTCAATTTAAGTCATTTAAATTTTACTATATCTTTTGTAAATATTAAAATAATAATTCATTTTTTATGTTTCTAAATGACATTTGATGGAGATGAAACACATGTCATTCAAGTAAACTCAAAGAGCTCTATCAAATATATTTTTTAATATATTTTTATAACTTTTTATGTTTTGATGTTTTTCTCGCATTAAGGGCCATTTCTATCAAACCTAATGTAACGTTATTGAATGTTGCTCTAAATTTCATTAGTTCTTTAGAATGTTGCTTTTCAATCAATTTGTCCAATTTTGACAAATAGTTTTATTTCATTTAATTATATTACTAATTGATTTTAAAAATTTCCTCTTATGAAATTTACTAATCTTTGATATGGTTACATTTTTTTACTTCAATTAATCTAAAATTAGCATTATTGCATAATAATAAAAAATTACCATTTCATCACTTTGATTCGTTTGCGTTATGTTGCTTCAGATTAATTTTTTTTTGCTTTAATTTAGATATACGCACTACTAATATAACAATTTATTATTATCTATACTTATTTAATCTGGTAATGAAAAAAATTTCTAGATGAAGTCCCATTTAGGTGAAATAAAGATCGTTGGACACATCTCAATGAGCTATATCTAATTAAATATTCGTTTTTATTTTCTTAATTATTTTCTTATTTTATTTAGTATCTTGGAAAGTAACTATCTCATTTAGTTTAATATTTCTTCAAATATTTTTTTTTTGGCTATGTCATAATTTAACTAAAAGTCACTTCTTGTATGACAATTATATAACTTGAATTTAATTATATTATATCCTTTTAATTTATATAAATTTATTTTCATAGTTATTTTCCTTATAAATGAATAATAATTTAATATTAATTATGTTTACTTAATTTTGTAAATTGTAGAAACTCCATATGAGGTTTGATTGAGTGGAAGTAGATGTTCAAGAACAAGTATCACTGAGCTCTATCCAAATTAAATATTCATTTTTTATATTTCTAAATAATTTATTTTCTTGTGTTTTCGTATGTTCTTTAAGAAAATTTGATTCATAACATATTTGTTGATTAATGAATACACCATGAATCATTTTGGTATCTCTTAATGCAACTCTCCTATATAATTTATCTTATTTCACAAAATATTTTTCTTTGATTTTTTTATATCACTATATAACCTTAAAGCTCTTATGATGTGATCTTGGCATAACATTGACTTTGCATACAACATTTCTTCTATTTGTAATATTTATTTTTAAATCCAATATTCCATAATAATAAAATAAAAATTTCTTATTTTTATGGTTATCTATTTTTGTGATTCATAATAATTCCAAATGAGTTCTAATCAAGTCAAAGGAAATGTCATCAAATTTGCCCCAATGAGCTCTTCCCAAATACATATTTATTTTTATGCTTCCAAGTAATTTAGTTTCTATTATTTTGTCTTGTTTATTGAGATATTATGATTCAAACCTTCTTCAATGATGAGTGCTATTAACCTTGCCCCTTTAGTATTTTTTATTGTAAATTTCTTATAGAATTTATTTCATTAAATATTTTATCTTTGAATTGGTTATATTATTATGTAACTCTAATTATTTTCTCTAATGACTTTTTAATCACTTTAATTTTGCTATATTATGTTAGGTCAATTTATCTCATTTCAATTTTATTATATATTTTCTTCATATAAAAATAATAGTTTATTGTTACTTTTGATAAGTAAGCATTCATCTTGATGATCACTTTTCAATTAAATATTCATTTTTCTATTTTTAAATTATTTTATTTTCTTAGGTTTAGTATGCATAACAAGAATTTTGATTTAAATGATATTTAATAGTTGAGGATGTCACACTTGATAATTGTAAAATTAATTTTAGGTGCAATTTACCTACTTTCTCAAAATTTCTCACATCGATTTAGAAATTAACAATGTAACTCTAATCATCTCTCGTGTGTATACAAGATCTTTTTCATTTAGTTGTATTATAATATACTTCATTCTAATTTATTTTTTAATATATACCTCAACTTTATTAAAAAAAATAATCTATTATTATTTGGACAAAAAAAATATCACCTAATTTATCTTGACAAACTCTATCTAATTAAATATTTATTTTAAAATTTTTTATAAATTTAATTTCTTATGTTTTAAGACACTTTATTAGATTATTTAATTTGTGCCTACTTTTGTGATCTAGAATGATGCACATCATATAATTAACTATCTTTTAATGCAGCTTTTTCATGTAATTGTACACATTTATTCATGTTTTCTACGTTAGATCAGTTGTTATTAAACTTTTTTCTCTTATGGGATGACTTATTGTTTTGATTTAACTATATTACTCTATTTCAAGTTATCTTTTTTAAAATTTAATATATAATTATTAATTTTATTTTTTCTTGTTTAATTTGGAAATTGATTGTAAATGCAAAAAATGTCTCATAATACATAACAAATTCTCTTGGATTCATCTTGATTAGATGTATCCTATTAAATAAGCATTACCATATTTTTATTTATTTTATTTTGTAAGAGTTTTCCTTATTTGACAAAACATTTCATGTTTTTACATGATTTAATGATTATGGGTATTAAACTCAATCTTTTTAGATTCTTGTAATCCAACATTCTCATACAATTTAACTTATGTGCTAAAAGGTTTTCCTTAGACCTATTTATATTATTATGAAACAATAATTCTCCTCTCATGTCACCATTTTATCTCTTTGATTCAGACATATTATGTAGCTTGAAGCTTACTTACTGACATTTTACTAAATATTTATTAAAAATAAACTCAATAATTAATTATTATTTATAAAATATTTTCTTTAGTAATTTGAAGTAACTTCAAACCAATTCCAATTAATATAAAATAAATGCATTAGACACATCTCTAGGAGATCTATCAATCAAATACTCACTTTTATTTTTTTAAATATTTTTATTTTCTAAGGTTTTATTTTTTTTACATGACATTTTAATTTGTACCATATTTGATAATTGAGGATGCTATGCTTCACCTCCTTAGTAATTTGAATGCTGCTAAACCCTACAATTTATCTCATTATTTCAAAACTTTTCAATTTTTTACATTGTGATTTGAATTTTTGCAAGTCACCCTATCATATGCATAAACATCTAGCTCCAATTTTCAACATTGTCTAACTTATTTTCAATTCAACTTTTTTGAGTGTTGACAAAGCATTTCCATCTTTTAAAGGAGCAATATGTCAACTACAGTCACTTGAAATTCTCTCAAGTTGATCTAATTTTTAATTCATGTAATCAAACAATAAGTGATAGTTACTCATTCTCCTTTCTATGTTCACCACAATAGTTTTCAAGATTTTTATTTAGTGAATTTCGTAGCTTAAGTTGATGGTAACATTGTACTCTTCTAGTTTTTGTGTGGGAATTCTTATTGAAAAATTTTCTACTAAAATAATTCTTTTCAAGTGAAGGCTTAGGTATTTGAACTATTCATTATTTTTCCTAAGATCTTCAAAATGTATGTCAAAAATACATTCAATTTTGAATAAGTTATCCTCATAACCATGCACAGAGATTTAATTATAAAAAAGTGATAAACATATGTTGACTATTGTGTGTTGGCAAAATGTCATTAATAGGATTAGCATGCAACGTTTATTATCATAAAAGATGGTTGGCTACACTTTCATAATAATAAAGCTCTATGGCATTGTTTTTAGTGGACTGAATCTATTTATTGCCCATCTTCACTAATATTATTATGATAGAATGTCAAAAATTATACAATATATAATGTGACACATATGTTCAAACATAACCTACTCTTTTACACATCTCTTGGACATTATTCATGCATGTTTTTTAGCTTTCTATACATCCTATGAGATTGCATAATGTAATAAGTAAATTTAACATGTGCATTAACTAAAATGCACCAAAACGAAAAGTGATTCATTTTCCAAAAAAATTTTAAATTGAAATAAAAACAAGGAAAGTGCTAAAATGAAGAAAGATTAATCATGTAGTATAGTAACATTATCTTATAATGTGATTATTTAATGTAACAAGTTAGGGTGATAATTGGAGACTATTGTTTAGTAACCAAAAAGTAGTGTCAAGCTTATCATACAACATGATATTTACAACAATAAGACATGATCATTTCACCAAATTATATGACCTTATCGTATGGCTATTCATGATGATTATGAAGACATAGAAATGTTTGTATAAGATGATGCTAAGGTATTGTACTTGTACAACCTATGTGAGCGCAAAAGAACATAGTTGATAACTAAACAACACAAGCTTCATGCAATATGATGTTAAGGTTTTTATAGTATAAGACTATTACAATAAAAGTTGAACTCTTAAGTAAATTGAAAGTACAAATTTGTACCATATGATCATACTCTTCAAACAGATATGATTGTTCCTAAAATGTGTAATTACGAAATAAAAAATAGGTGAAAAGAAAAGTTGAGATGTTCATACAAAGTAATGTTGCTCGCCATATAGGAATGATTCTTCTCCAAAGGAGACGTAAAAAATCCATCATTAGCAAGGACTTGGCATGTTTGTCTGGTACAATGTTACCATTGTATATGTATGATCTTATTTGACAAAGAGCTTATATATTCAGTGAATTAAGGAAGCTATCATAGGTGTGCTGTACAAATATCGTATAATATGTTCCTTTGAAAGATTGAGAGTAAGAATGGGTTTGATAGTTTGATTTAGTAGATGACTAAGTCACTTACTAGTATCATGCAATATGATTAGATGCTAAAATCTTACAATGACTAGCTAATCACATTAAACAATTCTAGCTATTCAACAACTATTTTAGTTTCCTAAGTGACTTATTAGGCATTCTTTTACAAGATATATAACAAAAATGCACTTAAGAAGCAATTGATGCTGGTTTCATACATTTACTAAAAGAGGAGTTTTTCTTTAACAAAGTCCTTCATTGTTCCCCACCACTACTGAGCATTGTAACAATGTTAAAGCAACTTCAAGATGAAGCACAACCCTTTCTTTCTTCTATATTTCTCTAGTTTATTGATAACAATTTATTTTTCATTTCATATTGCTTGTGCCACTAAAGATCTTCAGTAAGCTTGTAGGCTTTTTGTAATTTTCATATAAAAAAGTTCTTGTATTTGTGTTTTAGTGATTCTTGTAAGTGTCTCATTTGAAACTTTTTTTTTCTATTCCTTCATTCAGCCCATCATTAACACCTTTATTTGCTAGCCTTGCAAGGGTTCTCACCCATCAATCTTTTAACAAAAGTGTTTGTAGTAGAGTGACTAATATCATTAGACTAGAGATGGTTGGAGGTTGTTATTTTGATTGAACCAATAAAAAATCTTGGTATCCTTGTTACAAAAAATATATGTTAATTTTTTACATCTAACAAAGGCATATAAATGCAATTATGATTTTTTATTAAACACAAAATTCACCCAACTATTATGTCTTAAAAATTCTTGTAATGTTCTTTGTGGAGAGGTTGCAACAAAAAAGATATTTTTTAAGAATGGTAAAGATGGCTTAAAAGTTGTTAAAGAAATTATACACATTGGGTGGGGAAATGTCTTAACATCATCCACCTATTTTTAAAAGTGAATATTATTTATATTTGAAAAAATGTATAAGGGTTTTCCCTTAACGTATAAACTTAGACCTCTAGGACAATTTAGAAGTCACTTTATTTTGCCCATAAGAATTATAAAGTTTGTATTACTTTTGACACCAATTAGAGAAAAAAATGTGCGAGAAAAACTTAATGTAAAATTAAATTCTTGGGCTATAAACATCATGCAAATGGGTTTATCTACTTTATAATATAATAAGGTCATGAATTGAAGGATTGATCAGGATATTGCTATTAAGTTCAAGGCTACCTTTGAAGGCAATTCACAAGTAATGGAAAATAAAATTAATATGTTGTCACCTAATTATGAAATTTTTTTTTATTTTAAGAAACGAAATAATTAAGTGTATGCCTACTTAATTTACTAATATTACTATTGGTCTATCAAATTTTGGAAAAATGTTTTCTAAATTTGAGCATGTATAGAAGAATCTTTGCGTATAATTGAAGGTATATGATTATTTGGTAAATGAAATAAATAACTATAAGAATATTTTAGGACTTTGAACTAATGAGCTATTTTGTGCATTAATGATGAATGAGTTTGAGTTAGTGAAAAGAATATATAAGCAATTTTTAGTTCTCAAAAGTAGAGGGAAGGAGGAACCCAATGCATTAAAGTCTAAGTTGACCTCTAGAGTCAAATGTTAAAAATAGAGATCAGATGTCCTTAATTTCTCACGGATTCTTGTATTTACTTTAATGGCATAATGTAGGTAAGTGTGATGCATGGATTGGAAATCAATTAGCAAGGTGTAATGTTAAGGAAGAGTGCATAAAAATTATTGAAAAAATGGCCATAACACATGCACCTTGATTTCCCTATCAACCTTGGGACTATGGAGAAGAAAAATATTGAACGATAAAGAAGAAAGTTATGATAGCTTTTTAAGGCAGTCTATTGATTCTAACTTTTGAAATAAGAAGAAGAATGAAAGTCTCATTTGTTTTTGACAAAGAAAAATTATGGCTTTGGTTCAATGTCTGATAGAAATGAGGTTTAAATCAATAATAATAAATTGATATATGCATTAAAAGTACTAAATTACCAAGTGTATAGCAAAAGGTGAAAGATGCAAAAGCTATATATTTAGGATTGTGTGAAACATGATATAAGTAGTAAATATTTGTATGCCTTAGTATTAGCAGGAGATGAGCTTCCATGTCTAAAAATTTTAAACGTTAATATGGAATTAAATGATTATAAATAGACAGTTGCTTCTTACCACAAATTAAAACATATATCTTAAGATCTTAGAAGTTTCCTTCTTTTGTTGTATCTAGCTTTTGTTCACTTAAATGTCATTAAAATTTTAGAGTTTGACACATTACAACACATTATGAGATTAGAAATCTTATTCATTCATAATTTCCAAAGTTTTTTGGGTGAAGAAAAATGGTTTAACATATTTGATTATACACTTATAGTTAACTATTAAATGGTCATTAGTATTTGGGCTATAGTAATTGCTTTATCTAAACTCAAAACACACTTTTGGATCAAGACAAATTATAAATTTGTTGGAATTATATTGTTAGAAAAATTAAAAAATTCTAAGAAGTCTATAATTGGAAATCATAAAAGTCCTCACCTTTCCTCTTTGGAAAAATGCAAACTATACATTAAAATAAAAGACTTCTTTGATGTAAATTTCATGGAATGACATATCTGCCATTTAAATAATTCTAGTGTTTTAGGAGACTCTGCCACATCAGTCCTTTCCCCCATAAGAGAATCTTAAACTTTACTTTATTCGGTGGTTATGAAATTTTCTATATAGTGATTGGAATATCTATGGACCAAGCAATAATGACAAGCAATCTAAATACCCAAAAATGAAATTTTTACTAAAAGACCCTTTGACCCTAAATACTTATTTGGCACAATTGACCTATCTAGAAGGAGATGGATTCACAACAACCTTAGATGAATTAGGGTTTTCAATAAGTATACTTTACCACATCATATTGTGACACTCACCTCTTTAACCAATATCAAACATCAAATTCTATAACAATCATTGTCTTATCACAAGTGTCTTTTGTATTTTCAACACAAAGCATTATTAACTAGGCCTCATTCATTAGGTCACTCTCCTAGGCCTAGGAAATGATCACATCAATTTGATATGACATGTTAGAGTTATTCGTTTTAGCACTTCATCATTGCTAGACAAGAAGTCAACATTACTCATTTATGATAAATATTGTTACATGCCCTTAACACAGTTTGATCACAACATTGTTTTCACACATTCTCAACTACATTACATTAGTATGATCGATGATCAAATTTGGCATGGTTAATTAACATTTAGTTAGAATGAACTTGTTGTACAAACTTGCACAATTTTCAAATAGAAATAATATATATATATATATATATATATATATATATATGTATATATATATAATAGGAAAATTCATATGGATTTTTTACCATGAAATCATCATATAATGTAAGACAATACTAGAACAAAGTCTTTGCCATTGTTATACTTAGCATTATGTGTTTGTAACATAATGAACAATTGAAAAAAGTTTTTTTTGAAAATAAATTTTGAATATCCTTCTAAAGTAAGGAACCATTGCTAGATGAAACAATCTTTCACATGAAACTAACATCTTCCATAATTGATAAAAATGTTGCTTGGGTTAAGCAATTGTTTTGTTAATTCAAACAAAGTTCAAAGTTTTCTAATCAAATCATTTTTCCAAAATGTCTACATAATTATTAGCAACAACTTATAAAGATCACGTACCATGCTTTATATTGAAATTCACTTAATTTGTTATTTGCAAACCATATTGATTAATTTAACATTTGAGTTAATGATGATATGAAATATTTCTACACAATATGTAAGTCCAAAAAAGTGGGCAATTTGAGATGCATGCTAGTGTTATGGTGATGGTTAAGCAGAATATTTGAATTTTAAGTCAAAGGCTAAACAAGAAAGACAAAACTAGCCATTTGGAATATGACTAATATGCTCTTTAAACCTTCCATTTCTTTCTCTTAATGTGCTCAAGCCTCCTGGCTTGAAACTTAAGAATGGAGAATTTGAGGGCAGTACTAGCCATGAAAAATTCATTGCCAAATATTTTTCATGTGGCTATTGATCCACCACACGATAAAATTTGCAAAATAGATATACTTCGGAGGAGAGTTGGACATCATTTTTGATGAATTTGAAATTTGAAAGATGGAGTTTCCCTTTTAACACCTATTAATATGAAAATCACTAATGAGCAAATAAAGGCAAATTGATCCATTTTTAACAAAATTTATTTTCTTAATTGCTTCCATATTGAGATGCCTTGACAATTGAGACATTCTAATAAGATTAAAGAAGGAAAAAGATTACTTCTAGTGTTAACATCATAGAGATTGGAACAACGTTGATTTCGAAGTGATGCTTTCCAAATGGAAGAAAGAGCTTTAGTTAAGCACGTAACCTTTGTTATCATAGGCTCAGATCTCATTTGAACTTTTATTGATAAATTTCTTCAATTAGGAAACATTATACCAAATGGCATTTGCAACAGTGGCTTCCTTAAAAGATGATTCTACAATGATGGATGCTTTGAGATCGATTTAGCAATTGATTTATCCATTAAAAATATAATAAAAAAGGAGATGTATCATTGCATTAGAAATAATGTGATAATCTATCATGTTTCTCTCCAAGCTACTGCAACTAAGGTCACGATATACAATACTATAGATAAATGAAATTTTTTCAAAACCAACAAACTACAATAGAGCTTTCGCAAAATTCAACTACATTAAGGAATTGAATTGAACTAATTCATTATTGGTAAATATGATAGCAAAATAGACCAAAATGATGCAACACTTTGACAATTCTCATTTGGAAAGTGACCTCACAAGTGTAGCTCTTGAATGTCAGGCATTGTGTTCAACTCTTTGTCGGGAACAAGCATGAGCTTCATTTGGTTAGGAAATAGAGAAGATTTTCATTATCCAATTAAAAACTAAGTTTTCTAGTAGAGAGACAAATATAATCTTTAACTAGATAATAGATGACTACATAATCCTTACAATGGCTTATGGGAAAAATAAACAAGTCATTTCACTTTCTGATATAGATGGTTCATTTGGTAATGAAAAACAAGAATACACTTTTCATTCACTTAAAGAATTTAGTGATGAGATTAAAAATAGAGCTAAGAATTCACGAAAAGTCCAATGTGAAGAGGAAGAGTTTACCCTAGTTCATAGCAGATACTAAAAGAGAAAATAGAAAAAGTTGAAGAGAAACTGGTTATGCAAAAGGGATTCTATGGATGCTCTTATGATATTCAAATTTATGAAAAAAGACTTACAATGAATAGAATTCTTATTTTGAACGTCATGTTAGCATTAATTGAGAGCTTGGTTAGCTAGCTAAGTTATTTATTGAAAAGAAAAAATTAGTTATGATTGCATTAAATGAACCAATGACACATTGAAATAAAAAGCCTTAGTTGTTAGAGAGGTTGTGCTTTGTCCACTACGTGGGAAATGTCTTGAACAAGATTTGGTTATAACAAAAGAAAGGATTGGATTGCTAAATTTTAAAGGATGTGCGAAACTTAATTCATTTTCTTATAGAAAACCCACAATGAAATACATAATGTAGTCGTACGTTCATTTGCACTAATCACTCAAAATATAAATGGACAATAAGAATAATATCACTCAAACTACAAAGATACCAAATAAGCAATATATTGTATGAGATGATTTAATGGAATTTCACCCATTGAATTATATTGGACATTCCTTATCAAATATTGAAGTAATCATACAACTAAAGTATTTTTCTTACCTTAATGCTTTTGCATTTTATAAAAGAATCTACATCAACTATTAAAACATATAGATTCCAAAACATGTGGATAAAGTGCAAAACATTTGTTCATATAGTGGAAGGAAATTTGACAATACTAGTTGACATACCAAATATGAAGTCACATGCAATGAAATAAAAAATGTGGAAAGATTACATCAAATAGTCGAATAAAGAATATTTTGTAACATCTTTTTATATGCCCAACAAATTTGACATCAAAACTATGTGATTCCTATTTTAATCTACTATTCAAATGATTACAAAATTTTAATGATAAGTTTAAATTTAGGCAAAATATGTTTGTTGAGAATAAAAAATATTGTAATAGATGATTTTTTGTTTGATGAGGGCTAAAAGCTTGCTTGAACGCTTGATTTTGAAACTTTTACATTACAAAGCAAATGTGTAGTACCACTTTGCAACAATAATAATGTGGTTTCATTGAATGGGCTATTAAAAAAAAGATGTATGTTGTACGTGTATGACCTAGATATCATATTTGTATAATAGTAAGATAAGCATTAAAGCGACAAATGTATGATACTAATTTGTCTTGGTACAATATGACCGCAATAACACATATAAGAATGTTTATCAACTTAATAGTATTGCATCATTCAACTATGAAGGAAAAGATTTTTACAAGTGTAGTAGTAGGGAACATAATTACAATAATCAATTAATACAATCATCGCAAAAGCGAATTGTCAAGATACAGAAAAGGAATGTGGTGTATCTTTTAGATTGATGAAGAATGTTTAATATTTATAACGTAATGCTAACATTGTATGTTGCAGCTCTCAAATTTATAATAATTGAGGAAAATGCAAAATCCTTTTACATTTACTTGTTATGGTTCTAGGATTAACAAGGGCCATGAAGTGATACATTATCTTACTACAATTTACATGTTATAGTTCATATTTAAGGTAAAACAATGAGATATCTAGAAGCATGAACGTGATCCTCATGCTTTGATATTTGTTGGATGCTTTGATATGGACATGTTAGAATTGAAAACATGTAAATTTAGAATGCATATGTAGTAACTATTACTAAATGCCTACTGCCCACGTTGTATGCATTAAATGGTGATAGTTAGTCCATGTCTTATGGAAGTAAATTCTTAGGTTTTCGCACAAAAAGAATTATTTTGTGATTCTTAATACAGATCCTTTCATTAGAAGTTAAAGATGTTCATGTGTATTCTAAAAAAATGGCTTGTTCAATTTTGAAGCTAGAATTTTTTTGATTTATTATGATTGCAATGAAGTGCTACTTTAAAACTCTTTTATGCTCAATTATTTATTTATTTTTATCGAATTCATGACTTATTGATGAATAGTTTAATCATTTATTGTGATTGAGAGTTGCACAGCATCATGCCATTGGAATTCTTGGATTTGGTTTGATTGCATTGTCATATGCCATTGTAAATTAATATTTTCTACATGCAACATTGAATTAGTTAGATATTATCTTACAAAAATGTTTAACAATGATTGTAAACCAATAAAAATCATGCTTGAACATGTATGAGAAAATTGTGTTATCCAACTTAGATTTATGCATATTAGTTATATAATCTCTTTTTTTGTTAATTTGTAACTTATATTTCTTGGAACAATTTAAAATTATTACAAATTTTGGGCTGACAAATTTAGGTCAGAACATGAAATAATCAGAAATAAAATTTTAGTATTTAAATGTAGGAATGATTTTGTTTAACTTTTGCAACATGTCTTATGAATGGATTCTACCTAACACAAATATTCAAAAATTATAAGCAAATGGGACTGATTAAGTCAGATTAAGGATGGCATTAACATGAAGTGCTCAACTATAACCCTAGGATCAATCAAATGGTAGATTAAGGTCAGTTAACCCTAGATAAATGCAAGTAAAAGATAACTTATATAAGTAAGATCGTTCCCTTGATGATTACATATGCTCAAATGTAATGGTCTCTAGTTAATGGGATCCTCAAAAAAGTAATGTATGTTAGCTATAATAGATAGTAGAACTTGCATCAATTATAGAGGTTGCATAGTACTTTACAATGACAACATAAGAGATGTGATGTGCATAATTTTGTAGTGATGAAAGACCATGCACTGTTAAGGGTACTTGAGAAATAAAGGGTTATCCATATGATTAACAAAGATCTAAGGAATTTTGTGGGAGTTAAGTCTTAGACAAATGGATAAAAGTATAACTAGAACAAAATGGGATTTTAGCAACAAACTAGATGAAAATGGAAACATAATTAGGAACAAAGTAAGATTGCTTGCAAAAGTTTATAGTCATATTGAGGATTTAAATGGTAAATAAATCTTTGCATCTAAATCTAGCTTATGGCAATAAGAAATTTGTTAGCTTATGTTTACTACAAGAAGTTCAAACTATATAAAATGGGTAATAGAAGTCATTTTTAAATGGTTATATAAATAAATAAGTTTATATAACAAAGATCCCAATAATTAAATTTAATAATAAATTAAATCAAGTATATAAATTACAAAAAAAATTATAAGGCTTTAAGCAAGCACCTAAAGCATGGTATGATTAACTATAATTTTCTAGTTTCAAGTGGTTTGATTATAGGTTAGGAAAATAACACATTATTTATCAAAACAATGGAGAACAAGAACTTTTATGTTAAATATACAAACATGATATAGTGTTTGGAGGTGGCAATGAAGAGTTGAGTAATGCATTTTTAGATTTATTGAAAATAGAATTTTAAAAGAGTTTAATAGGTAGCTCACATTCCTCTAACTCCCTCAAGTTAAATAAGCATCAAATGGGTTTTTTATATCACAAACTAAATATACTGAAGAATTATTGTTTCTTTAACATTAAATCTATAGACATTCTTATGGAAACTTACACAGATTTAGATAAAGATAAAAATGAAAGCCAATAAACAATAAAATGTATAGAGTTCTTATAGGTTCACTATTTGACAATTTAACAAATGCTCTTCATACATTTTATAGTGTTTGTGTATATGCTTGATTTTAAATTTATTTGAAAGAATACATTTAGTGGCTATAAAATACATATTTAGATGTTTAGTTGAAAATAGAAAATTAAGAAATTGGTGTCCAATAGATGATTAAAATTATTAATTAATAGCATTCTCAGATGTAGATTTTGCTAGAACTAGAATAGATAGAGAAAGTTCAAGGGGAATATGAAAATTTTTATAAAATTCTCTAATTTCATAGAGTACTAAGAAAAAAATTATATTGTACTATCTTATATAGAATCAAAATATAAACTAGATGTAGTTGTATAACACAAGTCCTTTGGAGCAAACAATAACTAGTAGATTATGGTTTTATGTTAGAACCAATTCTCATTTATTATGATAATTTAAGTGGAATAAGTTTAAGTAAAAAAAACAACTAATTATTATAGAACATAACATATTGATGTAAGATATAATTTTTTAAGAGGACATGTTGAACTTCAATATATGCTTGCTAATGATCAATTGGTTGATATTTTTACAAAACTCTTATGCTGTGAACAATTTACAAAGCTTAGATTGAGTTTAGGAGTGTGAAATCTATTTTAATGACAACAAAAAAGGGAGAAATTAAAAATTAAAAAAAATTATGGGATAGATGTATCAATTAAGGGGAAGTCTTATTCAAGTGTTGGAAAACATGCATAGGGAGTCCACCTTTCATTTTTTATGTAACTTCTATAAATATTTCCTATTTTTTTCAATTTTATTGGAGGTTTTATGTTTATCAAAAGGGTAGATGGTTAAGGTATTCATCCCTAGCACAGTTCCTTTATTTGATAATAACAACCTTATGTATTTGTCGTACATTTCACTTAGTGAAGTTTTGGATTTTAGAGAGCTAATGTGTTAGTTTATCAGTGAAATTAATGAAGAAGAGTAGCAAATATTAGATCCTATGAAGATCTTCTAGGTTGGAGTCATAGACTATTAAGAGATGTATTTCTGTAGTACTTTGAGTTATTTTAATTTTTTAGATTGCCAAGAATGATTTAAATTTTTAAAATAAATTACAAGTTGCATTTCTAATTTCTTTGATGATTAAATATAATATCCTTCATCCAATGTCCCTACTCTCGACATTTTCAGAGTTATTTATTCAATATCCTCAAAATTTTAATTTAAAAATAATTAATTAAAAAAAAATAAAAAATATAGTTCTAACTTACTTAAACCTATATGTAATTTATATAACCTAATTGTTATACTAATTGGGTCAGGGAATTACTATTGATCCCCTTTCAAATAATTTTAGATCTAAACAATATCCTCTAAATCTAGAATTTATTCCATGATACGTTACTATTAGTGTGAGAGTGATGCGAGCCTTTGATCATACATTTTGCAATTGAAAGGTCATCTCCTTATTCAATTTCTCAAAAGTGCTAATTGTTTCAATTGTCTGATCACATAATTTTCTGATCACACTATCTGAACATAATCTGTGCATGAAAAATTAAATCCTATGCTTAGATTATGATTTAGATGTAATGGCCTAGATCAATTCATAAATCTACAATGTTCTAGTGAAACTACATCCATGCAATTGCAAAGTTGCTTTATGGAATAGTCTTTAATGATTCTAATTCTTCTACTCCAACACAATTACTCTTTTCGTAGTTATTAAAAGCCATTAGAATATTTTATTTAAATAAAAATATTTAACTTTAAAAGCAAACACCAGCAAGAGCTAAAACGATTAATTTTCATATGTATTTTGTGATTTTAGCCATTAAAAAATGTTTATAAATCGTTTAATTATTGAGTAAATTTTATTGATAAAACTTTTAAAAATATTCTAATGAAAATGTTTCAAGTGATGATCATGAACAAATTTGAAGCCAAAGATCTTTGTCACCTTTTTACACTCTATCCCTTTCCATCGAGCGTCAAATTCTTTTGTTTTTTCTGAATTAGCTAAGCTATAGTTGTCACATTTTCTATCTAGCTAAATTCAAACAAATATGCTTTGTTGAGGTTTTTGTTGAGTATATGAGTTAGTTTATATGAAATTTTATGGTCACTGTCCTCTCTTCGTCGTTCAAATTCTATTTTTTATAATGACATCATAGCTTATTTTTTATTTTTTTTATTCTGAGGGTTTAGCTTGCCTCTCTCTTGAAGAGTGGTTCAATTAGTGTTTTTTGTTCTTACGTTTTTTATGAGTGATTGGGATTATTATTTTAAGCTAAACTAATCAACAAATATAAAAATAAATATTTATTGTGATATAGTTGATAAAGATGAATTAAATTATGTTTTCTTTATGTTTATTAGCCCTCAATTGAAATTACTATGAATTAGAAATAAATAGGAAAAAATTAAATTATTATTTTAGTATTATGTAAATCTTTAATGACGTTGATGTAAGATAAATTAAGATAATGTAATGTAACCAATTTGAAGAAATATAAAGGCCACACAAGAGTATATTTAAAGTTATATGATAATTTAAAAAAATTAAAAAAATTAACCAAAATGAGATCAGTTATACAAGAATGTAGCATTCCAAGCTTGTAAGGAGATGGCGTGTGACATTCTTGATCATCATATTAAGTAAAAATCGATTATCTCATAAATCATACAAAAATCTGAGAAATGGAAGATTTCAAAATATAAAGAATAATATTTAATTTTATAGAGCTCGTTGAGATGAGTGCAATGATATTTATTTCATCTTTATTGAACCTCGTTTATAATTACTTCAATTATACAAGTAAATAAAAATGAATAACAACAAATTATTTTTTATTATTAAATAAATATAAAATAATAGTAAGATAAAATAAATAGAAGCAATGTAATATAACATATCAAAAAAATTTGTCACATGAGAAATTATTTTGTGTAACAAAGTAATATGACAAGATCAAAGGGAAACAAATCATGAAATAAGAGATGTTGTACACCAAAGTTGGATTCCATATATGGAAAAGAATGAATGGAACATCATCAATCATCCAATCAAATACAATTCTTAATATCTTATCAAGGGCACTAAACCACAAAGAAAATATTTAAAAACATAAAAAGTAAAGTTTGATTTCACTTCTATTCATCTTGATCGAACCTCATTTCCAATTATGACAAATTATCCAATAAAATAAGGATATATAATTAAATTTTTCTTAAAAGTAGGTAAATATAAATTAAAATTTAGTTAATATAAATTTAAGCAATATGATATAACTGAATCAAAGACAAGTTAAGGTTACAAAAGAGGAGGCTAAGAGTTACATAGTAATGTGACTAAATCAAAGCAAAAAAGTTTGAAAAAAATAAAAGAAATTATATTTAAAAGTTGCATTTGGGAAACAAATGAGATCGATTGTAACTTCTTTGCCATCAATTCAAGTAGAACTTCAAATGAATGGTTAAGCAAGCAAAAACTACAAATAAAATATAATTTTTAAAGTTATTAAAAATAAATATTTAATTGCATCAAGATTAGAGCAATAAGATTCATTTCATATAAATCAAACCATGTTTGGAATTATATGGATTATCACAGTAAACAATCATAATTTGAAACATAAGTGATAAATTGAAGTAATGCAATATAACTAAATCAAAATGATGTTAACATTACACAAGACAATAACTAGAGTTACATAGTATAGAATCAATTTGAAAGGAAAACTTTGACAAAATGAGATAAATATATGAGAAAGTGTCATTCCAAGACATGAAGGAGAATGAGTGTAATAGCCTCAATTATAAAACTAGTTAAGAATTGAAATGTTTCATAAAACAAGCCAAAAATAATTGATAAACTTTTTAAAAATTAGAAAATTAATATTTTATTGGATAAAGATAATTTGATTGAGTTCAACGACATTTGTCTCATCTCAATCATACCTTGCTTTGAATTTCGAATAATTAACAAATTAAATTAGAAAAATTAATATTAAATTATTGTTTAAATATTAAGTAAATATATAATAAAACTTAAATTATTTATATTAAAAAGTTGCAATGTAATAAAATCAAAGTGATGCATACATAGGAGAGACGATTTCAACTTACAAAGTAATATAGCCATATCAAAAGAAAATATTTAAAGAATAGAGTTAACTTACCTGAAAATGATGCACACCAAGATACTAAGGAGGTTGAGCATAACATTATTGATCATCAAAGTAGGTACATATTGAAATACCTTAGAAAACATATTAAAATCCTAGAAAATAAATTTTTATAGATTTAAAAATAACAATTTAATTGGATTGGCAATGTTGAGGCAACTCTAGCGATGTCCATTTCATCTTAATTGAACTTTATTTTTCATAAATATAACTTACAAAGTCAAATAAACATAAATAATAATAAATTGTTATTTTAATATATATAACAAATATATTATAAGGTTAAAATTAGATAAATAGAGCCAAAGAAATGCTACCAAGACAAAACAATTTTAAGGTTATATAAGTGAAGATGTATAGTTTCAAAGTAATATAACAAAACAAGATAGAACAATTTTAAGAAATGTGTTAAACTATAAAGAAATACTATATTCGAATATTGTAATGTGTTTGTTTATAACTTTCTCAATTTTTAAATCATACAAGAGTCAAAAGGCCTGCTAAAATTAGAAAAAACTATAGAATATAATATTTTTCAAAATATAGAACTAAATATTTAATAAAATAAAGTTTATTCAAACTATTCCAACAACTTTTGTCTTTGCTCGATGGGATATCTTTTGGAATTGCTACAAATTATTAAAATTTATAAGAATAAATAATTGAAAATAAATATTTAAATATTAATTAAAGTTGCATTAATTCTTGAATGAGACAAATTTAGACAATATAATATAGCTAAACTAGAGTGATGTAATTGTTACATGGGAAGATTCTAAGAGTGTAATAATATAGTCGAATGAAAGTAAAACATTTGATGAAACAAAAGAAATTGTACAATAAAGTTGTATTCCAATATATGAAAGAGATCAAGCATAAAATTGCTTGTCATCCAATCATTTGTGAATAAAAACTATTGTCAATTATGAAGTTATTTCATCTCAACTAGATCTAGTTTTGAATTACTAACAATTTTAAAATAAAATTATAAAATTTAAAAATTTAAAAATTTAAAAATTAAAAAAATTAAAATAATGTTATTATAATATTATAGAAATATATATTAAATCTAAAACGAAATAAGTTGAATCAATATAGCATAACCAAATCAAAGTGACGTAATTGTCACATGAGAGGAGCTTTGGTTTACCTAATTATAAAACCAAGTCAATGTAAAAAAAGTTTAAAATGTTTAGATTAATTATACAACAAAGTTATGTTACAACATGTTAAAGAGATGAAGTAGAACATCATTGATCTAAAATTAGGTATGAATGAAATGTCCTATAAAGTTTTCCTAACCCATAGAAAATGAAACATTTAAAAATAAATAATCAAAATTTATCTCAAAAGTGCTCATAGAGATGAGTATAACAACATTTCTTTAGTCAATGTTGAACCTCATTTTGATGCACTAGGAATTACAAAATTTATTAAGATTAAATGAAATGAGATGACAAGAAATTATGGTCACATATAAGGAGAATTAGTGATTTAGAGAATTAGAACCAAATCAAAGTGAAAATTTGATGAAATGAAACTAAGTATGAGAGAATGTTGCATTATATTTTAGCAATACTAATGTGATATAAAGATCACTCAAGAGGATATTTTAGTTACATAGTTATATTAAAAATTTGAAGTGAAATATTTAAAAATAAGAGACAAAAAGGATATTTTTAAACCTCATAAACTTAGAAAAAAAATAGAAAATATTTTTAAAAAATAAAAAGTTTATTTTATTAGATAGCATTCATCAATTTGACTCTAACAATGTTTATTTCATCTTGATCGATGCTCATTTAGAATTACTTTTAAAATAAAAATTAATAAAGTTTAAATAAAAATAGATTATTATTTTAGTATTAAGTGCATTTATAATAAAGTTCAAATGAAATAAATTAAATCAATGCAATACTATAAAATGAAAGTAATGTTTAGGTTGCATGAGAAAATAATTGAGATTTTCACAGCACTTTAACAATTAAAAAATTTGAAGAAATGAGAAACATCGTGTAGGGAAATGCATTTTATGATGCTAATTTGATCATGTGTATTGTCCTCGAGAAACAAAGCAGATATAAATGAAAGTGACTCATAAAGCTTAACAAAATTCTAGAAAAGATATAAAATTAAATATTTAATTAGTTAGAGCTCGTCAAAATGAGTCCAACGACATTTGTTTTATCCCTCTTTGTTCTAATTTTAAAATGTTATGAATTACTATTGCAAACTAACACAAGAAATAATAAAGTATTATTTCAATATTAACTATATATATATATATATGAAATTGGAAAAAGATGAGTTGATGAAATATAATATAAATGTAAATGAAACATTAAAAGAGATTTAAAGTTACATAATAACATGACCAAATCATAGAAAAAAATTTTGAAAAAATGAAAAAACTTATGCAAGAAAGTTACTTTCTAAGACACTAAAGAGATCGAGTGTAAATCCTTGATTAACAAATCAGATTGTAAAAAATTTTAGAATAAATATTTACTTGGGTATAGCTTATCAACTCATGTTCAACGATGTTTGTGTCATCCCAATCGAACCACATTTGAAATTAATATAAATTACCAATACAAATAAGAATAAGTATTAATAATTTTTTATTATAATATAAATTAATTATATATTGATGATGTAATGAAAAAAAATGAAGCAACCTAATATAATCAAGTCAAAGTGATGTAAAAGTCATAATAGATATGAATAGTGTTTCTTAGTAGTATAGAAAAATCAAAGAAAAAAAATTAAGGAAATGGTACAAATTTTATTAAAAAGTTGTATTCCAAGATAATAACGAGATAGATTATAATATACATGATTATGAAATCAAGAACAAACTAGACTGTCTTGTAAACCAAGTAAAACCTTAAAGAATAAGTTACTTAAAATTATAAATATGAATTTTAAATTTAATAGAGCTCATCTACATCACTCTAACAACATTTTTGATCTTCTTGAGAGAAAATTTTAAAAATCCTTTGAATTATAGAAATAAATAAGTGTAGCAAAGGACTTATTTTAATAATATATATATGTATATTACAAGTAAAAAGAGATAACTTAAAGTAATGTAATATAAATAAGTTAAAGTGATGTATAGGTTACATAAGAGGGGAAATAGTGCTTCATGGTAATGTTAACAGTTAAAGCCAAACATTTGAAGAAAGATACACATTTCTAAGGACATTGGAATTCAAAGATACTGGGTCGAACGAGGGTGACATTCTCTGTCATTAAATCAATTAAGAATCAAATTCACTTCTAAAACTCTCTAAACTTCAAAAAACAACATATTTAAAATTCTATTAACAAATATTTTATTGAAAAGGCCTATGGATATGAGATGTGCTTTTTGTTTGATCTAACTTAGTTTGGCATTACTATGAATTTTTAAAGTAAATGTGAAAATATAATAAAAATTATAATTTTAATATTAAATAAAGTCCTTGTTCAATAACTTTTGTTTCAACTTGATTTGAACTTGTATTGAATTACTGTCAATTATCAAATTATTTAATGACAAATAAGAATACATTTTTATTATAATATCTCATAAATATGAGTTAATGATGAAAATAGATAAACTGAGGAAATTTAATATAAGTAAATACAAGATATCTAAAAGTCACTGGAGAAAAGATTTGGAATTGCATATTAATATAAAGAATAGAGTAAAAATTGTGAAAATGAGAGAAATTATAATTGAACGTTACATTCTAAGATACGTCGCAGATAGAGTGCAAGGTCATTAACCTACAAATAAGGAATAAATTAAACTATCTTATAAACATGCAAAAACCTTAAAAGTTAAATCACTTAGAAATATAAAATATTAAAATTTTATTATTACACCTCATTTTATAGAGTCTAATGACATAGTTTTTGTCTCCATATGAAAATGTTTAGAAATTCTATAAATTACAAAAATAAGAAAGCATATGTTATAACTAAATTTGAAATTATGTGAATGTATTATATATTGTAACTAAAATGGGTCAAGTTAAAATAATGTAATACAACCATTATAAAGGGATATCATGGTCACAAAAGACAATGATTAGAATTTCATAGAAATATTAAAAAATGGTAAAGATGAAGAGTTGAAGAAAAGAAATAAATTACATAGAATTGTTTAATTTTAGGAAGAAAAAGTTATCGAGTCAAAGATACTTGCTCTTCAAATTAGTTATAAATCGAATTATCTTGTAAAGTATGTTTAAATTTAGGAAACCTAAATATCAAAAAATATGGAAATAAATGTTCATTATAAAAGAGCTTATATAGACAAGTCCAATGACATTAGTTTTAACACGATAAAAACTAATTTAGAATTATTGTGAAATAAAAAATTAAAAATTGATAAATAATAATAAATTATTACAACTAAATGTACATTAAAGCTAAATTTATAATTGAAAATTACAAGTAATGACACAAATTGTGAAGGAAATTTTGATTCCAAATTGCTAAGAAGATCAAACATAACATCTTCGATGATAAAATTAAGTGCAAATCAAAATACCTCATAAAAAAAGTCATAGCCTTACCAAAAATAGTGAAAAATTTGAAAATAAATATTTAAGGTAATTGACCTCATTTAGATGAGAACAATAGTATTTGTTTCATCGTAATTAGTTTTTCATTATAATTATCTCTAAATAAAAAAGTAAAGATATATAAAAAATTATAAATTATACCTTCAATTTTAAGAAAATATGCAATAAAAATAAATTATGAAAAATAGAAGTAATGTAATATGAAATTTAAAAGAAAATATTTGAAGAAATGAAATAAATTGTATAGAAAAGTATTGTTGTAAGGTACTAAGGTGATCAAATATATTATTCTAGAGAATCAAAATAGGCAAAAATTGAAGGAACACAAAGTGTATCGAATTCTTACAAAAAAAATTATAAAATATTAAATTAGATAGAAATGATCTAAACAAGTGCACCAAGTTTTGTTTTCTATCTTTGGAACCTTCATTACAATTTAAATGAATTACAAAATTAAATAAGCACAAATAATAACACATTACAATTTTAATATTACAAAAATAAATATTAAGCTAAATTGAAAAAAGTTTGTATTATTTAAAATAACAAAATGAAATTAATGTAAAACTCACAAGTGAGTAGAACTTGAGTTTCAATTTAATATAATCAAATATAATAAAAAAATTTAAAGAAATGTGGATTAATTATATTAAAACATTTTTCTCAAAATAAAAAAGGAGAATGACAATAACATTTTAGACAATCAAATATGTTGCGATGTAAAATAGCATGCAAAATATATTAATAGCCAAGAAAACTATATATTTAAAACCATAAAAATAAACTTTTTTGATAGAGTTTTTAAAGATAGGTCGAATGACAATTATTAGGTCTTAACAGAAGCTCATTTGTAGTTCTTACCTATTACAAAATTAAATGATCATAAATAACAATAAAATATTCTTTTAATTTTAAGTTTATAAATATTAAAATAAAAGTAAGATAAATTGAACCAAGTAGTCTAACCAAACAAAAGAAACTTAAAAGTTACATTAATAAATATATCAAGTTACATAGTAATAAATCCAAATGATAGTGATGAATTTGAAAAAAATCAAATAAATGGTTTGAGAAAGGTTCATTCGAAGATTCTAAGATAATATAGTAACATGCATGATAGCCATAGAATAAATGAATTGAAATGTCTTATAAAGCATGCAAAAAGAATGGAAAATAAATTATTTTAAAATATAAACAAAAATACTTAAATTCATTAATGTTAATAAAGCAAATATAACTAAATCAAAGAAAAATATTTTAGGAAATGAGATAAATAGTATGAGAAATATGTATTGAAAGATTTAGTGATATCTATTGTAGCATCTTTAATCATCAAATTTGGTTCAAATCAAATTGCATCATAAAATGTGCAAAACTCCTATATATTAAATGTAAATAAATAATTTTTTTTAAAAGAATAAAGCTCATCTAGATATGTCCAATGACATTTTTTCTTCTCCGTCAAATTTTGTTTGAGATTATTAAAAATTACAAGGTTTAGTAAACATAAATTATAATAAATAATCATTTTAATATTAAATAAATATAAAGTAGAGGTAAAATAAGATAAATTAAAGCATTATAACCTTGATAAATTAGAACAAAATTGAACCATTGTAATATAGAAAACTCAAGGCTTTTTAAAAATCACACATGACAAGATTTATAGTACAAAGCAATAAAACCAAACCAAAGGAAAAAAATTTGAGTTATCTAGAAAAAAGTGTAGGAGAAAGTTGCATTCTAACACACTAAGGTGATAGAGCTCAGGAGACAAATAACCAAAAAATATAAAGTTAGTCAAAAGTGTGTCAAAATTCCCTATAAAGTGTTTCAAAATTCCTTATAAAGTGTGTTAAAGCTCATGAAGCAAAATAACTAAAAAAAACAGATAAAATTAATAAAGCTAACAAAAAAAAACTTCAAAGATATTTACTTCATCTTCATTAAACAAACTTTGGAACTATTATGAATTATGATAGAAATTATTCATTAATAACAATACAATATTTTTAATACTAAGTAAATAAAATAATAAATGAAATGATATATTTTGAAGCAAAATAATATAAAAAATTAAAGAAATGTAAAGTTCGCATTAAAGGAGAATTATAGTTTCATTGTAATCTTACGAAATCTAAGCAAAATATTGGATAAAATGAGGTAATTTTTCAAAAACATTTAATTTGAAGATACTAAGGAGATCAAGTGCATCCAACTTATTCTTAAAATTCAATATGAATCAAAATATTTCTAAATGTAAAAATAAAGCATTTAAAAATATAAAAAATGTATATTTAATTGGAGTCTAATAGCTTAATTTTTGAGTAGATCAAACCTCAATAGGGCTTACTGTGATTTACATTTATAAATAATGATAAATATTGAAAAGTTAAAGTTTTAATATTATGTAAACAAATTTATAATTAAATTAAGATGAATTAAAGAAAAGTAATATAATATAATCAGTGATATGTAAAGGTCAAATGATAAAATATGTAGAGCTTCATAGATACATAAGAAATCAAAGTGAAAAAATTGTGAAAATGAGAAATTTATTTAGAAATTTTTGTTCCATGATCGAAATCATCTGTTACATCCTTATCATTAACCTAATGCAAATGAAAATCTTTCATAAAGTATAAAAAAATCATATAAAATTAAATTTTAAAAAACATAAAAAATGTGCATTTAATTGAAAGGAGCTTATTAAGACTTGGCTAAAACTTTGTTTTGCTTCCATCAAAACCTCAATTCGAATTACTCTAAATTAAAAATTTAATTAAACATAAAAAATTATAAATTATCATTTTAATAATAGGTGAATATATATTGACATAAGAATGAGATTTAGTGAAGCAATATATATCAAAATCAAAGTGTTGTGATGGTCATTTCAAAGGAGAATTGCATTTTCATAGTAATATATTGAACTCAAAGCAAGCCCTTTGAAGAAATATGCTTACTTTTATGGTAGCATTTCATTCCAAGCTACTGAAGACATCGAGTGCAACATTCTGAGTCATCAAATATTATATGAATGAAAATATCTCATAAAGTGTCTAAAAATCATACAAAATAAAATTTTTTAATTCATAAAAATTAATATTTAGTTAGATAGAGTTCATCAACATGATTCAAATGTAATATAATTCGTCTGAATCATATCTCATTTTTAATTACATTCAACTTCCAAGTTTGATAATGCAAATAATAACAAATATACCAATTTAGTATTAATGTAAAATAAGTCAAAGCAAAAAATGAGATAAATTAATGGAATGTATGATAACTAAATTCATGTAATGTAAAGATCACATGATAGGAGATTTCGAATTTTTAGTTTAATATAACAAAATTAAAGTAAAAACCTTCGAGGATAAAGTTAAATTGTGTGAGAATTTTATATTCCAAGGTACTAAAAAGATCGTGTGAAAGAAACTCAATTGTTAAATAAGGTATAAATTAACTATTTTAAAAAACATGCCAAATTGTTAAAAACTAAAATTTAAAAAATTTAAAAAATTTATTTGGAAAGAGATGGCCGAGATAATTATAATGACATTTATTTCTAATGAACAAATGTTGTTTAAAATTATTATAAATTATAAAATAATGTCTAAATAAAAGTAAATTATTCTTTCAATATTACCAAATGAAAGAAATTTAAAGGTCACATAAGAAGAAAATTTGAGCTTCATTCTAAATGACTTAATCAAAGAGAAAACTTGAAAACATAAGATAAATTGTATGAAAAAGATACACTCAAAGATACTAAGAGGATTGAGTGTAATATCCTCAATAATAAAAATATTTATGAATCAAAATGTCTCATAAAATAAATATTTAATTAGATAAAGCTATTTGGGACAAGTATAATGAGATATATTTTGTCTCAATTAGATGTCATTTTTAGGTGCTATGAATTAATAAATAATTTAAAATAATTTATTATAAATTAAGTTATTAAATTCAATAAATATGTACTGAATCTAAGCTAAGAAAAATTGAAACAATGTAGTATAACGAAATCAAACCGATGTAAAACTCACAAGGTATGAGATTTATTGTTATATTGTAATATAACTTAATCAAATCAAAAAATTTGTAAACATTAGATAACTTTTTGAGAGATAGTTGCTTTCCAAAAGAAGTTATCAATTTTCTCAAAATTGTTTGCTTTCATTTTGTTATACTTCATTACTTCAGTTTTTTGCATTTAAATTTTAATATTTATTTACTTCAAAAGCCTAATTCTCCTCTTGTTTGACCTTTGCATTACATTAGTTTACTTATATTATACTACTTCAATTTATATATTTTAGCTTTATTAAATTATTAATTAATTTTCAAATAAATATTTATTTTTATTTATCCTTTTCTAATATTGGCAATTGGTAGTACTTCTTGATATAATAAGATAAAGACAAAACAAACATCATTAGACACATTTTGGCTCACTCTATCAAATTATATATTATTTTTTAAATATCTTTGGATATTTCATTTTCAACTATTTTTTCCATGTTTTAAGAGCTATTTTGATTCCTTTCTTGACAGTTTAAGATGCTACACCAGATCTGGTTAGTATATTGGAATGGAACTTTCCTAAACTTTTATCTCTTTTTGTCAACTTTTTTCTATTATTTGGTTATATTTCTAAGAAAATCATATTCATCTATATATGGCAATTACAGCATATTGATCTTATTATATTAGGTTTCTTTAATTTATCTTGCTTTAGCTTGCTATAAGTTATCTTTATATTAAATTAAAAAAATTATTTCAATTTTTTTTAATTACATTAACAATTCATAATAATTAAAAAATATTGTCTAATTGAGACAAAATAAACTTCTTTGGACTCAACTCAACATGCTCTATCTATTAAAATATTAATTTTTATATTTTTAAATATTTTCCCTAACATTTTCCATAATGTTTGAGAAATTTAGATTCTTACATAATTTTGAAATGAATGATGTTTTACCTTCACATAAAAATGATTACATTTATTGAAAATAGTTTCTTTGATTTTATTGCACCCAATGTAAATGGAAATCTCTTACCTTTTGACCTTTGCAACCATTTGAATTTGCTGTAATAAATTGTTTTAGTCTATGTTATTTTGACTTTAAAAAAGATTTACTAAAAATTAAAAAACATTATTTATTTTTATTTATGCTAATTGTCCTTCGTAATTCACAATAATTCAAAATCAAATGTCATCAAGATGCAAAACACATTGTTGAACACTTCTTGATGTGTTCTGTCTATTCAATATTTTTCATATTTTTTTTAAATATTCCTTTCACAAGCGTTTTGACACACCATATATAACATTTTAATTTGTATTTAGTTTCATGATTGAGGGCATCAAACTCAATCTTCTTAATTTATTTTAATGTAACTTTCCAATATAATTTATCACTTTTGTTAAGAGTTGTTTATTTGATTTACATAATGCCACTTTAAAAGGTTAATTCCACTATTGTGTGAGATTTACCTCACATTGAATGTTTCATATAACATAATCTTAATTAATCAAATTTTAGGTTTAATATTAAATTACTTAATATAAAAAATATTATTATTTATGTGAATTTAGTTTGGTAAGTCACATTAACTCCTAAAGCAGTTTAATCAAGATGAAACAAACAACATTAGACTCAACTCAAGAAGTACTATATAATATAATATTTAGTTTTATAATTTTTAAATATTTTATTTTCTAAGGTTTTGATGCACTTTAGAAGAAGTTTTTATTCTTTCTTGACATAACTATCAAGGATGTAAAATTTAGAACTCATTATTTTTGGTACAACATTCTCTTAAAATCTAGTAGTTTTCATCAAATTATTCATTAATTAGTTTGTAATGATATGAAACTCTAATTCTCCTTTTATGTTATGATTTGGTGTGATATATTTCTAAAGTTTATTTCATTTCAACTTTCTCAAAAATGAACTAAATATTAAAAAATAAGTATTCATTATTAAAGCTTATTACTTTATTAAGTGACATGAAACCCAAGCAAAGTCCCATCGAGTGGAACTGAACTTGGTTCAACATGTGATTGAAATAAACGAAGTCCGATTGGTTATAATATTTTCTTAAAGTTTTTTTGAAGTTTTGACACACTTTATGATATTTTTATTCCTACTAGACTGATGGTTAAGGATGTTACATAAGATATCATTACAATCTTGGCATGCGACATTTCTATAAAACGTATCTCATTTCTTAAAATTTATTTATTTCATTTGATAAATTACTATATAACATTAAATCACTTTTCACTTGACCTTTATAGTATTGGTATTTTTTTATATTTTATTTCTACAATTTCTCTCATTTTTTGTGAAACATTAAATCTTCCTCATGTAAACTTTATAATGCTTTAATTTGGTTATATTATATTTCATAAATTTACATAATCTTGACTTTAATATATATTTATTTAATATTAAAAATATTAATCCAATATTGTTTATTCTTATTTAAACTTTTAGTTCACTCTATTTGTTCAGGAGTTACAACACAAATAAAACAAATGTCACTAGACTGATCACGTGAAGTTCTATCAAATTTGATAAAATTTTTTGTTATATTAAACATTTTTCATTTTATTTGAAATATCATTTAATGATTGGTTAGACACTATAAAATAAAATAATTAAAAAATATGTAAAATTAATATTTAATTTGATCTAGCTGATCTTATTTTACATTGATTGTGCCACATTTAAGATTAATACTAATTGCCAAACAATGTAAGATTAAATCATAATAATGTTTTTTAATTTTAAGTAAATATGTATTAAAGCTAAATAAAATAAATTATAGCAAAGTAATGCATCCAAATAAAATTAATGTAAAGTACACATGAGAAGAGAATCAGAGTTTTTTAGCAATATAACAAAATAAAAAAATCAGGTAAATGACATAAATTGTGTAAAAAGGTTACACTTCAAGATACTTAGAAGATGGAATGTAACATCCTCAATCATTAAATTTGATATCAATAACAAATCCCATGGTGCATGAAGAAAACCTTGGATAACAAACTTTTTAAAAATATTAAAAATATTTAATTAGATAAAGTTCATCAATGTGATTCCATCAACCATTTTTTTACAGCATTGTACAATATTTGGAATACAATGAATTACCAAAATAAATAAGTATAAATAATAATAAATTATTATTTTAATATTAAGTAAATATCAACTTTTGAAAAATATAATGTATATTGATGAAATGGTATAAAATCTGCTCAAAATAATGGAAACAACTCACAAGAATAGATTTAAAGCTACACTCAAATATAACAAAATTAAATCAGAAATGAAATAAATTAACTCCTAAAGCATGCAAAAAAACTTGAAAATAATATTTTTAAAGCTATTAAAAATAAATGTTTAATTAGATAGAGTTCATCAATCCTAATCCAACTATGTTAGTTTCATCTCGATTGGATCTCATTTTGATTTAGAGTGAATTGCCAAATGAGAAACAATCAAATTAAACTATCAATTAAATTTTTAGTATATATATATATATATGAAAGTTGAAATGAAATAAGTTACAATAAAGTAATTTAACAAAATCAAAGTCATGTTGATATTGCACTAAAAGATATTGATAATCATATTGTTTTGTGATAAAATGAAAGTGAAATTTTAGAATAAATAAATAAATTATAATAAAAATTTGCATTCTAAGATGTTAAGGAGATTTATTATAGATTCAACAATCATCAAATCTAACGTCAATTTAAATATCTCTTGAAGCATACAAAAAGAAATAGAAAGAAAATAATTAAAAAAATATAAAAATTAATATTCTACTAAATAAAGCTTTTAAAAATTAACCCAATCATGTTTACTTCAACTCCATTAGTCATCATTTTGAATTAATATGAAATACAAAACAAAATAAATGTAAATAATTATAAATTATTATCTTAATTTTTAAAAACTAAGTAATAAAGCAAAAATAATATAAATTAGGGCAATGTAGTATAACCAAATCATGGTAATGTAAAGGTCACCTAAGAGAAGAATTTGAGTTTCTTTGTAATACAATAAAATTAGTGCTAACTAATTAAATAAATAAGAAAAATTATATGATAAATTTTCTTTCCTAAGAGCTAAGTACAACATTTTTTATCATAAAATTATGTATGAGTCAATGTCTCATAAATAATGCCAAGCATGCACAAATAAGTTCTTAAATGTACAAAATATAATCTTATTATTTAGAGCTTTTTGGTACTAGCCTCACAATATTTGGGCAAATTAAAAATTACAAAAGTAAATAACCATAAATAATAATAAAGTAAGATTTTAGTTTTCAATAAATATTTCAAAAGCCAAAAAAAAAATTGAGCTAATGTAATATAGTCGCGAAATCTATATAGGACATTTGATTAAATGAGATACATTATATGATAAAGTTGCTTTCTAAGATACTTAGGAGATGAAGTATAACATTCCCAATACTCAAATAAGGTATAATAAAAATGTATCTTTAAACATACTATCACTTTAAAAAAGAAAATATTTTCAAATATAAACATTAATGTTTAATATATAGCTCATTGAGACAAGTCCAACCATATTTATTTTGTCTTAATTAGACCTCATTAAGAATAATTATGAATTACCACATTAAATATGCATAAATAAAAATCAATTACCAAATTAATATTAATTAAATATATATTCAACATAAAATAAGGTAAATTAAGGTCACACAATATAACCCAAACAAGGTGATGTAAATTTCACAAGTGAGGAAATTTAGAATAACATTGTAATGAAACCAAATCATTACCAAATTTTGAAGAAATGAGAGAAATTTTTTGGCAACAATGGCTTCCATAATACAAAGTATATTGCATATAACTACCATGATCAACAATTAGATATGAATAAAGACATCTAGTAAAGCATGCCAAAACTCTATAAAAGAAAATACTTCAGAATATATAAATAATTTCTTATTGTATACAACTTATCGAGATGAGGACAATGATATTTGTTTCAACTTGATTAGACCTCATATTGATTTTCTATAAAATACAAAAATAAATATGCACAATCAATGTAAATATATATTAAATATAAAATGAGATATATTGAAGCAAAGTAATACAACCAAACCAAATAAATGTTATGGGAACAAGAGAGGAGATTTAAAGTTACATAATAATATAACTAAGTCATAATAAAAATTTGAACTAACACAACTTGCCCTAAAAAGTTGCATTCCAAGTGAGAAAGGAGGTCAATGTGGCATCTTTGGTGGGCAAATCTCTAAATTAATTTTTAAACATTTGGTTAATATATATCAAATGTAAAATGATAAAAATTGAAGTAATATAATATAACCTTAAAAAATAATGTGGAAGTTATATGAGAGGAGAATTTTACTTTTATAGTAATATAATGAAATCTAATTAAAAACTTTGAGGAAAAAGATGAATTTTAGAAGGACATCATTTGTAACATCCTCAACTGTTAGATAACAGATAAATTTAAATGACTCACAAGGCATGCTTAAACAAGATAAAATAAATATTTGAAAATATAAATATTTATTTGATTGGCTAGATCTTGGTAACACTAGTCCATTGATGTTTGCTTCCTCCCAATTGAATGTCATTAAGAGCTACTGTGGATAATTAAATTAAATAAGATTAAATAATAATAATTTTTTTAACACTGAGTAAAAGTGTTAAAGAAAAAATGAGATAAGATGAATCAATGTAATATTACTAAATAAAAGGAAAACATTTGATTAAATGACATAAATTATATGATAAAGGTTTATTCAAAAGTACTATTGAGATCATGTGTGGCATCCTCGATCATCAAATAGAATCAAAATATCTCATTAATCATACAAAAACTTTGGAAAATAAAAAATTTAAAAATTTTAAAAAGAATTCTTATTTGAATAGATGTTGTTGAGATAACTTAGACCACATTTGATTCTCCTTAATCAAACATTGTTTGGAATTACTATTAACATAAAAAATAGGCATAAATAAAAATAAATTTATATTTAAATATTAACTAAATATATACTAAATTTCAAATTAAAAAGTTAGCCCATGCAATAGAACCAAAAAAATTATGAGAAATTTTAATACGAGAAAATTTAGAGTTACTTAGCAGTAATATATCAAAATAAAAAAAGCTTTGAATGAATAAGATAAATAATATTACATTGTTGCAATGAAAAATGTTAAGGAGTTTGAGTAACAACCACGTCTACCAAATTAATCAAATGAAAATATCTCGTAAAGTTTGCAAAACTTCTACAAAATAAAATATTTCAAAATATACAAAAAAATATTTAATTAAATAGAGCTCATCAAGGGTCAAATAATGTTTCCTTCATCTTGATTACTTCTCATTTTTATTTAATTTAAAAAATTTAATTAAACAATCATAATAAAAAAAATAAAATTTTGATATTAAGAAACTTAATGTTTAATATGAATTGAGTTATATTTAAGCAAGACAATATAACGAAACCAAAGTGATGTAAGATTTATATAATAGAATTATTTAAAGTAGCATAGTAAAATATTTAAATGAAATCAAAAAAGTTTAAAGAAAATTAGATAAATTGCATGAGAAAGTTTCGTTCGAAGTAAGAAAGGAAATAAAATGTAGCAATCACAATTATGAAATCCTATATGAAACATAATGTGTCAAAAAACATGCAAAATTATGGTAAATAAAAAATATAAACAAATATTAGAATGAATATTTTACCATATAGAGATTATAGAGATGTGTTCAAGAATGCTTGTTTCATCATCAAATAACCTTGTTTTAAGTTTTTGTTTCTTATATAAATAAACAAATTGGAATTATTATAAATTGTTATTGTAATATCAAGCAAAAATATATTAATCAAATCTTAGATTTTGTCTCTTAGATAGATTTGTTTGACACTACTCCAATGACTTTTAATTTATCTTAATCAAATCTTGATTAAAATACTTATATATTATAAAATAAAAAATAAGGTGATGCTATTCACATGGGAGGAAATTTATAATTAAATAGTAATATTAGTAAATCAAAGCAAAATATTTGTAGAAACAAGATAATTATTTGAGAAAAGTACATTAAAATGTGCCAACGAGATAAACTATAATATCTTTGACTATAAAATTAGTTACAAATCAAGATGCTTAATAAGAATTTTAGAAATCTTACAAATAAAATATCTAAAAAAAAGAAAATGAATATGTAATTGAAGAGAACTCGACACGATGTGTCTAACAAAGTTAGTTTTGCCTTGTTCTATCCTTGTTTTGCATTACTAGAAATTATCAAACTAAATACTGACAAGTAATAATCTATCATTATTTTAATATTATATCAACATATATTAAAGCAAAAATGAGGCAAAGAAATGTGATGTAACAAAACCAAATCAAATTGGTATAAGTGCTACATGATAATAGATTTTGAGTCACACAATAATAGAGCCAAATCAATGCAAAAAAATTTTAGAAATGAGATAAATTTGATGGGAAAGGTTTTTCCATTTTACAAAGAAGAACACATGTAACATCCTCTATTGTCAAATGAGGTATGAATCAAAGCACCTTGTAAAACATGCAAAAATATTAGAAGATAAAAGTATTTAAAAATAAAAAAACAAATAACTAATTTTATAAAGCTAGGTAGCATGTGTCTGACAAAATTTGTTTTTCTTAACCACATGTCATTTGGAATTACTATAGAAAGCTAGTGCAAAGAAAGATAAATAACAATAATTTTTATTTTATTATTAAAGAAATATATATTAAAGCTAAAATATTACAGATAAAAACTATTTTGGCAAGTGAAACAAAAACAATTTAATATGCCCAAATAAAAGAAATGTAAAAGTCACATATGTAGAGATTTAAAGTGACATTATAATATAACCAATGCAAAGTAAAACGTTTTGATAGTTGGAGAATTACATTCTAACAACAAGAGAGAAGAGTGTAGTATCCTTGATCATCTAATCAAGCACAAATTGAAATGTCTTATAAAGCATAGAAAAATCTTAAAAAATAAAAATATTTTGAAATATTTAAATAAATATTTAATCGATTATATATAATCTACACGAGTAAAACTACATTCATTCACCTCGATCAAGCTTAGCCTAGAATTATTATGAATTACAAGGGTAAATAGAAATAAATAATAACAAGTTATTCCTTAAAACGTATGTGTATGTTAAAGGTGAAATGTGATAAATTAAAAAAAGTTATAATATAACCAAATCGAAGTGATGTTAAGTTTAAATGAGTTGATAATTTTAGTTTCATAGTAAAATAGACAAACAAATGTGAAAACTTTGAGAAAATGAGATAAATTACACGGACAAATTTGTATTCCATAATATTTAGGAGATTATGTGCAACCTCCTTACCTATCAAATAAGGTAAACATCAAAATATCTCATAAGTGTGCAAAAACAATAAAAATAAAATATTTACATTTGTAAAAAAATATAAAAAAGGGCACACAATGTTATTTGTTTTGCCTTAATTAAGACATGATTAGATTTACTATGAAATACCTATTTAATTAAGTGAAATAATAATAAATTATTATGTTAATATTTAATAAATTTACAATAAATTGAAACTAAGATAAATTAAAGAAATTGAATATATTTAAGTAAAAAAATTGTAGAAGTCAAAATAGTGGAAAGTTTGATTTTCATAGTAATATAAGCAAATCAAAAGAAACTGTTAGAGTAAATGAGCTAAATTGTTCGAGAATGCTGAAATTCAAGGCACCAATAAGATCTAATATAACATTATGGATCATCAAATAAGGTAGAAATGAAGAGGTATATTATAAACAAATCCAACATAATATAAAAGAAAATATTTAAAGCAACAAAAGATGAATATCTAATTAGAAATATCTCACAAAGATTAATCAAGTGGCATTCATCAAGTCTTAATTAGATATTGTTTTGAATTATTAAGAATTATCTAATTACATAATAAAAATATTAAAAGGTATTATTTTAAATTTAAGACAATATCAATTTAAGATTAAAAAAAGATAATTTAATAAAACAAATTTTAATTGAATTAAAACTATGTTGAGGTTGCAAGAAAGAAGATGTCAAGTTATATAATTACAAAAATGGTATGAATTAAAATATTTCATGAAGTGTCCCAAAATACTTTAAAAAAAATTTTAAAAAATCAAAATATATTTAATTAGATAGAATTTACTGAGGCAAGTCTATCAAAATTTTCTTTGTCTCAATTGGACACAAACAGTAATATAACAAAATAAAAACAAACATGTTAAATAATAGGCAATTAATTACGAATTTTGCATTTCTAGATACTAAAAAGATCGAGTGTGGTGTGCTCGACCATGAAATCCTTCATGAATCAAATAATCTCATAAGATATGGACAAACCTAGATAATAAAATATTTGAAAAAATAAAAAATAAATATTTAATTTGATAGAGCTTGCAGAGATGAGTCTAAAAATATTTGTTTAGATATGATTTATCATTATTGGAAATTACTATTAATTGCAAAAATAAATACGCATAAATGAAATCAAATTATGGCTTTGCTATTAAGTAAATGTTTACTAAAGCTAAAAAAAGATAAATTAAAATCATAAATTATAACAAAACTAAATTGATGTAAAACATACAATAGTGGAGTTTACACCATCATAGTGATATAACGAAAAGAATGTAAAGAATTTCAAAAAACGAGATAAATTATATCAGAAAGTTACATTCTACATACTAATGAGAACAAGTATTGAATCGTTGATTAGCAATCCAATTAATAATTAAAATATCTCATAAAAATGTCAAAACTAAATAAAATAAAATATTTAAAAATATAATAAAGTAAAATAAAATTGTATACACTTATGCAAGATGTGTTCAACAATATTTATTTTATCTCGATCAGACATATCTTGAATTACATTGAATTACAAAAATAAATAAGCATAAGAAATTAAAAAATTTATTTTAGTATATTTCAAAGCTAAGATAAGATAAAATAAAGAAATATAATACATGAAAAACAATGTGATGTAAATGTCACATGAGAGGAAATTTGTTATTGCATTGTGTATTATCAAAATTTCAAAATTGAAAATATAAATAAATTATTTAAGAAAGTTACATTGCAAGATACCAAATACATGACAAAATCTTAAAAAATTATATTTTTAAAAATATTAAAGAAAATATTTAATCCAAGAGAGCTCACTAGGATGTGTGTAAAAAGCTTTACTCCATCTTGATTGAGCCATATTTTATATTAACATAAATTACTAAACAAAATTAAAAATAATAATATATTATAATTTTAATTTTCAATAAATATATATTATTGCTAAAATGAGACAAATAAAAGTGATGTACCAAATCGAAATCAATGTCACACAGTAAAGGATTTAAAGTCCTATAATAAAATAACAAAATCAATGTTAAAAATTTGTAGAAATGTTATAAATTCCATATGAATGTTACATGCCTTGGTACAATGGAGATCGAATGCAACATCCCTAATACTAATCAAAATGACATATATAGCACGACAAAATCCTATGAAATAAAATATTTCATTGAATAGCTCCCATTTAGATGTGTTAAATGACATTTGTTTCATCTTGATCAGACTTAGCTTTGAATTACTATGAATTGCAAAATTAAAGAATTGAAAAGTATTAATTTAAAATTAAGTAAATATATATTAAAGTTAAAATGTGATAATTAGAAAAAATATATAATATAATCAAATCAAAGTGATGTTAACTTTACATGAGTAGAGAATTTGAGTTTCATAGAAAAATAGCAAAATAAAAGAAAAATAATTCAACAAATAAGATATATTATAAAAGAATAGTTGCATTTCAAAATGCTAAAGAGACTATGTGTAACATCCTCGATCATTAAATCTAGTAAGAAACAAAATGTCTCATATCGGTTCCAAAACCATATTAAATAAAATATTTACACTTATAAAAAGTATTAAATTGATAGGCAAGGTCATTTGTTTTGTTGCGATCAGAACATGTTTGCAATTACTATAAAACATTTATTTAAAAAATTATAAAGAATAATAAGTTATTATTTGAATATTTAATAAATATGTAATAAGTCTTAAATGAGATAAAGTTTTGCAATTTATTGTATCTAAATAAAAAGGATGTAAAATCCATATGAAAAGAGAGTTAAATTTTCATAGTTATTTAGTGAAATTTATGTGAAACATTTGAGTGAATGAGCTAAATTGTTTTTTAAAATTAGGTAGAAATCAAAAGGTCTTACAAAGCTTGCAAAAATACTAAAAATGAAATATTTTAAAGTATAAAAACGAATATCTAATTGAATATTGGTCAATATGATGATTCCATTGACATTTGTTATACCTCGAATAGATATCATTTCGAATTACAAAGAATTACCATAATAAATAGGCATAAATATTAAAAATTATCTTTTAAAATTTTATTAAATATGTATTAAAACATAAAAAATAAATTCATGGAATTAAATCCAATTGAAATAAAACTAGGTAGAGGTCACACAAAAGAAGACATAAATTTACATATTAATACAAAAAAATTAAAGAAAAATATTGAAAAGTACAGATAATATTGTATGGAAAATTTGCAACCAAAAAGCCCTAAGGGATCAACTGGTACATTCTTGATCATAAATGTACAAATTGAAATAATTCATATAGCATTCCAAAAATCTTTAAAAATATTTTGAAAATCTAAAAATAAATGTTTAGTTAAATAGAGCATGTCGAGATGATCAAATGATGATTTCCTTGACTTTATTTGACCTCGATTGCAATTTCTAAAAATTATAAATGAACTAAAGGTATAAATAGTAATAGTTCCATATTTTAATACCAAGTAAACATATATTAAAAAAATAAGATAAATTGAATTAATGTAATATAAGAAAAGCAAAGTTATTAATAATTGCATAAGAGGAGATTGAGACATTCACTGTAATTTAACAAAGTAAAAAAATTAAAATTAAGGAAAAAGATAATTTATTAGGAACGTCACATTTTTAGATAATGAAGAGATTGAATGTAAGATCTTTGGTCATCAGGTTTTTCTTTAATCAAAATGTCTCATATATCATGCCAAAACTCTAAAAAATAAAATATTCAAAAAATAATATAAATAAATATTTCATTAGATAGAGCTTATTAAGATGAGTTCAATAAGATTTGTTTTGTCAAGTTCTAATAGTGTTCGAAATTACTGTTTGTTACTAAAGTTAATTTGAATAAATAATAATAAATTATGATTTTAATGTTAAGTACATATATATTAAACCTTAAAGGAGATTAGTTATTTTATATTGTAAGAGAAAAAAAGTGTTTTTAAAGTCACAACAATTTGTATGTAGACTTTTCTCATAATATAACCAAATAAAAGTGAAAAATTTCATGAAATAAGATGAATTGTATAAAAAATTGCTTTCATTGATAATAAGGACATCAAGTGTAACAAACTCAATTTTCAAATTATTTACAAATTAAAATATTTCAAAAAGCATGTCAAAACACTTGAAATTAAAATATTTAAAGTAATTAAAATGTAAATTTATTTGGATAGACTTTTGTGAGACGAGTTCAATGACATTTGCCTTGTCTTAATTAAACCTCATTTTTTTAATTTCTAAGAATTACCAGAGCAAAAAAGCACAAATAAAAATAAACTATTACATTAATATATTTTAAAGGTAATATAAGTTAAATTGAAGCAAAGCACTATAATGAAATCAAAGCAATCTAAATGTCGTGTGAGTTGAAATTTAGAGATACATCGTAATATATTAAAATGAAAGAAAAGAACTTGAAGAAAAGTGATGAATAGTTTTAGAAAATTGCATTCAAAGATACCAAAGAGATATAACGTATCTAAGCATAAATAATAGTAAATTATTTTTTTATATTAAGTAAATATGTATTAAAGTTTAAAAGGAAAATATTAAAATAATGTAATCAAGCAAAATAAAAGTAATCTAAGGGTTACATGCATTGAGAATTTGAGTTTCATAGTATTATAACTTAATAAAAGAAAAACAAAAGATGGAATTTGATAAAGCCTACTAGAAAAGATTTATTCCAAAATGCAAATAAAGCAAATTATGGGGTAAATCTATAGTCGAAGAATCTAAGGAGGTTGAGTGCACATCGTGGCTCATGTAATATGATAAAAAATTTCTTTTAAAGTATGCTAAAACCCTACAAAAATATTTAAAAATATAGAAAAGAATATCTAATTGTATAAAACTTATCAAGATGAGTCCAGTGACATTTGTTACCTCTACATTGAACTTCATTTAGATTTGCTAAGAATTAACAAATTACATTTGCATAAATATTACCAAATTATTATTTCAATTTTATTTAAATATATATTATAATTGAAATGAGATAAATTGGAGCAATTAATTTAAAAAATCAAAGTGAGATAGAGTTCACATAAATGGGGAATTTAAGTTAGTAACATAACAATTTCAATGTGAAACATTTTGAGAAAAAGGACTAAATTATATGAGAGAGTTGCATTTAAAGAATGTTCATAATCAAATGGACATCATTTGTAATGCAATTTTCCAGCAAAATTTATCATATTTGTTTAATGTTTTTTCATTGATTGCAACCCTTACATCACATACATTTGATTGCGTCATACATATTCAATTTATTTCATTTCCATTTTTTATTTTTTATTTTTGTTACTTTTGTTATTTATGAAATTCCAAACAAGATCAGATCAAGATGAAACCAATATTATTAAACTCATCTTCAAAACCACTATCAAGTTTAATTTTATTATTATGAAAATATTTTATTTTTTAAAGTTTTTCCATGTCTTATGAGTCTTTCAATTATTACCTTTTTTGACATTTGAAGATGTTTAGATTGATCTTTTTGGAAACTTGGAATTTTACTTTTAATAAAAAAAATGTCATTTTTCAAAAATTTTCATGTTGATGTTGCTAAATTACTATATAACTCCAATTAACCACTCGTATCACCTTTACATGTCTTTTGTTTCGTTGCATTGAATCGCTTCAATTAGTCTACTTTTAGCTTCAATATATATTTAATTAATAAAAAATAATAATATATATAACTATTTATTTCTTATTTTAATAATTTTTACTTATTTCAAATGAGGTCCCATTAATACGAAACAAAGATTGTTGTAGGAATCCCAGCAAGCTCTATACATTTAAATGTTTAATGTTTATTTTTAAAAGTTTTATTTCCTATATTTTGACTAAATTTATTTAATATTTTGATTCAAAGTTGAATTAATAATCGAGGATGTTACACTTATTCTTTTTTCTACAAATTGTTCACCTTGATTTCATTATCTTACAATGTAACAATATATCTTTTTCTGTAACCTCTATGTTACTTTGATTTTTTTAGCTTACATTACTTTGATTTATCTCATTACATTTTCAATATATATTTACCTATTACTAAAATTATAATTTTTTAATAACTTTTATTTACTTTTGTATTTCATAGTATTTCTAACTTAGGTTTGATCAAGATGAATCAAGGTCATTGCATCTTGGACTACAATATCATATGCAATTTAACTAATTTCTATGAATTTTTGCATTTATTTGGCGATTGTATTGTGCATCATTAAATCTTCACTTATAAGAAATTTACATCACTTTGGTTTGGTTTCAAAACCGTGCTTCAATTTATCTAATTTTTAACTATAATATATATTTCTTAACAATATAATTATAATAATTTATTGTTCTTTATGGTTTTCTTATTTGGAATTTTGCAACAATTCCTAACTAGTTGCCATCATTATGAAACGAACATCATTAGACTTATCTAAAAGAGCTCTATCCCATTAATAATTCATTTTTATATCTTTAAATATCTTATATTCTAGGATTTAAGTTTTCTTGATAGAGCATTTGGATTCATACATTATTTAACAATCAATGATATTTTGCTCAAACACCTTTGTATATTCAAATGCAACTTTGCTGTGCAGTTGATCTCATCACTTTGTGACCTTTACATCACTTTTATTTTGTTATATTATATTACTTAAATTAATCACATTGTAGCTCTAATATATATTTAGTTATTATTAAAATAAAATTTTATTATTATTCATGGTTATTTACTTCTATAATTTTCTATAATTCCAAAGAAGGTTTGATCAAAATAAAACAAATGTTGTGAGATTAATATAAACATGCTATATCTAATATAATAATCGTTTTATATTTTCAAATATTTTGTTCTAATTAGTTTTGGGCATTAAGAGAAATTTTTATAAACAAATGACTTGAAAATCAAGAAGTTACACTAAATCTCCAAAGTATCATCAGATATAAATTTCTTAAATAATTTATCCTATTTTTTAAAAATTTTTTCCTTGATTTTTTTTACTATGTAAGTCTAAATCTTCTTTGTAATGGCCTTCATGTAATTTTAATTTGCTTAAGTTACACCCCTTCAAGTCATTTGACATAAACTTTTAAGATATTTTTAATCAATATTAAAATGATAATGTATTATTATTAATTTTTATTCATTTTTGTTTTCTACAGTAATTCAAAACAATCTCTGATCGAGAAAAACAAATATCATTAGTCTCATCTCTGCTTATTCTATCAAATTAAAATTTCATTTCATCTTTCTAATATTTAATTTTCTAGTGTTATGGAAAGCTTTATAAGATATTTTTATTTGTACCTTATTTGATCATCGAGTATGTTACAATAGTTTTACATATTATCTCGAAAAAAATTTCTCACATAATTGATAATTTATTATAATTGTCGTCATTTATGTTTTAATTTATATAAATTCCAAATGAGATCAATTTGAGATAAATGGTGTTTGGACTTATCTCAATGAGCTTTATATTATTAAATATTAATATTTTCTATTTTTTTCAAATATTTTTATTTTTAGATATTTCATATGCTTTACAAAAACTTTTAATTCCACATTATTTTAAAATAAAGAATGACACACATGATGTCTTAAGTGTCATTTATTACAACATTATCATTCAATTTAACTCAATTCTAAAATGTGTTTTCCTTTTTCGGTTATAATGCTTTGTAACACTAAATCTCTTTAAATCCAACTTTCCTATTAATTATCATTTTTTTCAAATTTTTCTCTTTGATCAAATTATGTTATAAAATGTGACTATAAATTCCTTCAATTTAACTTAATTCAACTTTATTATATATTTACTTAATAATTAACTTTTTATTTATTTTATTTTATTTTTTAATTTATTGTAATTCTAAACAAGCTTTGACCAAGTTGAAACAAAAAACATTGCACTCATCTTAACATGGTCTATCAAATTAAATATTCCTTTTTAAATTTGTAAATATTTTGTTTATCTAGAGTTTTGGTAGGTTTTCCGACTCAATTTTATTTATAAACTATTTGATTATCTATGATGTTACACTTGTTCTCCTTAGTATCTTGAAATGAAACTTTCACTTATAATTAACTCATTTCATCAATTGTTCTCTCTTAACTTCTTAAACTTCTACGTGACTCTAAATGTACTCTCAGTTAACAATTACATCTCCTTTATTTGGATAGATTACATTCTACTTGTCTAATTTCATCTTTAACACATATATTTAGTTAATGTTAATAATTAATTTTTAAATATTTATAACTTTTATTCTTTGGTAGTTTGTAGAATTCTAAATGTGGTATAACTAAGTTAAGTAAAATTTTTTTGAACACTTCTTGCCAAGTGACATATAATTAAATATTCATTTTTTTTTACTTTTAAATATTTTTAAGTGTTCTTTGCTTACTTTATGAAGTTTTTTATTTGTAATATTTTTATGATCGTGGGTATCACACTCAGTTTCCTTCAATTCTTTAAATAGAACTTTCTAAAACAATTCATCTTTTCTCTTTCATTTTGTTATGTTAGTATGTAACTTTAACTCTCCTTTCATATGAACTCTACCTTGTTTAGAGTAGTTTAGATTACATTGCTTCAATTTTTTAAAATTTTTAGATATATTTTATTAAAAAGGTAAATAATTTGTAATATTTATGCTTATTTATTTTTGTAATTCTTAGTAATTTCAAACAATATCTTACTGAGACATAACAAACTTTACTGGACTAACCTCGATGATCCATATCAAATTAAATATTTATTTTTTATATTATAAAATATTTCATTTTCTAGGACTATTGCACACATTATTTAATTTTGATTTGTATCTAATGAAATTCCATCATATTTTGGTCATTCGTTTTTAGTATTTTAGAATTTATTATATTTCTATGGAACTGTAATTCTTCTATCGTTTGACTTTTAAAATATTTTGATTTATTTATTTTAAATTAATTCAATTTATCTTGTTTAAGGCTTATTTTTATTTACCAATAACAAAATAAAACTTTATTATTATTTGTCGTTATTTAAATTATATTTTCATAGTAATTCTGAACAACATTGGAAAAAGATAATAAACTTTGTTACACTTGTCTTGACAAACACTATTAAATGAAATATTTGTATCTAAGCTTTTAAATATTTTATTTTATAAGATATTTTAATTTTTAACTTATTTTGTGATCAAATTAGTTGCAGTCAATCTCCTTAGTATTTTGTAATGTAACTTGTCACAAATAATTTATCTCATCTTTTTTAATTTTACACTTTTATTTTGCTATATTACTATGAGGCTCAAATTCTCCTCTTGTGCATCATTTACATCGCTTTAGTTGGTTAGATTAAGTTATTTAAATTTATCTTATTTTTCTTTATCAATATATATATATATTAATTTAATATTAAAATAATAAATTATTAATATTTTTGATTATTTACTATGGTAATTCATACTAATTCTAAACATGGTGTGTTTGACATGTATCAAATGTCATTGAACTCCTCTCAAAAAACTATATCAATTTAGATAATTAATTTAATTTTTTTAAATTTTTCAATTTTCTATAATATTTACAAGTTTTATATGACATATTGGAATCGATGATTGAGGATGTTAATCTTAATCTCATGAGTATCAATGAATGCTCACTTTTACCATTATTTTTCTCAATTTTTCAAAATTTATTCTTTTATTTAAGTATATTATAATGGAGCACAAAGTTTCCTGTCAATTGGCCTTCACATAGAATCAATTTAGTTGTATTATATTATTATCTCATTTCAATTTTAATAAATATTTATTAAATATTAGGGTAATGCTTCGTTTTTTTTTATGTTGAAATTATTAGTAATTTCAAATAAGATTTGATCAAGATGAAAGAGAAATTATTGCACATGCCTTTAAGAACTCCAACAAATTAAATATTTTTTGTTGTTGTTTTAAATGCTTTTTCTAAGCTTTTTCATGTTTTATGGGTCATTTAAATCCAAAGCTAAATTGACGGTTGAAGATATTGCTATGATGTTCAAATATTTGCTTTAATATTATTGTATTACTATGAAACTCTAATTAACTATCATGAGGTAATTACATCACCTTTGTTTAGTTACAAAGCATTGTTTTTATTTTTCATATTTTAGCATTAGTATATATTTACTTTATATTAACATAAAAAATTAATATTAATTGACAAATATTTACTTTGATAATTCACATTAATTTCAAATAACGTCCAATTGTGATTACAAAATTGTCATTGGGGTCTTCTTGAAGAGATTTATTAAATAAAATAGTCATTTTAATACGTGTTTTTAAATATTTTACTTTCAAGGGTTATGGTACACTTTAAAAGATATTTGATTTATGCCTAATTTAACTATCAAGGGCTCTACACTTGATCACTTCAGTGTCTTAGTATGACTGATTCCCACAAAATGTATCTCATTTTTCAAGTTTTGACTCTGATTTTGTTTTATTACTATGTCACATTATATTTTTTTTCTATTCTGTCATTTGTATTACTTTGATTTTACTATATTCCACTCCATCATTTTATCTCATTTTTGCTTTAATATGTACTTACTATAAATTAAAATAATATTTAATATTTCTTTATATTGATTTATTTTTTAGATTTCTTAATATTTCAAAATGGGTTTGGTGAAGAGGAAACTATCATTGTTGGTGCTGTCACGATGAGAAATATCAAATTAAATGTTTATCTAAAAATTTCAAAATTTTTAAAGTCTTTGCAATGCTGTATGAGACTTTTTGATTCACAGAAGATTTCATGACAAAAACTATTACCCATGATCTTTTTATTTTCTTAATCAACAACTTTCTAATATAATATATCTTATTTTGAAATTTTTCATTTGGATATAGTGTTTCTACTATGTGATATAATGGTCATCTTACTACACATTCAAATCAGTTTGATTTTTTATATGTTATTGTTTAAATGTTTCGCATTTTATGTCATATACATATATTTAGTTAATCTTAATAGAATAATTTATTGTTGCTTATGCTTATTTAATTTGATAATTTTTAATAAATCGAAATATCTAACATTCTAGACAAAACAAACATTATAGGACTTATCAGAAAGAGCTCCGTAAAATAAACATTCATTTTTCTTTTGAAAATATTTTATTTTCAATTATAATAATAGTTTTTGTGAGTCATTTTGAATTGTACATGTTTTTAGGAGACAAAATAATTGTCTATAGACCTTTCTAGATAAGCTCTCTCTAATTAAATATTTAATCATTGGTTTTAAATAATTTATGTTCTATCATTTTTTAATGCTTTATGAGTAAATTCAAATCTTAAAATATCTGATCATAAAAATTGCACTAAATCTCCCTAGTATCTTGGAATTCTAATGTAACACTAACATATTTCTTCAAAGTTTTCAAACTGATGTAGCTAAGTTATTATTTAACTTTGAATCACCTCTTTTGTGACCTTTACATCACAATAGTTTGGGTTTTGAATTGCTTCATTTTATATATTTTATTAACTTTAATAATAGCTTACTTAATATTTTAAAAGATTCTATTATTATTTATTCCTATTTAATTTGATAATTCATAAAAATTCTAAATAAATTCTAATGGACATGATATATTGGTTACCTGATGCTTTTCAATGAGGTCTATACATTAAATATTCATTTTTATATTTGAAATATTTTATACTTTATAGTTTTAGCTTGTTATACAAATTATTTTCATGGATATTATTGTGTTACTATGTAACTTTAAATCTTCTTTTCTGTAACCTCCACATTGCTTTGATTTGGTAAGACTATATTACTTTAATTTTTCTCATTGCAACATTAATATAAATTTACATGTTATTGAAATTAGAATTTATTATTATTTAGGATTTTTTAATTTTTCCATTCACTATAATTCCAAAAGTGGTCCGATCGAGACCAAATATAAGTCATTTAACACATCTCGATGAGCTTTTTACTACTAAATATTTATTTTTTGATATTATTTAATCTTTAATTTGAAAGGTTTTTAAATTATTTACAAGAATTATTATTCATATCTAACTTAATTTTTTATTATTTTATGCGTGATCATCTCATTATCTTGAAATTAAAGTTTCACATCTAATTTATCTCTTTTCTTCAAATGTTTGCTCAAAATCTTCTCGCTTGTGGCCTTGACTTTGATTTGATTTTGTTTATTACATTGTATAATTATTTCTAGTTTTTTAGCTCTATTATATATGTTTACAAAATAATAAAATAAAATTTCATTATTCTTTAAGATTATTTACCTTTAAATTTCACATTAATTGAAAAAATTGTTTGATCAAGATGAAAATAACATCATTAGACTTATCTCAAATTGCTTTATCCCATTAAATATTAATTTCTATATTTTTATTTTTATTATTTTTTAGGATTCTAAAATGATTTGTAAGACATGAAATCATCGATTATTCAATTATCGAAATGTTGCACTAGATCTCGTTATTATCTTGTATTGTAACTTCCTACATAATCTATCTCATTTCTTTAAATATTTTCTATTGATTTGAATTAACACTATGAAATTTTAAATCTTCACTTGTGTGGCCTATGCATTGCCTTGATTTCGTAAAATTACAAAGCTCCAATTTTTTACATTTTAGCTTCAATATATATTTTATTAATATTGAAATAATAATTTATTATGATATCTACTTATTTTCTTCGAATTTAAAGAAATTTTAAATAAGGTCTAATTGAGATGAAATGAATACTACTGGATTGATGTTGACAACCGTTATCCATTTAAGTATACATTTTTATATTTTTTTAAATTTTTTTATCTAGGGTATCTGCAATTTTTTCAATATATTTAGTTTTCAGCCATATTTGATTATTAAGATGTTACACTCAATCTTCTTAGTATCTTAAAATTCAACTTTCCTATATAATTTTTCCTATTCTTTAATTTTTTTCATTGATATTACTGTATTACAATGTAACTCAAATTGCTTGCTCAAGTAATTTATTTTTCATTTTTATTTTATTTAACTATATTTCTTCAATTTATCCTATATAAGAATTAACATATATTAGTTTAACATTGAAATAATAATGTGATTTTTTATATGGACATTTTCTTTTGTATTTTATGATAAATTTAAATGAGTTGTGATTGAGAAGCTATCATCATTCAACTTTCCTTGTTAAGCTCAATGCTAATAAATATTAATTTTTTTATATTTTTTTAAATTTCTAGGGTTTCAATAAGCTCTATGATAAAAGTTTTGTTCATATCTTTTTTTATAATTGAGAATGTAATACACCATCTGCTTAATTCTTTTGAATGTAATTTTCATATGTTGTTGATTTGATATCTTGAAATTTATTTATTTCATTGAGTTAGATTATTTTTTTAAATTTATCATATTTTTGCTTTAAATTATACTTTCTAGATATTAAATTATTGATTTTTAATTATTTTATTCTATTTTGTTTTATAATTCGATGTAATTTCTAAAGTCATCCAATCAAGACTAAACAAAAGATTTTTAAATCTCTCGATGAGCTTCATTTTAATTAATATTCATTTCTATTTTCTCGAATATTAGTTTTTGAAATATTTTATATTTAATGGTTTTGTCAATAATCCGAGTTATTTTGATTCATAAAACATTTTATTATCAAGGATGTTACATTAGATCTCTTTAGTACTTTAGATTTCAATTTTCCAACATAATGTCATGTTTTAAATTCTCTTTCTTAAATTGTTTATTTTACTATTTACATTTGTAAGTTGTATTTGGTGACTTTTACAACAACATGACTTGGTTATATTACTTTGTTTCAATTATATTTTAGCTTTAACATACATAAACTTATTATTTTGGTAATAAGTTATCATTATTTAAGTTTATTTATTTTTTAAATTTTATAAATTCCATATAGGGACATTAGAGGTGAAATAATTATATTTGAAATCACATTAATAAGCTAAAGAAATATTAAATATTTTTTACTATATTTTAAAATATTTTATTTTTTGCCATTTAATATGCCTAAAAGGCTTTTTCATTCCTACTTAATTTGATGATTAAGAATTTTATGTTCATGCTCCATAATGTCTTTGAATTCACTCATGCAATTTATCTGATTTTTACTTTTTTTACTTTAACTAGGTTATACTAGTTTATTCCTCTAAATATCTTCTCATGTGACCATTATATTGCTTTCATTAGCTCATATTTTATTGGATTGATGCATCTCTTTTTTAAAATTTGTAGTTATTCTAAATGTAGTTTGATCGTGATGAAAAGAACATCATTTGAATAATCTTATTAATATCTAACAAAAAATTTTATTTTTATTTTTTATTTTATTAAAGATATTTGGGATAGTTATTAATACATTTTATTCAAACCTTATTTGATGATGGAGAATATATATGTGATCTCCATACATCTCCCTAAAGAAGCATAAGTATTTTTTATAGAAAAATTTTAAAATAAATTCTTATTGAATGGGGTAGGTTGAGATGATTCACAATGATGCTTCTTTCACCTTGATCATAATCCATTTGGAATTATGGTAAATTACCAAACAAAATTTGATTAAATAATAACAAATTGTTATAGTAATAATAAGAAAATATATATTAAAGATAAAAAGAGATAATTTGAAAAATATTACATAAAAATATGAATCAATATGAAGGTGTAAAGAGAGGAGATTTAGATTACATAGAATTATAATTATATTGATTAGAAGTGTTTGAAAATTGAGAAAAATTGTACAAGAAAAATGTTTTCATTAGAATACGAGATGGAGTTTAATTACAAGCTTAGCACAAATTGAAATATTTTAAAAAGCTTTCCAATGCCAATGGAAAATATAGTTAAAAATAATGCAATGAAAATTTAGTTTGATAGAGCTAGTTGAGGTAAGTCTAATGATGATTATTTTATCTTGATCAAACCTTATTTGAATTCATAGTGAAATGATAAAGTAATATTGCATAATGTATGACAAAGTATTGTTTTTGTATTAAGTAAATAAATAATGAAGTTGAAATGTCAAAAATGAAAGCAATGTAATATAACAAAATCATGATGCAAATGTGACATGAGAGAGAATTTACAGTTAATTACAAAGATGACCAAATTAAAGTGAAAATTTGAGAAAATCAAAATTTTTTTTTTTGGAAAGTTGTATGCAAAGATACTAAGGAGATTTGGTGTGATGTATTTAATCATCAAATTTAGTATGAAATGAAGTTCTAATAAAGTGAACCATAACCTTTAAAAAAATATTTAAAAATATATAAACGAGTATATCAGTGGACAGAGTTTATCGTGTCAAGTCAAATGACATTTGTTTCATCTTGAGTGAACTTCAATTAAAATTACAATGGATTACCGAAAAAAAAAACACAGATAATAACTTATTTTTATTTTAATATTAAGTAAATGTGAACTAAAGGTAATTTAAGATAAACAAAAATTAAATATTTGAAGCTATAAAAATTGAATGCCATTTGAGGGAGAGTCATGAATGAGTACAATAACGATTCTTTCACCTCTTTCAAATCTTGCTTAAACTTTCAATGAATTAATAAAGTAAATAAACATAAAAATTAATAAATTATTTTTTAATATTAAGTAAATAAATATTCATGCTAAAATGAGACAAGTTAAAAGAAAGTTATACAACAAAATCAAAGTAATGTAAAAGGAAAATTTGTGATATATTGAGTTTTCAAGTAGTATAAACAAATCGCAGCAAGTAATTTGAAGAAATGAGATAGATTGTTTGGAAAAGTTCATTTCAAAAAACTATGGCGATGAACTATAACATCATCGATCAGTAAATTAGGTACAAATAAAAATTTCATCTAAAGCATGCTAAAATCTTAAGAAATTTAGTATTTAAAAAATATTAAAATGACTTTTTAAATCGTAGAACTTATGTAGATGAGTCTAACAAAATTTATTTTTCTCGATTCAACATCAATTTGAATTAACATAAATTACAAATGTAAATAAGAATAAATAATAAAAAAATTATTATTTTTATACTAAATGAATATATATTAAAGTTGAATTAAAATAAATTTAAATAATGTAATTAATCAAAATGAAAGCGATGTAAAGTTTAGGAGAGAGAGGAATTTGTGTTTCACTGTAATGTAACTAATAAACTAAAGAATTTTATTAATTATGATAAATTGTGTAAAGAAAATGACATTTTAAAATTCTAAGGAGATTGAGTGTAACACAATTGAATGTCAAATCAGGAGCTAGAAAAAATATTTTATGAAGTATGAAAAGGCCTTACAAAATAAAATATCTAAATTTTAAAAAAAATATTTACTCATTGAGACGAGTATAATAAAACATTTTTTCCTTGTATTGACCATGTTAGGAATGGGAAATACTAATTTAGATATGAATTAATGATATTAAATTATGATTTTATTATTCGAAAAACTTATATTAAACTTAAAATGAAAAAATAAATGAATTTAGTAAAACAAAATGAATACTATGCAAGCCTCACATGAGATGAGATTTAGAGTTTCATTGTAATACAAACAAATCAAAGCAAAAACTTTGAGTAAAAGAGATAAATTATGAAGGAAAGTTACATTCCTAGATAAAAAGGAGATTGAGTTTAATGTTAGAGATTAGCAAATTAGGTACAAAACTAAATATCTCTCAAGGTATTTTAAAACCCAAGAAACTGAAATATTTAAAAATTTGTAAACGATAATTTATAAATTTGGAGTAACTAAGAATTATTGAAGTAATAAAGCTTGCAAATTAACAATTTATTATTTCAATTTTAAAAAATATATTAAAATTCAAATGACATAAATTAAGCCAATGTAAACATACCAAATCAAAGGAACTTAGTGGCAAATCAAATGGAGATTTTAAATTACATACTAACATTACAAAATAAATATGATAAATTTGAAGGAATGGGATAAATTTATTAAAATGTTGCATTCAAAGAACCTAATTACATTGAGTGCAACATCCCTGATCATTAAATATGGCATGATTCAAAATATTTTTTTAAAAGCCTACCTAAAATATTAAAAAAACTAAAAAAATAAAGAAATGAAAATTTTATTAAATAAAGCTTACCAAGTTGAGTCCAATGCCTTTTGTTTTTTGATCAGACCATCATCAAAGCTTCTACAAAATACAAAAGAGAAAAGCAAGAAATAAAGCTAACTTACTATTTTACTATTAAGTAAATATATATTATAGTTTAAATAAGATAAATTTAAGAAACATAACATAACAAAATGTAAGTGATGTAAAAATCACATAGGAGAGAAATTAGAGTTTTACAATAATATAACAAAATCAAAACAAAATATTTTAACAAATAAGACATATTGTACGGGGAAGATTGAATTAGAAGATATTAAGGAGCCTTACTCTGACATCCTCGATTATAAAATGATGTATAAATCTAAAAGTCTTAAAAAATATTTTAAAATTATTGAAAATAAACTATTTTAAAAAATAAAATATGTTTTTAAATGGAGCTCATCGAGATTAATGCAACTAAGTTTGTTCATCTCGATCAAACATCATTTGCAATTATAATTAATTACAAAATTAAATAAGAAAAATATTAAGTATGTATGTATTAAAGATAGAATATGATAGGTTAAAGTGAATTAACATAACAAAATCAAAGTAATGAAAAGGTAAGAGAAGGGGAAATTAAAGGATAAATATTAACACAAAAAATCAAAATTAAAAGTTAGTAGTAATGACATAATTTATACTAAACTGTTGCATTTGAAGGTTATAAAGACGTTGATTATAACATCCTCCATCATAAAATTGAGTATGATTCAAAATATTTTGCAATGTATGTAAAAACTATAGAAAATAAAAAATTAATAAATAAATAAAAAGTTATTTTTTTAAATAGTTCCCATCAAGATGAGTCCAATTATGTTCTTTTCAACTCGATCAGAACACTTCTTGAATTGCTACAAATTTCCAAACTAAATAAAAATAAATAATAATAAATTACTACAATAATTTCATGTAATTATTTATTAAAGATAAAATGAAATAAATTGAAGAATGTAATATAATAAAATGAAATTGATGTAAAGGCCTAACGAGAGTATATTAAGATTAGATAGTAATATAACTAATCCGATGTAATAAATTTCAAAAGTTACCTATATAATATGACAAAGTTATTTATTAAGATAATAAAGTTACTACCTATAACATCATTAAACATCAAATCTAGTACAAATCAAAATGTCTCATTAAATATGCTAAAAGTCTAACAAAATAACTTAAAAGCATATAAATTAATATTAAATTAGATATAACTCATTTAGATAACTCGAACAATCATTATTTTTCATTGATTTGTTCTCTTTAAGAATTACTGTGAGTTAGCAAAGTAATTAACCACAAGGAATAATAAATTATTATTTTAAAATTAAGCAACTATATTTTTACCTAAAATGAGAAAAATTAAAGCAATTTAATATAACAAAATCAATGCAATGTCATAGAAGAGAAGATTTAAAGTTAGAAAGGAATATAACTAAATAAAATTAAATTTAAAAAATTAGATAAACTCTATGGGGAAGTTGTAAACTAAGATTATAATGAGTTCTATTGTAATGCTCTTCAACATGACTGATAATTTTTTTATCTCTCTTAGTCCTCTTTTCAAATTGCTATGAATTACTAAAATAAGAAACTTGAAATAATTAAAAAAGTTTATTTTAAAATTAAGTAAGAAGATAATAAAGATAAAATAAGAGAAATTTAAACATTATGAGACAACCACGCCAAAGTGATGTAAAGGGCTCAAGATAAAAAATATACTATAATTAAAACCCAACAAAATTAAAACAAAACATTTGATGAAATAAGATAAAATATATGACGAAATTACATTCAAAGAAATTAAGGAGAATGTGTGCATTATCCACAAACAAAAAATTAGCTACAAAACTAAATGACTTGTAAAGCATTCTAAATGATAAAAAAAATAAAAATATAAAAATAAGCGTTTATATTATTGGAGGTCAATGAGGTGAGTCTAACTACATTTATGTCATCTCAATCGAACATTATTTGGAATTACCAAAATTATCAAATTAAATTAGAATAAATAATAGAATATTTTATTATTTTATTATTTAGCAAATATATATCAAATGGAAAATGTGATAATTTGATGTAAGGCATTATAATTAAATCATAGTGATGCAAATATCACAAAATACTAAATGAAAAAAATTGAAGAAATAAGATAAATTGCGTAAGAAATTTGCATTCTAAAATACTTATAAAATTGGGTGTAACATCCTTGATTATCAAATGAATTATGAATAAAAGTATAATGTAAAGCATGTTAAAACACTAGAAAATTTAATAATTTTAAATATTTAAAAATGAATTTTCAAATATATGAAGCAAATCAAGATGGATTTAGTAGTGATTATTTCAATTTGATACAACCTTTTTTTTGAATAACTATGAATTTCCAAACTAAATAAGAATTATAAAAATTTATTTTAATATTAAATATGTATATAATAAAGATAAAATAAGTTCAATTAAAACAATTTGGTCTAACCAACTAAAAGTGATGTGAAGGTTACTTGATAGGAAAAGTTGCATTCCAAAATAACAAAGTGATTGAGTGTAACATCATGAATCAACAAATAGGTAATAGTCAAAATATCTCATAAAATATGTAAAGCTCAATAAAAAAATTTAAAATTATGAAAAATAATATTTAATTGGATAGGGCTTATTGTGATGAGTCAAATGAAGTTTATTTTATTTTGATCCAACTTAAATTTGAATTATAATTAAATAATAATTTAAACAAGTAAAAAATAATATTAAGATCTCATTTTAATATTTAGTAAATATATAATAAAGCTAGATTGTGACACATTGAAGGAATTTAATAGAACTGAATGAAAATATTATAAATTTCAAATGGGAAGAGAATTATAGATTCTTATTAATATAACCAAAGCAAGGCAAAAACTATGAGTAAATGAGTTAAATCATATAGGAAAGTTACATTCATTTATGCTAAGGAGATCAAGTGGAACATTATGGATTGCTAAACTAGGTGCAAATCAAAATACCTCATAAAGCTTGCCAAAATCCTTGAAAGACAATTATTTAAGAATATTGAAATGAATATTTTATTGGATAAAACGCAGTAAGTTGTGTCCAATATCATCGGTTTTGTCTTGATTATACGTGGTATGGTAATACTCAAAATTTTCAAAGTAAATAATCCAAACTATAACAATTTATTATAGTGATCTAATTGGTTATTGTTTTTTAGCTATTGTTGGTTACTTTAGTTTGTAATTCTAATTCTTCTCTCACATGACCACCATATCACTTTGATTTGGTTAAATTTAATCATTTCAATTTATCTTATCCTAACTTTGATATATTGTTAATTAATAATAAAATATTGTTTTATTACTATTTATTCTTAATTTTCTTGTTAATTTGTGACAAATAAAGATTAGTTTAGATTTAAAAAACAAATATTATTAGACTTGGTTATTTTTCTTGATGATCTCTTTCTATTTAAATATTTATTTAGCATTTTTTCATAACTTTTTTTATACAATTCATCGATTGTAAAATTAAGCACAAATCAATACACCATAGAGATTGCAAAAGCTTTAAAAAATATTTGTAATTAAAAAAAATTAATTTGTTAAAAGTCATCTAATCGAGTGTAATGAAGACACCATGCTTTGAATTAGCATAAGTTATCAAATAAATAACCTTAAACTATAATTAAATTTTATTTTAATATTAGGTAAACAGATAATAATTAAAAAATATGTTAAATTTAAACCATACAATATAACAAAAATAAGTGTTGGAAAGGTCGATAGATGAATTTTCATTCATAACTAATTGATGATTAAGAATGTCACACTCAATCTCCTTTGTATATTGGATTGCAATTTCTCATGAATTTTGTCTCATTTCTTTATTTTTTTTCTTTGACCTTCTCTTGCTGAAGTTTAAAAGATTTTTTTATTGTGATATATTTCTTGAAATTACCTTATTTAGTTTTAATATATATATATATATATATAACAATTGTAATGATTTATAATTAATGTGTAATACTTAAGTACTCATAGTAATTGCTAATGAGGTCTAACTGAAATATCATTGGATTTATCTCAATGAGTTCTATATAATTAAAAATTCATTTCCACATTATTAACTTTTTTATCTACATGGTGCTTAGCTCATTTTACAAGAGATTTCAATTCTTCCTTCATTTAAGGAATGAGGTTGCTACAAATAATTCTGATTAGTATCATAGAACAAAATTATCGAGCAAAATGTTTCTCATTTCTTTGAATAATTTTTTTTATTTAGTATCAGTATTAAGAATATTTAATTCTCATCTTATGTTGCATTTACAATCTTTTGTTTTTGTTATGTTATATCACTTTAATTAATCTCATTTGAGAATTATTATATATTTAAATATTATTAATATAATAACGAAATAATATTTATGCATACTTAATTTTTAATTTTCTCTAAATCCATACAAGATTTGACCAAGGCAAAACAAACATCTTAGAACTCATCTCAAAAAGCTCTATCTAATCTAAAATTTCTTTTTATTTTTTTATATATTTTATTCCTCAAATTTAGCACTTGCTTTTCTTCAAATATTTCTTCATGCTTACTTAAATTTTTTACTTTGTTTTTTTATAATATTATTAACTCCAAATCTTCTCTCATGAGAGGTTCACATCATTTTGAATGAGTTATTTTGCATTCCTTATATTTAATAGATTTTAGCTTTAATATATTTTACTTAATAATAAAATCATAATTGTAATTATTATTATTATTTATATTTTCTTTATAATCATTATGAATTAGGTCCAATTGTGACATATCAAAAGACATTTGACTCATCTCAACAAGCACTTTCCAATTAAATGTTAATTTTTTGTTTTTTTGAAAATTTTTTTTTTAATGATTTTGAAACGCTTGAGGTGATATTTGATTCATAGCATATTTGATGATGAACGATGCTACACTCGTCTCTCAGGTATCTTATAATGTAATTTTCTTTTGTTATTTATCTCATTTATTCATGTGTTTCACTTCGATTTTTTTGTATTACTAAATAACTCTTAACCTTTTTCTTATTAGACCTTTGGATTACCTTGATTACATAATTTACCTTATTTCATAAAATTTTCCCAATGTTTTGGCAATAATTTTTTGAAAATACAATTCTAAACAAATGTGATCTTTGCATCATTTTGATTTTTATTATTACATTAAGCAAGTTAACTCATGTTTGCTTCAATATATATTTAAAAAAAAGAAAAATATTAATTTATTATTATTTAAGTACTTTTTTCTTTGGTTTGTGGTAATTACAAAGGTTGTATGATTGGGAAAACAAAAAGTAAATAAACTCATTTTGAAAAGCTTTATGTAAGTAAATATTTATTTTTCGTTTTAATTTTTTCATGTTATGTACTATTTACAAGGAATTTTGAATCTTCACTTTTTTTATGATCGAGTATGTTACTATCAATCTTTTTAGTCTCTTGAAATGCAACTTTATCACACAATTAATGTCATTATTCAAAAGTTTTACTTTGATTTTCTTAGATGGCTATGTGATTCTTAATCCCCTCTCGTGTGACGTTTATGTCATTTTTATTTAGTTTTAAAACTTTGCTTCACTTTATCTCTTTTTTCTGCATATATTTACTTAATATTAAAATAGTAATTAGTTATTAATTATACACATTTATTTATCTAATTAATAATAATTTCACATAACATGCATTTAAGATGAAAAAATAATTGTTGGACCCATCTTAAAGATCTCTATTCAATTAAATTTTTGTTTTTCAATTTTAAAAAATTTTTGTAGTTTTGTTTTATTTTATACGACAAATTTTCATTTGTACCTTATTTTATGATTAAGGATGTTACAAAATATCTTTGTATTATCTTTGAATATAATTTTCATACACAATTCATCTCTTTTTTAAACTTTTTTTCATAGATTTTGGTGCATTGTTAGTTAATTATTATATCATTCTTGTCTCTGCCTAACACATTCTTATTTTATTATATCTTTTACTATATTCTATGACATTTTATATTTAAATACTAAAAATTTTAATAATGATTTATTATTTTTTAGCATATTTACTATAAAACTTTATAGTAATTCCGAAGGAATACTCGTCGAGACAAAAAAAAAAATTATTTCTACCAAAATAAAATTTGTTTTTTCTATTTTTTAAATATTTTATTTTCTAAGATTTTGTTGCACCTTAGATGACCTTTTGATTCATAGCTCTTTTGGTGATGGATGAAGTTACATTTGGTTCTACTGAGGGCCTTCGAATGAAATTTTCTTTAATAATTTATCTCTTTTGTTCAACTTTTTTGCTTTCATTTGCTTAATTTTCTAATCAAACTCTAATTCTACTCTCATGTACTCTTTAATTTTATCTGATTTTGTTATAATACATTGTTTCTATTTATTACAATTTATATCATATTTTCTATTATTATTACAATAATAACATATTTTTATTATTCATTATTCCAATTTGGAAACTTGCAATAGTTTCAAAAAAGGAAATATTAAAACAATAAATATGATTGGATTAATCTGAATGAGTTCTATCAAATTAAATAGAAATTTTGATATTTTTTAAAATAATTCTATTGTTTTTGCATGTATTATGAGAAAGTTTTGAATTATAAATGATGTGTTGAATATAAGCTTTTCACACAATCTCTTTAGCATCTTGGAATGTAACTTTTTGAAAATATTTATCAACTTTCTTAAAATATTTTTCTTTGCTTTTATTAAATGTTATGTAATAATAAACCACCTCTAGTGTGACATTTACATTACTTTTATTTCGTCATAGTATATGCATGAATTTTTTTGTTTATATTAGACTATTATAGTACTTTAATATGGTTGAGTATGATATTTCAATTTTGCTCTTTTTAATTTGAATATGTATTATCTTAATACTACAACTATAATTTGTTATTATTTGTGATTATTCACTTTCATATTTTAGAATAATTCTATCTAAAAGAAAAAATTAATTAGACACCTTTGGATGAGTTTTATGAAATTAAATTTTGATGTTAATAAATTTAAATTTTTTATTTTATAGTATTTCAGCATGCTTTATTAGACATTTCCACTTGCATGTTTTTTTTATGATCGAGGATGTTACTCTTGATCTCCTCGATATCTTATAGTAAAACTTTCAACAAAATTAATATGTTTTAAACCTTTTTCTTTTATTTTGTTATATAAATTGGTGTTTGTAAATCATATATGGTGTAAACTTTACATTGCTTTTATTTGGCTATATTAGATTTTTTCAATTTATTCTATTTCAACTTTAATACATATTTACTTAATATTAAAATAATAATTTATAATTATTTTGGCTTAGTTACTTCAGTAATTCATGGTAATTCCAAATGTTGTATGGTAAAAAATAAATAATCCTTATTGTACTACTATCAATCTGCTATATCCATTTAAATATTCATTTTCTATTTTTTCTAGAACAATGGTTTACTTCATGAGGTATTTAGATCCATGTCCAGTTTGATAGTCTCAGATATTATTGTCAACCTTCTCAGTATATTGGAATAAAACTTTTGTAAACAATTTATGTTAATTCTTAATATTTTCTTCTTTATTTGTGTTTTATTCTTATGAAACACAAAAGTTTCTCTCATGTGATGCTTAACATACATTACCTTTTTTTTCATTACAATGCTTTAATTTACTTCAACTCAACATTTACATATACTGACCTAATGTTAAAATAATATTTTGATATTTATTTTTTTAATTTATTAAAGAGAAACTAAAATTTTTACTTACCTTGATCAACTCTATAAAGTTAGAAATTCATTTTTTATATTCTAAAATATTTTTATATTTTTTTGGCATGCATTGTAATTGATTTTGATTTATATCCAATTTTTTTATTGAGGATGTTGTACTCAATCTCTTAGTATTTTGGATTTCTACTTTCCATATAATTTATCTTCTTTTCTTAAACTTTTTCAATTTGATTTCCATACATTACTATGAACTTTAATTTTCTACTCATACGACCCTTAGCTTACCATGATTTGGTTATACTACACTTCCTTGATTTATCTTACATGAACTTTATTTTATATTTACTTAACATTAAAATAAAACTTTTACAATTATTTAAGCTTATTTTTCGTTGTTGTTCATTACAATTCCGAATGAGATTTCATCGAGACAAAACAAAAATCATTGAACTCAACTTGACCAACTTTATCCAACTGAATGTTCATTTTTTATATATTTAAATGTTTTATTTTCTAGGATTTTGATAGGCTTCATGAGATATCTAAATTTGTTTTAATTTAATATTTAGGCAAGATATGCTCTATCTCCATCATATAATGGAAAAACAGTCATATTAAATTTATCATATATCTTAGAATTTTCTAATTTAATTTGATTATTTCACTATGTAACTATTAATTTAGTTTGGCATTACCTTTACATCAGTTAACTTTGGTTATATTACATTCATTTCGTTTATAACCTTTAAATTATAATATATATTTACTTAACATTACATTAGTATTCTTTTAATTTTAACAATTATTTAATTTTTTTAACTTCATTAATCCATCTAAGGTCTGATTAAAATGAAATAAATATTATTTTATTAGCATTAATTAGATATTATCTAATATTTGTGAAGACATCATGAGACCTTTCAAATCATACCCTTCATCTCCATAGTATGATGAAGCTGAACTTTATCATACAATTTGTCACATTTCTTCAAATGTTTATCTTTGATTTGATTATATTATTTGTAAATCTAATTCTCTCCTGATGCGACCAATACATTGCCTTTGTTTATGATAATTACTTTGCATAAATTTATCAAATTTTATCTTTAATATATATTTGAAAAATATTAGAAAATGCTATAGAATTTTTTATGCTTCTATACATAGTTAATCATACTAATTTCAAACATGGTCTAATCGAAATGAGACAAACTTCATTGAACTCATGCTAATGAGATCTAACAAATTAAATCATCATCTTGCTTGGAATTATCAAGAATTTATAAATTAAATAAAAAAATATTAACACATTATTATTCAAATATTATGTACATATATATCGAAGCTTCAATGTGACAAATTTAAGTAATACAATAAATCCAAATAAAAATGTAAGGATCAAGTGAGAGGCAAAGTATAGTTTTCACATATACATACAAAGAAAAGTGAAAGCTTAGGACAAATGATTTGATACTATTAGTAATGAGAGGAATGTGGGAAAAAAGAGTTACGAAAGAGGAGCTATATAAACAAGATGACTAAGGAAGTCTATTACTATCACCAAGCACCCATCGTTAAAAATGGCTAAAATTTTTGGATTGCTGGGAAGGAGATGCCATAAATGAAATAAATCAACCTTAGAACTTGGAAGCACATGGAAATGTTGAATTCATTGAGAATTTGCTATTTGAAAGAACCAAATGATTATTTCAGAGTTGATTATTCTCATGTGCCAAAGAATTTAAGCAAATGTTACACGTAGAACTCTATAATATTACTAGCAAAACTTAAGAAATCATCCTAGGCATAAGCCCAAGTTGAGGAGATACAATTTTGAAAGAAAAATGCTAGGAAAGACAATGATTAGTAATAACTAGTTTCTACGATATGGTTCCTTCTAGTTGCCAAAAATGCTAGAAGTTTTATGGATGTCAAATTAAGAGATAAATATTTTATTAAACTACCTCTACAATTAGGAAGAATAACTAAGAAAAATGGAAAGAATTAGTTGGTTATAAGAGTATCATTGTAATCAATTCTAAGGTAAAGTTTATCATTAATTATCTCAAAGAGAAATGCATGGGATAAGAGTCTAACAAAAAAATTAAAAGCTTTTGCTATGGAAATAAGATAATGATACAAACATACTATAATGCTAGCATAGGTAAGAAACTATTAAGGAAAAAATATTTCAAAAAAAGGAGACCTATTAGAAATTAGGTAAAAAGGTTCAAAGCTCTTTGAGCTGTAAGAAAAAATTGAAGTGATTTATTTGAGGTCCAATTCATTTCCCATATCAATGTTGAAATGATAAAGTTGATAGAGAAAGAATGTACATGTATATTGAACAAGAATTTGAAGAAAAATGTTTATGTTTTCGTAAAAAAAAATCAGAACAAGATAGAGATATCTATAGTTGTTTACTTGAAGAAGTTAGACTATAAGATAAAGACCTAGATCTTTTAAATGTGAATAAAGAAAAAGCATGGAATAGGCAAAAAATGTATTGTTTTAAAACTACATATACTATAATTAGTTAGCTGAAAATTGGACAAAAATAGGCAAAATATTACACATACAAGATAAATAACTAACAATTTAATCTTTAAAATGAAACAACTAGATGAAAACCATAATGACTTCGAAAAATATGAAATTCATATTAAAATATTATTACAAGTAGCATTAATAAGGGAAAGTAATGGTTACAACAAGTTCTTAATTAATACGAGGTAAAATAAGAATAATATTTAATTGCAAATAATTAAATTATAATACAACATAAGGTTATTATATTATACCTAGCAAGGAAATTCTACTAAATAAAATTTAAAATAGTAATATGTATAGCAAATTTGACATGAAATTAGGAATTTTGTAGGTAAGAATGGACAAAGAAAGTATACAATTCACAACATACGTAGTTCCTAAAGGCAATTATTAATTGTTAGTTATGGCTATTTGGATTAAAGTATGTGCCACCTAAATTTCAAATAAAAATGTGCAACATCTTAAAAAATCATAACAAATTCATAGCAACCAACATATATGATATCTTTATCTTTAGTATATATACTCTTTCACATTTAACCCTTTTAGACTTTTCTTTTTCTAATATGTTTATTGGAAGTTCTTGTGTTATCAAAAACAAATAAAAAAATAGGGAAAAAATATATTTATCTTTTTAGGATTAAATATGTGAATTGGAGGAGTGAACTCATAGGATCATATATGTAATTTATTGATAAACATACATAATAATTTGCTAACACTAAAAGATTTCAAGAGTTTTCTTAGAAATATTAATTAACCACAATTTTTTTGTTCCTTTTTTGGCTAAACTTGTAGAACTAATATATGTGAAAACTCAGTTGAAAGTTGAATGACGCTTCAATGACGAAGAAATCTAGCTACTTGGTAGGATAAAACAAAATATTAGATAATTAGCTCTATTACAATTTCGTCAACTAGTTAGTGATGGATGCCTAGATGCTTGGGGGAGGTATAAAAAAATAAAAAAAATTACAAGAAACCATACAAGATGTGTCAACTTATAAGTAGATATTACAAATGAATTTATCAAAGTAAATTAATCGCCTTAGTTGCTGAAATTGTATTGTGTATATATATCTTATAAAGCTTTAAAATATTCCTAAAAATAGAGGAGAATTTACTCTTAGGACTAATTACAAAGTAATCATGGTAGTTTACATCATAATTATTAAGAATAAATTAACCACACATTGGTAAGTGTTATTTAGTGATTTTCCCATTATTAATAAATATATTATTGTCATCAAACTTCTAAATGGAAAAAATAATAATTTAACTGGTCCCCTTAATAATATAATTAAAGAAAAGATACCTTATAAAGACCATTTAAGCCACAAATAGATAATTAGTAAACAAATGGTCACAAAAGGCATAAATTAACATTATATTGACCATAGAAATCTTTAAACTAGTTGTATAAATCGTCACAAAAAGACTTAAACTAGAATTATTACAAAGATAATTTATAGAGTTAAAAATCAAAACACTAACATATTTTGCAAAAAAATGGCCTATCTAAAGTCTACTTTTTCCAGCCGAAGCACTTTCATGCCTCACACACATAACAAATTTCATGAAAATTCAAATTTAAAATAAAGATCTCAATATCTAGTTAATATGTTCCCTAAGTACTTACTGAGTTATCTATTGAATACTAGAAAGAACTAGAATATATTCTTATATTTCTTGGATGTTCTTGTTGGTTACTGTTCTTACACAGAGTCTATTAAAGAAACATCTTCCTCAACAAGAACGCTAACTTTTTTCACGCATCAACTACTAACAACACAACAAAATCATCAATTACAAAGGGAAATAAAGTTGGAAAATGTTAATTAACTAAAAGGTGTTTCACTAAAAGATTGAAAGAGGAACTTGAGATATAAGATTTTCTAAATCTAGAACAACAAAGTTTGTCAAGTTCCCGAGAAGTCCCACCACATGAAGTCTATTTAGTGAAATAGAAGATTTTATAATATGTAGTTAAGCACGAGGAAGAAAAGGCTGCCAATGTGTAAAGTCTCTTTAAATAAATTCTCTTAAAACTTATTTTTACTATAGAAGAAAACTATTGCATGTCTTAACATCCTAATAAAAAAGCGATCTTAAAAGTATTGGGAGTTCATAATGCCTCCATAAAAAGGGCTTTCAATTTGTTTTTGCAAGCTTGGACTTATCATCATGGAAAGACAGCAAGGTTCTCATTAAAGAACTTAATGTTCATAAACTTTTTGGAATGAATTTTCTTCAAGGATTATTATTACAAATACAATGCAGGATATCAAATTTTTTGTGATATTCAAGAAGACTAACACATTCCTTTTGACTTGCTTTCAAAATTATTTTGTTAAATATGGCTTCATTAACTTCGCCATACGATCTTGCCCTTAGAGCATAAATCTATTGAATTCTGGAGAAGAAATAAATGAAACCTTAGTCACTCCAATATTCCTAGAAGAGGGACTATTCAATGAACAAGATAACACAATTGAGTATCTAGAACACCCTCAAGAACAAATATAGTCAATGAAAGGTCATGCTTTTGCTAGTGAAGTTGATAATTTCCTTTTCGAAAGTGACAAGCACCTTTGTGAGGAAATTGGAGCAGAAACTTATGTCAAGGAATATATTTTCAAAAAAATCATTTGTGTGCCTCTCTTAGGAATGCAAGTGATACTCTTAAAGTTGCAAAGCATTTTTTAATCATAATATAAACTTGAAAATAATCAAGTATGGAGATTACAAAATAAATTTTTGGTATCTTCAAAATAATTATCCATATAATATACTATGATCCCTAAATTTTGTAGATTGATGAGATATAAAAGGCTCCCCAAAATTTTATAATATGGAAAGTAGAGTGGAAGGATCATAGGATCAAAAGCTTGAGCTCGTCGAAACACGTGGCATTGGACAAACTAATTGCCTTAATTGAATAAAATGAGGTTGTATGAGTTTAAATGTCACATATGTAACATGTGAAAAGGTATCTTTTGTGGTTTTGCCTTTCTTGTGTTATGACACTAGTTTTTGGAAAAATGTTATGAAGAGAACTTGATTGTAATAACCATGTTAACTAGTAGCAATCCTTACTTTCTACTTAGTGTTCTTTGCACTTGTTCTTCATTCTAATATCTAAAGAGATATTGTCCCAAAAAATTTTTGGTCCAATTTGTTCACAAAGAGGCATGTATCTCTTTGGTGTGGAATTCATATTCCTTTAAGTCTTGAGGGTTGGCTTTTAGTTCTTACTTTTTTTGCAAATAAGGAGATTGCTCATGTTTCTATCACATCCTCTAGTTTTTTTAGTTTTAGATACATGTTTATTATCTCAATATCTACTTTCTCATTTCTATGTTGTTTGGACAAAATTCCTTTTTGAAAGGAAATAACCTTAAACAAGTTGTCTTTTTTTAGTCATTTTCTTGTTAATAGTGGATATAAGGTGTTGGACTTTCTTTCAAAATGATTTTGCTAAAAAGGCTTCATTGACCTTGCCATTTCATGTATGTAATATCTATGAATTTGATAAAGGATTTCTATTTTTGCATGTAACCCAAAATATTATAGTTGCTCTGGGATTACCTCAAAAAGGACATTGGGACAAAAATAGTAATAATCTTAATGGATATTAATAATAATGACCTTAGATATAGTTTGTTAGGAAATTTAGTAGTAAAAAAATCATTAAGGAATTTACATTTGACCTCCTTAATATCTTGCTATGTAACTCTCCATTTAAATTTATATACTTATTTTAAATTTTTTTGCTATGATTTGGTTATATTGCTATGAGGCTTTTATTCTCCTCTTATGTGATCATTACATTGCTTTAATTTAATTATAACTAATTGCTTTAATTTACTTGATTTGAAGCACAATATACATATTTCTTTAATCTATCTCGTTTTATTTTTAATATATATAAAGTTAATATTAAAATAGTGATTTAGTGATATTTATAATTATTTAATCTTGTAATTTGTTATATCTCTAGATTTCGTTTGATGGGGTTGAAAATAGTCTTTGTTTCACTCATCTTAGTGAGGCATACATAAATAAAATTTTATTTTTAAATTTTTTAAAACTATCTAATTTTTTATTGTCTTGGCCAACTTTACTAGCAACGTTACCTACTTTGCTGGTGAATGATGCTGCATTGAAAAAACTTAATATCTTGGAATGAACTTTATCATATAATGTATCTCATTTTCTTAAAATTTTCTTCTGTGATTTTTTTGCTGTAATATGTAACTCTAATTCTTTAATCTTATTGCCTTTACATTTTTTTAGTTATATTACTTCAATTTATATCATTTTATGATTAATATTTATTTATTAAATATTAAGACAATAATATCTTCTTATCTATTGTTGTTTAGTATTGTAATTCATAGTAATTTGAAAGAAACTATGATAGAGGTGAAACTTATGACATTAAAATGATCTTAATAAGCTAATGGTAATTTAATATTAATTTTTTAATTTTATTTCAAAATTTTGGCAATTATTACTAGTTATTTTCATTTGCACCTAATTTCATAATTAAGGATGTTACCCTCCATGTCTATAATATCATGGAATGTAACCATGTGTAATTTATTCCATTTTCTTTTTTTTTCAATTTCATTTTTTTTAAATTCTATGTAACTCCAAATTTTTGCTCGTGTGTCCTTTACATCACTGTGATTTCATTAATTGTATTACCAAAATGTATCTCATTAAAAAATGTGTGATAGAAATAAAAATGAACAACATTAGACATGTAATATTGAGTTCTATCTAATTGAATATTTGGTTTAATATAGTTAATTTTTTTATATTTTGACATATTTTATGATAATATTCTATATAACCTTTTAAGTATCTTAGAATGCAACATTACCATACATTTTTGCCATTTGATCAAAATTTTTTACTTTGATTTAGTTGTGTTACTATCTTATTATAAATATTCCTACATGGGACCATTACTTCCCTTTGATTACATTAAATTATAGTATTTTAATTTATCTTATATTAGTTTTAATATAAATTTAGCAGAGATTAAAATAATAATTCACCTTGACATATGATTGTCATTGGACTCATCTTGACATACTCAATAAAGTTTAAAAAATTCATCATTCTAATCTTAAATATTTTGTTTTTAATAATTCTAACACACTTTATAAATCATTTCTATTCATACACAATTTGACATTCGAGAATGTCATACTTACTCTCCTTATTATCGTGGATGCAAATTTACTATACAATTTATCTTATTTCTTCAAATTTCTAACTTTGAGTTGGATATATTTCTATGTACTCTAGATCTCCTCTTATATGATCTTTCTACTCATTTTATTTTGTTACATTATAAAACTTCATTTTTCCTATTTTTATTCTAATATATATCCAATTAATATTCATAAAATAATTTATTATTATTTATGCTTATTTAATAGAATAATTCGTAATAATTCAAAATGATGAGCTCTTCTTAATTAAATATTTGTTTCAATATTTTTAAATTTTATATGTTTTAGAGATTTGGTATGATTTATGATAGTTATTGATTTGTACCTAATTTATTAATTAAGGGAGCTACACTCGATCTTCCTAAAATAGTGAAATTCTCTTTTTAAGTGTAATTTATCTAATTTCTTGAAATATTTCACTTTGATTTTTTTGATAACTATAAATCTTCACTTGTGTTACGTTTACATTAGTTTGATTTTTCCTGTGTTACATTACGTAAATGTAGAACATCTTACCTTCAGTAAATATCATGTTAATATTAAAATAATAATTTAACATTTTTTTTGTTTATTTACATTGGAAATTAATAATAACTGTTAATGAAGTGCAATAAAGAAGAAAAATTTTTCATTGCACTCATCTTGATGCAGACCATAAAATAAAATATTCATTTTTTATCATTTAATTATTATTTTTTTAAGATTTTAGCACTCTTTAGAAGGTATTTTGATTTTTACATGATTTGATGATCAAGAATGTTATACTCAACCTCCATAGTATCCTAAAATGCAATGTTCTTGTATAATTTATCTCATTTCTTTAATATTTTTTACTTGGCTATATTACAACATAAGTATTAATCTCTTTCTTGTGACCTTTAAATTGCTTTTGTTTTCTCATGTTATCTTTACCAAATTTACCTTAATTTTGCTCCAATGAATTTTTACTTAATATTAAAATAATAATTTATTGCTATTTACACTTATTTTTTTATGATCAATAGTAGTTCCAAATGAGCACAAATTGAGATGAAATAAATGTCGTTATACTCATCATGATGAGCTATTCTAGTTAAATATTTACTTTTAGGTTGTTAAATATTTTGTTTCTTTGGTTTTTACATGTTTTTGAGACATTTTACTGATATTTTTTGATTCATTCTTGATTTTACAATCAGTGATGTTATGCTTAATCTCCTTAACATCTTTAAATAAAACATTATTATATCACTGATACCATTTTTTAAGTTTTTATTGCTTTAATTAAGTTATATTACTATGAAATTATAACTCCCAAATTACGTGACCCTTACAACACATTGTTTTAATTATATTGCAATGCTTCAATTTTTCACCTTTCATCTTTAATATAAATTAATTTAATATTAAAATAATGAGTTTTTGTTATTTATATTTTTTTCAAATGTCATTATAATTCTAATCAAGATTCAATGAAGATGAAATAAATAACGTTGGGCTAGTCACACTAAGCTTTATCAAATTAAATATTTTTTAATGTTTTCAAATATTTTATTTTCGACACTTTTTGTATCATTTATTAGAAAATTTAATTCTTTCTATATTTGAATATTAAGGATTTTACAACAAATCTTTTCAGTATCATGAAATGCAAATTGCTCTTGCAACTGATCTTATATCTTTGAATTTTTTCTTTTCTTTTATTATATTACTATCATACTCTAATTTTCTCAAATATCATGTAGACATCATTTTTGTTTTTTAATATTAAATTTATTCATTTTATCTCATTGAGCTATATTACATCACTTAATATTAGAATAATATTTTTTTATTTATGTTTATTTAATTTTCTTACACATAGTAATATCAAATAATTTATAAAAAGAAAAAGAAAAAAAGTTTAAAAAAATGAGAAAAATTATGGTAAAGTTCCAAACCAAGATATTGAGAACATCAAGTAGAACAAGCTCAATCACAAAATTAGTTGCAATTTAAAATGATTTGTATTTCATGCCAAAATCATAAAATTAAAATTACAAAAACAAATATTCAATTAGATAAAGCTTATGAAGAAAAGTCCAACAATATTTGTTTATTCTTGATTAGAACTCTTTTAAAATTATTAAAAAATAACAAAGTAAAAATTCATAAATTAAAATAGGATATTAATTTTTTTAAGTAAATATACATTAAAAAAATGTTGTTAATTGAAACAATAAAAAATAAACTAATCATAATGATATAGAAATCACTTTGAGGATAATTAGAGTTAGAAGCTAATATAACCATATCAAAGAAAATTTTTTGATCAAAAGTAATAAATTGTACAGGTAAGATGCTTTCCAAGATACTAAGAAGTTCAAGTATGATGTCCATAATTGTGAAATTTGTTAAGAATGAAAGCAATTACTAAAGATGCCAAAATTTAAGAAAACCATATTTTTAAAAAAAATGAATATTTAATAAGAGAAAGCACATCAGAATGAGTCTAATGGCATTTGACTCATTATGACAAGATCTCATTTGGAATAACTATAAGCTACTTAATTATGTAAGCGTAAATAACAAAAAATTATTATTTTAATTTTTAGCTCTAACATATGCTCAATTAAAATTAAAATAATAATTTGTTATGAATTATGCTTATATAATTATGTAGTTCATAGTTATTCTGAATGAGGTTTGATCGTTGATGAATCAAATGTTACTAGGCTCATTTTAATGAGCTTTCTCTTATTAAATATTAAATTTATTTTTGAAATATGTTTTTCTAAAATTTTAGAATCTTTAATAATTGCTTTCATTCTTAGAAATTTGATAATTTTGGACATCATACTCCATCTTCTTAGAATCTTGGTAGGCATCTTAACCATTCAATTTGTTCTTTGAATCAAACTTTTTGCTTTGATATGGTTATATTAGTTAGTAAGTGTAATCTTCTTTTGATTTAGTTTTACATCACTATTATATGATTAGTTTTTATTGCTTCAACTAACAACATTTTAGTTTTAATGTATATTTACTTAAAATAAGTTAAATAAACCATTTTTTATTATTCTTATTTAGTTTATTAATTTTTAATAATTCTAAAAAAGAACTAATCAAGGAAAAATAAATGTTGTTGGACTTTTCTTCATGAGACTTATCTAATTCAATACTTCTTTTTATATTTTAATTTTATGATTTTGCCATGGTTTGCAAATCATTTCAAATTGCACATAATTTTTTAATTGACATTGTTCCACTCAACGTGCTTAGTATCTTTGTATGCAACCTTGCCATATACTTTATCTCATTTCTTAAACCTTTTTTCCTTTATTTTTATATATTATTGTTAAACTATAGCTCTCCTCTTATGTAGCCATTATATCAATTTGATTTGGGTATATTACATTGGTTTCAATTATCAAATTTCAACTTTAACTATATTTACTACTTATTAAAATAGCGATTATTTTTTAATTTCTTTTTGTAATTAGTAATAGATCCAAATGAGGTGTGATAAAGATGAAATAAATTACATCAAAGACATCTTGATTACCTCTATTAATTAAATATATATCTTTTATATATTAAAAATATTTATTATCTTTGTTTATTGCATGCTTTATAAGAAAATTTAGTTTTTGTCTGGTTTGATGATAGAGAATGTTACATACAATCTCATCATCTTCTTAGAATGTTACATTCCCACATAATTTATCTCATTTTTAACTATTTTTCTTTATTTTGTTATACAAGAACAAAACTTGAATTGTCCTCTAGTGTGACCTTTTCTTTGCTATGATTTAGCCATATTTATTTTATTATATTTATCTCATTTTAACTTTATAATATGTCTATATTTATTTATTTATCCTTTTTTACTTTGGTAATTTATATTAATCATAAATGAGAATAAGTAGAGAAGAAATAAACATTGTCAGCACTCCTTGGATGAGCTCTATCAAATTAAATAATTAATTAGATATTTTTAAATATTTTATTTTTTGAAGTTTAGGAATGCATTTTTAAGAACCTCAATTTGTGCCAAATTTGATAATTATAGAGACTATAGTAGATCTCCACAACATCATGTAAAGAAAAGTTTCTACAAAAATTATATCATTTCTTCAAATATTTAATTAGCATTTGTTTTATTACCATCAAACTTTTATTCTACTCTTGGGTGACCTTTACATTATGTTTATTTATTTATATTTATTTTTTAAATTATTCTCATTTTGAAATTTACATATATTTAATTAATAGTAAAAACATAATTTAATATTATTTATGCATATTTATTTTTATTATTCTAAAGAATTATAAAGGAGGTCCAATCAATATCACACAAACATCATTGGAATTTTCTAAACAAGCTCCATCTAATAAACTATTCAATTTTCATTATTTTTAATATATTATTTTTTAGAGTTTAGCTTGATTTATGACATATTTCTAATCGAGCACGACTTATTAATCAATAATGTTACACTCAATCTTGATAATATCATTGAATATAATTTTTTTATATAATTTATTTTCTTTTCATAAATGTTTGACATAGATTGGGTTATATTCTCAGGGATCTTTAATTCTCCTCTGATATGATCTTCATGAGTCTTTTGTTTTGACATATTATATTTCCCAAATTTGTCTCATTTTACCTTTTATATAAAATTAAGTTATTTAAAAAATAATTTATTAATATTTATGTTTATTTACTAGGTTAACTTGAACGAAATTAGAAAAAGGTCAGCTCAAATTGAAATAAATATCATTGGTGTCATTTTGTTGCACCATCACTAAAGTTAGACAATTTAATGATCAACAACAAACAAATCTCTTCCATACCTTCATTATAATTAAAGACCAACCATGTAAGATTGTTAAAGGTAGTGGTACCCATAAGTGTAATAGCATAGGATGCTGCCAAAGGAATACATTTAATAGTTACAAACCATTTTCAACTATACACAATATCTTGGATTAATAAAACCTCAATTTCCATACCACAAAGGAGCTGTGGTCCTCTAAATCTTGGTTAATATCTTGATAAATTATGGTGTTATGTTGTCTTCTTGCAAGTAGGTAGCCTAATCTTAAGAACAAATCATTTATGCATTTGAGGTGCCATCCTAAATAGAAGAGCCAATATGTGTACTCCCATGTGCAAAAAAGAAGTTCACATTATACTGTTACCTCCCTTGAAGAAACTTTCTAACCAAAATACTCTAAAAGAAAGAGACAATAGGAAAGGAAACTTAGTGTTATTTCGTTAGCCAAGATTGTAAAGGATATAGCCAATAGTAAATTTATGTCATTTCTAGCAAGTAGAAAAGCCCTTAATAGTATACCAAACCCACCATCTATAGCCCAACCATTATTAAAAAAATTTATAGATGTGTTCCCTGATAACATTGTAAAAACATGGTCACCATTAAGAGATATTCAAAAAGTTTTAGATTTAGTTCCAATCACCTAACCATCACATTTATCATATTACTAAGTAACACTATTAGTGCTAGTTAAAGTTAAATTCTTATCAACTTATCTTCCCTAAAAACATCAACAAAATGTGCTAAAATAAAATTTAAACAATCTCCTTCGTAACTTAATTAGGGAACATGTTTCGACATGGCATTATTTGTAATCGTTCGTTGAATTTTCTAATCCAATAATGACTTTGAATTGTTTTGAAATTGAATTATGAAAATGATCATTACAGTTTCATTAATTGGAACCCCTTATCATAATATGTTTTTTTGATACTGCTGAGTCTTTTACACATGTTGAACATATTATTTAAAAAATGGAATATATTAACAACTAATTAATGCTCATGGACAAGCAAGATAATTTTCTAGAGGTAATTATGTGATGATCCATGTAAGATCTAAAATATTCCTACTAAGAATAGCTTGGAAATTGCATGCATATAGTGCTAGACAATTTTAGAATTGTGAAAAAACTAAGTATTAATGGACAAATGTTTAATTTTCCCAAAGACTATGGAATAAAAATTGCCTTTAATATTTGAGGCCTTGTACATTATATGAACTAACACACAATATCTAATAAGCCTTTTGATGCTTATTATTATTTACTGAACTTGTCCCACAAATATATTTAGCCCTATCTAGTGAGTTGAGAGACCAACTAGAAAAAATCTTAGTTGAATAAATAATTTTTACTCATGATCAAACAAAACAATGAGTTTTGGCAAGTTAGCATATCCATCAAACTCTCATTGTACATGGAATTTAAAGGAGTTTTACTACTTGAACCTAAAGATGCCAAAGAAGTCCCTAGACCCAAAGAGTTAAGCTCATAGGCACCAGGGGAGGTTGACATAGTACCATCTAGCAAATCATGCAAATCCTCCACTTTGAAATGTACTAGTCTTGTTTAGACTTCAAGCTATGCAAAAATTACCCATCTAATTCTCATTAGTCTCTATTATCATCATTATTTTTCATTTCTATCATTTGAAGAATGATCGATAGCTTTTTTGATATTCCTACCTTAAAATTTAGTACTTCTTATCTCTTTGTTGGTCTCATAATTCTGTCGATGCAAATTTTTGTTGAAGATGACTCCAAAAGATCTCAAATTTGAGTTTGGATTGTTCCAACCACTATCCACTATTTTTATCATTATCTTCTAATGTATGATCACTATCAACTCTTGTGTTGTTGAATACATTGGCTTGCATGCCTCACATGTTGACCAAATCAATTAGCCAACACACATTGACCCACAAAACTCAATTGACACATTCGAGGATGTTACACTTGATCTCCTTTGTATTTGACAACAAAAAATTTCTATAAAATTTTGCTTATTTCTTCAAAATATTATACATTGATTTTTTTTATATTACTACATAACTGATACCCTCTTATCTTATGTCTTATGCATCACCATGATTTTGTTGTATTATAATGCTTCAACTAATCACATTCCATCTTTAATATATAGTACCTTAAAATTAAAAATAATCATTTATTATTTTTAAAGCTTCTTGATTTTTGTAATTCATTGTAATTAAAAATGTTGTCTATTGGAGTGCAAAAAAATGGTTCAACTAATCTAATTGACCTCAATCCACATAAAAATTAATTTTTATATAATTAAAAAGGTTAGTTTTAAATTTTTTTGTTACACATTATAGATATTTTTATTCAAATATGTTTTGAAGATTAAGGACATTGAACTCTATCTCTTTAGTGTCATGGAATGTGTCTTTCTTATATAATTTGTGTCAATTCCTTGAAATTCTTTATCGATTTGGTTACATTTCTATGAAACTATAAACCTCCTCTAATATGACCTTTATGTTGCTTTTGTTCTATTATATTACATTGCTTCATTTTACATCATTTTAGCTTTAATATATGCTTACTTAATATTAAAATAATAATTTTTTACTAATTTTCTAAAATTTTTTAAACTTATGTTAATTACTAAATAAGTTAGATCAAAATGAAACAACCATCATTTAACTCCTCTACATGAGGTCAATCCAAGTCAATATTAAAATTTTTTAGATATTTTATTTTCTAAGATTTTAGAACTCTTTATAAAGAATTTTTTGATTCATACCTTATTTGATGATCATGGATGTTCCCCTTGATGTCCTTAAAATCTTACGAAGTTAATTTTTCAAGCAATTTATGTCATATTTTTAAAAGTATCATTTTTATTTATTTATAGAGTTATGTAACTTTAATTTTACTCTGTTATAACATTTTGAACCATTTGATTTACTTGTAATGCACTAATAACTTATATCATTTTAATTTTAATTCATACAAACTTACTATTGAAATAATGATATATTATTATATATAATTGTTTATTTTGATAATTTTAATTAATTCTAAAAACATCTAATAAAAATGAATAAGTCATTTCACTAATCGTAACAAGCTCTATCTAATTAAATATTTATTTTAATATTTTAAGTATGTTATTTTTTAAAGTATTCCCTGACTTTCTAAGACATTTTAATAAATATAGAATTGACCTTTGAAGATATTATGCTTAATATACTTGTAATCGTGGCATGCAACTTTCTTGCATAATTTACGACATTTAATAAAATTTTTTTCTTTAATTTTGTCGTAATTCTATTGTACACTAGCCTCTGTTGTGACTTTCATATTATTTTTATTTGTTTTATTACATACCTTCATTTTATATAAAATCAACTATAATTTGTGTTTACTTAGTATTAACTAATAATTTAATATTATTTATTCTTGTTTACATTAATTAATCACAGTTATTCCAAAAAAGGTCTAGTTATGATACAACCAACATCATTATACTGACCTCAATAAAGTCCATCCTATCTAATATTCATTTTTATATATTTCAAATATTTACTTTCCTTATCTTTTATAAGGATGTTTGTTTCCTACATTAGTTTAATTAATTAGGTTATTTTACTATATAACTTTGTTCCTCCTATTATGTGACATTTGCATTTCATTGATTTGGTTATATTATATGCAACAACTAATGTAATTTTAGCTCTAATATCTATTTAATTAAAATTTAGGAAAAAAAGTTTTACACTTATTTAGTTTTGTAGTTTGTTTTAAATCAAAATGAGTCCTGATCGATGTGAAACACATGTAATTCAAGTGAGGTTGATGAGCTCCATCAAATTAAATATTCAATTCTTATAATTTTAAATTTTTTATTTTCTTGGATATCAACACACTTTATGACATGTTTCAATTCAAACCTAATTCAATGATTAAAGATGTTATGCTTAATCAATTTAGTATATTGGAATGTTGTTATCCCATAACTTTATCATATTTGCTTGACTTTTTCCCTTTAATATGGTTTTCTTTCTTTAAATTATCACATCTTAGTTTTAATGTATTTGTTCTAAGTATTGAAATAATACTTTTAAATTATTTTTTCTTATTTACTTATGAAATTTGCTATAATTTTAAATTAGTAATAATTAAGATGAAATAAATATTGTTGCTCTCATCATGATAAGATCAATCAAACAAAATACATATTTCCATATTTTTTTATTTTATGTAATTTGTACACATTTTGAAGGAAATTTTTGTTAGAACCTGATTGACAATCATAGATGTTACACTTAATATGCTTAGTTTGTTATAATGAAGGTATCTTATTTAATTTATCTAATTTCATAAACATTTTAGCATCTACATGGTTACGCTCTTATGAAACTATAAATATCCTCTTTTTTGACATTGTTAATACTTTATTGTTATTTATGAATATTCATTTTTGCAATTACTAGTAATTCCAAATTAAGGTTGATTGAAAAATACATCATTTCACTCATGTTTATAAGATTTATCAATTTGAATGTTCATTTTTTTACCTTTACATTTTTTTCTATTCATATTTTTTGATGTTCTATGAGACATTTCAATTTACACACTTCAATATCAAAGATTTTATATTTTATCTCCTTAGTATCTTTCAACGCAAATTTATCATGCCATTTTTCTCATTTCTTCAAATATTTTACTTTTATTTGGTCATATTTCTTCGAAAACTTTATTGTACACACAAGTGATGTTTATAACCCAATCATTTGATTATATTATATTACTTTAATATATCTTACTTCAATGTTTAACATATATTTTTTAACATCAAATAAGTAATTAGTTATTATTTAATATTATTTATTTGAGACATTCATGATAATTCCAAACAAGTTTCAAAGTATATAAAACAAATATTGTTGACTAATCTTGACAACTTCTTTCACTAAATTTTTAACGACTATATTTTTAAATATTATTTTCCTACTCTTGGCATAATTTATGAGACATTTCAATTCCAATCTAATTTAATGATGAAGAATGTAGCTCTCGTTCTTCTTATTATCTTAGAATATAAGTTTCTTAAGAAATTTATACCATTTCTAAAATTTTTTTCATTTTAATTTATTATATTAGGATGTAACATAAAATCTCCTCTTATTGTTTATAACTATTTTGTTTGGTTATATTGCATTAATTTAATTTAACTCTTTCTAAATTTAACACTTATTTACTTAACTTTCAAATTTTTTTATAACATATAGTTATTTAGTTTAATAATTCATAATAAATCATCAGGAGGTTTTATTGAGATTAAATATTCTCATTAGGCTAATCTAGATGATCCTTATCTAATTAACTATTCACTTTTATTTTTAAATATTTTATTTTTATGTTTTTGGGCGTAATGAAATTTTTTATTTATAACTAATTTGACTTTAAAAATAATAACTTTTTGTTGTTTACATTTATTTAAGATGATAAATTTTACTAATTCAAAACAATTCTTAATGTATATGAAACAAATGCCTTATAACTCTTCTCAATGAATTTTATCCAAATAAATATTCAAATCTACAATTTTAAATATTCAATTTTTAGGGTCTTAATAATCTATATAAGATGCTTTTCTTTTATCATATTTCATAGTCATGGATGTTACCCTTGATTTTCTTAGTATTTTAGACTATAAATTTATCACGTTTCTTTAAAGTTTTGTTATTTCTTTGGGCATTTTATTATTAAACTCTAAACATAGTGTGACATTTAAATCTTTTCAATTTTGTTATAATACATTGCTTTAGCTTATTTTTTTAAACTTGAAAAGATATTTAATTGATATTAAAGTAACAATTTAATTTTATATATGTTTATATACTTCCTAAATTTATAGTGATTCCAAAAGATGTATGATTTGAGAAAAAAAACACATCATTGGATAGTTCTCAATGAGCATTATCAAATTTAAAATTTATTTATATGGTTTTAACTACTTTTTTTTAGGATTTTCTCTTACTTTGTGAGTCTTTTCAATTTGTGACTCATTTGACATTTGATGATGATATGATCAGTGTCTTTGGTATCTTGGAATACAAAAATCCTATGCTATCCATCCCATGTCTTCAAGTTTTAACTTATGATTTGGTTATATTACCATGAAATAAAAAATCACTTCTCGTATAACCGTTAAGTGTTTTTTATATTACATTGCTTCAATTTATCTCACCCTAACTTTAAAATGTATTTTCTTAGTTTTAAAGAAGTTTTTTTATTATTTGCACTTATTTACATTAATAAATCATTGCTAAAAAAATGAGGTGCAATTGAGATGAAACTAACATCTTAGGACTCATTCTAACACACTCAACAAAATTATATATATATATTTTCATTTTCTGAAATATTTTAGTATGAAAGGTCTTTGACATGTTTGCTTTGTATTTTGATTAGTATATTTTTTTTCAAATGAGGATATTATCTAAAATTTCTTCGGTGTCTGTGATTGCACCTTTCTTTTTTTATTTACCTAATTTTACAAATTGTGTTTTATTGATTTAGTTATATTAGTATAGAACTCTAATTATATTCTTTACTTACCTTTACATTCCATTGATTTGATTATATTATAATTTCTAAATTTATTTAATTTTAGTTTTATATTAAATTTCCTTTGGAAAAAATAATTTTATATTTTTTATCGTTATTTTTTTGGTCATTAATAATAATTATAGATGAGGTTCGATCGACATGAAACAAAAATTGTTGGAGTTGTCTTAACCTGATTCAAAGAATTCTTATTTATTTTGATATTTTTAAAGATTTTACTTTGTAATTTTTATCATTCTTTACGAACCAATTTGATTCGTGCCTAATTTCAATATTAAGTATAGTATGTTGAATCCCCAAGTATCTCGTACATTACCACTTCCTTACACAATTTATGTTTTTTTTTCAAATGATATTTTTTTATGTCAACCTAACCTTATTAAAATTCTAGGAATTACCAAATTAAAATTAATTAAATTATAATAAATTATTAATTTAATATAAAATAATTATACATTAAACTTGATGTAAGAAAAATGAAAGTTGGGTTATATATCCAAATCAATGCGATATAAAGTTCAGAAGGAGGTGATTTAATTGTACATAATATTATATAAAAATAAAATAAAAAAATATGAAGAAATAAGATAGATTTCAAGGAAAATATGCATTTCGATATAGTAAAGGTATCAAGTGTAGCATCGCTAATCATGAAATTTTATAAGAATCAAATTTTTTGCGAACAATGCCAAAGCCATCGAAAATAAAATTAGTAAAAAATTTCACATTGGCTATGTAATAGAGTAGAGTTTGTTAAGATGAGTGAATGACATTCACCTCATCATGATCAAAAGTATTTTAGAGTTATAAAAATTTACCAAAGTTAATATTTATAAATAACAATTCATTTTTTTTGGTGTTATGTAAAAATATATATTTATGCTAAAATGAAAAAATATTAAATAATATAATATAACTCAAATAAACCAATGAAATGGTTAAATGGGAGGATATTTAGAGTTCCATGACAATATTAAAAAGTTAAAGGAAAAAGTTTGAAGATATAAAATAAATAGTGAGGGAAAGTTCACCAAGGAGATCTAGTTCAAAATCCTCAATCATCAAATATTGTATGAATTAAAAAGTCACATATAAAATAAAATTAAAAATTTTGCATATTTAATTAAATAAAGCTCATTGAAACTTGTCGAATGATGTTTATTTTTTTAGATCTAAACTTATTTGGAATTTCAATGAACAACCAATTTTAAATATGCATAGCAATAATAGATAATTATTTTAATATTAAATAAATATATATTAAAAATTAAAATAGAGAAACTATGATATGAAATAAAGAAATTCTATGTTACTTCCCCAATTATTAAAATTACCATGAATTAAAATGTCTTATTAATTACGTTAACTCACTAGAAATTACATTATATAAAAATTTGAAATTGAAAAATTGAAATGATAATAGTAATAGAGTCGACTCCAATGATTATTGTCTTAACTTTACCCAAATTCATTTGAAATTATTGCATTTACCAGTCAAAATTAGAATAAATAATAACAAGTTATTTTTTAATATTATATAAATATTTATTAAATTTATAATAAGATAAATTAAAGTGAAGAAATATGACCAGTACAAAGCAAGGTAAATGCCATATGAGATGAGATAATGAGTTATATATTAGTTGAACCAAATCAAAGCACAAACTTTTGAAAAATAGGACTAGTAATGTGAGAAAGTTGCATTACAAGACATTATGGAAATTAAATGTAGCATCTTCAACCATCAAATCAACTAGAGGTTAAAATTTGTCATAAAAGGTGTCAAATCCCTACAAAATAAAAAATTTATATTAAAACTAAAATGACATAAATTGAAGTATTGCAATATAACAAAACAAAAGTGATGTTGGCGATAGGGGAGGAAAAATAGAGTTACATAGTAATATAATGAAATATAAAAACAATTTGAAGAAATGAGAAATTACATGAAAAATTTGAATTCTATGATACATTGAAGATCACATGTAGCATCATCATTCATCAAGTCCAGCATGATATGAAATTTGTAAAATGGTGTTCCAAAATCCTAAAAATAAAAAATTTTAGAAGATAAAAATTAATATTTAATTGAATTGCTCTTGTGAGGTCAAGTAGAGTGAGGTTTGTTTTTTCGTGGTCTTAACTTATTTGGAAATTCTACTAAATGCCAAAGAAAGTATGAAATCATTTTAATGAATTATTATTTTATCCTTAAAAGCTTATTTTCTAAAGCTAAAATGACTCAAATTAAAGCATTGTAATGGACCAAATCAAAGATTTTAAAATGTCTCAAGGATGGTTATTTTAAGATACTATAATAATCCTTGATGAAAGTGAAAAATTATTAGACATAAAATAAATTTTACTTGGAAATTGCATTTTGTGATTCAAAGAAGATCAAGTTAAACATCCACAATTAGTAAATCAGACACGAACAAAAATGTTTCAAAAGAAAAGCCAAAAACATATGAAGTAAAATATTTAAAATATAGAAATCATTACTTAGTTGGACAAAGGTCATTGAGATGAGTTTAACGACTTATTTGTCCTTGACTGGAGTAATTTCAGAGTTAATGCGAATACAATTAAAAAATAGAAATCTAATAAATTAAATTTTTGAATCAATTAATAGAGCAGATTTAGTGTAATTGAGTAATATAACAAAGCTAAAGCAAAGAATCATATGAAATAAGGTAAATTGTAGAGGAAAGTTGCATTCCAAATTATGAAAAAGATAGATTGTAACATCTTTGAACATCAAATATTGTTCAAATTAAAATAAATTCCAAATCTTGCAAAGACTGTGAAAAATAAAATATGTAAAATCTTCACTCTTAGTATTTGATTGGATAGAAAAGTGTGTTCATTTGGTGGGAGGCCTTGAGAATACTCCAAAGATGCTTTTTTCCTTATGAATTCTAATTTAGAATTATTACTATTTGCAAAAAAGTAAAAATTCACAAATGATAAGTTAATATATTAATTTTTATTTAACATATAATAAATTTCCAATAAAATAATTTGAAGTAATATAATATGACAAATTTAAAGCCATATAACAATTGTCACATCTGATGACAATTCTAATTTTGTAAGGGTATAACCAAATATAAGAAAAAATTATAACAAATGAGAAAAATAATATAAAAGTTTCTACTACAAGTTAATAAGAAGATCAATCGTAGCATCCTCGATAGGAAATTCATATATGAATGGAAATATCTTATGAAGAGTCCTGAAATTCTTAACGAAGATATTTAAAATCAAAGAAATCAATATTTATTCAAATAAAGCATTCGAAGAGAAGACTGTCAATTGTTTTTTTCCATTCGATTAAACCTCATTTATGAATTACCAAATTAAATGAATAAATAAAATAATAAATTATTCTTATATTATTAAATAAGAAAATTTCAAACAATGTAATATATTAAATTCAAAGCCATGTAAATGTAAGAGGACATGAGATTTGGAGTTAAATTTTCATGTAAATTCAAAGCCATGATCTTGTTACACTATATTGCTTAAACTTACATTATTTTAGCTTTAATTTATATGTAGTTTGTATTAAAATAGTAATTTATTAATATTTAGACTTATGTACTTTGGTATTTTATAGTAACTCCAATGATGGTCAATTAGAACAAAAAATGTCCTTCACACTTTTCATTGAGCCCTATCTATTTAAATTTTTGTTTCTATATTTTAAAAAATATTCAAGCTGATTTCGTTTATTTGAATCTACTAGGTTTCTTTAATTTATCTAATTTATGCTTTAGTATATATTTAGTTAAAATTAAAAAAGTTTGTTTTATTTGTGCTTATTTTTTACATTAGTAATTTCTTATAATTCTAAATGGGGATTGATCAATTTGAAGTAAACATTATTGGACACATTACTATTAACACAATACATTCAAATATTCATTTTTATATTTTTAAATATTTTACTTTCTGATACACTAGTGCTCTTTATGAGACACTTTGATTTGTGATTCATTTGGCCATCGAGTACATTACACTCCATCTTGTTAATATCCCAGAAAACAATTCTCCCATAAAATTTATCATTTTTTTCAAAGTTTTTCCTTAATTCTTAACTCTTCTCTTATATGTTCTTTATAATAATTTCACTTGGTTATACCATATAACATTAATTTATCTCACTAGAATCTTAATATATATTTAGTTAAAATTGAAATAATAATTTATTATTATTTTACTTATACTGTTTAGTTCTTCAAAGTAACTCAAAATAGAGTTCAATAATGGCAAAACTAATGTTGAATTCATCATGATGAGTTTTATACAATTAAACATTTTTTTATATTTTAAATTTATTTCCCATGGATTTGGCTTTTTTAAGACAATTCAATTCATTCCAACTTCAAAAGTCAAGGATATTACACTCGATCTTCACAGGCCTTGTAATGCAACTTTCTAGTAGAATTTATATGATTACATCAAATTCCTTGATTTAATTTAGTTATATAGCAATGTAACACTAAAACACCTTCTTTTAGATTGCTTTGATTTTGTTACTTTACAATTCATCAACTTTCCAAAACTTAGCTTTAATATATATATATATATATATATATATATATATATTTAAAATTAATATAATAATTTAATATTATCTATCCTTTTTTAGTTTGATGATTTGAAGTAATTCATAATGAAGTCCAAACGTTGAAAGTTGTTTTTGTTGAACTCATCTTTATGAGTTTTATGTAATTAAAACTTTATTTTTATAATGTAAACTATTTTATTTTCTAAGCTTATTACATGTTTTATGAGATATTTTGTTTCACAAGTGATTTTATAATTGAGAATATAACGCTTGATCTCTATAGTATCATGGAAGACAACTTTGGCATAATATTTATTTAATTTCTTTAAATTTTTTTTCTTTGATTTGGTTACATTAACATTTAACTCCAAATCTCATGTCCTCTTACATTTACATGGCTTTGAATTTAAATGTATACTAAAGCATAAATGAGATAAATCAAAGAGACCTAGTAGATTCAAACAAACAAAATGAGCTTGAATTTTTTTTAAAATATAAAAACAAAAATTTAATTAGATAGGGCTCAATGAAAAGTGTTGAAGGGTATTTTTTGTTCTAATTGACCATCATTGGAGTTACTATAAAATACCAAAGTACATTAGTGTAAATATTAATAAATTGCTATTTTAATACAAAGTATGTATAAATTAAAGTAAAAATAAGGTAAATTTAAGCAATATAGTGTAACATAATCATGGCAAATGAATCACCACATGAGAAAAGCTTTGGAGTATCATAGTAATATAATAAACTCAAAATAAGATTTTTTTTAAAAAGATAAGATAAATTATATAAGAACTTTGTATTCCATGAAAGTGAGGAGTTCACATGTGACATACTCAATCATCAAATTGATTGAGAATTAAAAAAACATACAACATGCAAAAGTAATAATAAGTAAAATTTTTCAAAATATGCAAATGTTTATTTAATTAAATCGAGCTTGTTGATGCAAGTCTAATGGCATTCCCTTCATCTTGATTGGACCTCATTTGGAAAAATATAAATTAAGAAAATATAATATAACAAAATCAAATAGATGTAAGTTATATGAGAGGAGACTTGGAGTTAGAAAGTGATATGATCAAATAAAAGAAAACATTTTCATAAAATAAGATAAACAATAGGGGATGTTGCCTTTCAGGATAAAAGGAGATTGTGTGTAAAACCATAATCACCAAATCAGGAGATTATAGGTCATTGATGTGAGCCTAATGATGTTTGTTTCCTGAAAGGCAACATCTCCTTTGAATCCAGGAAGGCAACATCCCCCTACTGTTTATCTTATTTTATCAAAATGTTTTCTTTTATTTGATCATATCACTTTCTAACTCCAAGTCTCCTCTCATGTAACTTACATGAAGATTTACATGAAAATTAGCTTTGTTGGAGTATCAATTGCTTTAATTTTGTTATTTTACAATTCATCAACTTTCCAAAACTTAGCTTTGATATATATATATATATATATATATATATATATATATATATATTTAAATTAATATATTAATTTAATATTATCTATTCTTTTTTAGTTTGATAATTTGAATTAATTCATAATGAAGTCCAAACGATAAAAGTTGTTTTTGTTGGACTCATCTTGATGAATTTATATAATTAAAACTTTATTTTTATAATGTAAACTACTTTATTTTCTAAGCTTATTACATTTTTTATGAGATATTTTGTTTCACAAATGATTTTATAATTGAGAATATTATGCTTGATCTTTATAGTATCATGGAAGAGAACTTTGGCATAATATTTATTTAATTTCTTTAAATTTTTTTCTTTGATTTGGTTACATGAAAATTTAACTCCAAATCTCATCTCCTCTTACCTTTACAAGGCTTTGAATTTAATATATTGAGTTGTTTGAAATTTTGTTATTTAATAATACAATAATAATTTATTATTTTATTTATTCATTTAATTTGGTAATTCATAAATGCAGTTTAATTGAACGGAAAAAAACAATTGACAGTCTTCTCTTGGACTGCTTTATTTGAATAAATATTGATTTCTTTTATTTTAAATATCTTCATTAAGGAATTCAAAACTCTTTATAAGACATTTCCATTCATATATGAATTGCCTGTCAAGGATGCCACGATCGATCTTCTTATTAACTTGTAGTAGAAACTTTTATATTATTTTTCTCATTTATTATAATTTTTTCTTTTATTTGGTTATCCTCTTATAAAATTAGAATTCTCATCACATGTGATAATTGTTATATAGCTTAAAATTTTTCATATTATATTACTTCAAATTATTTTATTGAAAATTTATTATATGTTAAGCAATATGAATATATTAACTTATAATTTGTGTATTTTTACTTTTTTGCAAATAGTAATAATTCTAAATTAGGAATTGATAAGGGAAAAAGCATCTTTGGAGTATTCTCAAGGCCTCTCACCAAATGAACACACTTTTCTATCCAATCAAATACTAAGAGTGAAGCTTTTACATATTTTATTTTTCACGACTTTTGCAAGATTTATAATTTATTTTAATATGAACAATATTTGATGTTCAAAGATGTTACAATCTATCTCTTTCATAATTTGGAATGCAACTTTCCTATACAATTTACCTTATTTCTTATTATTCTTTGCTTTAGCTTTGTTATATTACTCAATTACTCTAAATCTGCTCTATTATTATCTTTACATCATTTTTAATTGATTCAATTATATTTCTTAAGTTCATCTCATTTTAACAAAAATGAATTTTTGCTAAATATTTAAAAAATTAATTTATTTGATTTCTATTTTTTAATTATATTAATTATCATTAATTCTGTAATTACTCTAGTCAAGGAGAAATAAGTCGTTAAACTCATCTCGATGACCTCTGTCCAACTAAGTAATGATTTCTATATTTTAAATATTTTACTTTATATGTTTTTGGCTTTTCATTTGAGATATTTTAGTTCGTGCCTGATTTCATAATTGAGGATGTTTCACTTGATCTTCTTTGTATCACAAAATGCTATTTTCAAGTAAAATTTATAATAATTTTCACTTTCATCTAGGATTATTATAGTACCTTAAAATAACCATCCTTGTGACATTTTAAAATCTTTGATTTGGTCCATTACAATGCTTTAATTTGAGTCATTTTAGCTTTAACAAATAAGCTTTTAAGGATAAAATAATAATTCATTAAAATGTCTTCTTACTTTCTTTGGCATTTAGTAGAATTTCCAAATGAGTTAAGACGATGAAAAAACAAACCTCACTCTGCTCGACCTCACAAGAGCAATTCAATTAAATATTAATTTTTATCTTCTAAAATTTTTATTTTTAGGATTTTGGAACACCTTTTTGGAAATTTCATATAATGCTAGACTTGATGAATGATGATGCTACATGTGATCTTCTATGTATCATAGAATTCAAATTTTTCATGTAATTTCTCATTTCATCAAATTGTTTTTATATTTATTATATTACTATGTAACTCTAATTTTCCTCCTCTATCGCCAACATCACTTTTGTTTTCTTATATTGCAATACTTCAATTTATGTCATTTTAGTTTTAATATAAATTTTTCATTTTGTAGGGATTTGACACCTTTTATAACACATTTTAATCTGTAGTTGATTTGATGGTTGAAGATGCTACATTTAATCTCCATAATGTCTTGTAATGCAATTTTCTCACATTTATAGTCCTTTTTTTCCAAAGTTTGTGCTTTGATTTGGTTAAACTAATATATAACTCTTAATCTCATCTCATATGGCATTTACATTGCTTTATACAGGTCATATTTCTTCACTTTAATTTATCTTATTATAAGTTTAATAAATATTTATATAATATTAAAAAAATAACTTGTTATTTATAATAACTTTGACTGGTAAATGCAATAATTTCAAATGAATCTGGGTAAAGTTAAAACAAGAGTCATTGGAGTCGACTCGATCACTATTATCATTTAAATTTTTCATTTTCAAATTTTTATGTAATGTAATTTCTAGTGAGTCAACATAATTAATGAGACATTTTAATTCATGCAAATTTTAATAATTGGGGAAGTAACATAGAATTTCTTTATTTCATATCATAGTTTCTCTATTTTAATTTTTAATATATATTTATTTAATATTAAAATAATTATCTATTATTGCTATGGATATTTAACATTAGTTGTTCATGGAAATTCCAAATTAGTTTAGATCTAAAAAAATAAACTTCATTCGACATTTTTCAATGAGCTCTATTTAATTAAATGTACAACTTTTTAATTTTATTTTTTATGAGACTTTTTAGTTCATACCATATTTGACGATTGAGGATTTTGAACTAGATCTCCTTGGTGAACTTTCCCTCACTATTTATGTTATATCTTCAAAATTTTTTCTTTAACTTTTTAATATTTTCATGGAACTCTAAATGTCCTCTCATTTAACCATTTCATTAGTTTAATTTAGTTATATTATATTTTTTAAAGTTCTGCCATTTGAGCATAAATATATATTTTTAAACAACACTAAAACGAAAATGAATTTTTTTTATGACCATTAACTTTGGTAAATTTTTAAACCTCTAAACCACTTTTTATCAAGATGAGGTGAATGTCATTCACTCAACTTAACAAACTCTACTCTATTACATAGTCAATGTGAAATTTTTTACTTATTTTTTTTTAAATGGCTTTGGCATCATTCGCAAGATATTTGATTCTTACAAAATTTGATGATTAGCGATGCTACACTTGATCACTTTACTATCTTGGAATGCTTTTTTTACTTGAAATTTATCTTATTTCTTAATATTTTTCTATTTTTATTTTTTATAATATCATGTACAATTAAATCACCTCCCTTCTAAACTTTATATTGCTTTGATTAGGTTATATAACAAAACTTTCATTTTTCTTCAACTTTAATGTTTAATTTTTTTATATTAAATTTATAATTTATTATAATTTATTTAATTTTGATTTGGTAATAACTAGAAATTTTAACAAGAATTGGTGGACATGAAAAAAAAATATCATTTGAAAAAATAACATAAATTGTGTAAGGAAGTGGTAATGTAAGAGATACTTAAGGGATTCAACGTACTATACTTAATATTTAAATTAAGCACAAACCAAACTGGGTCTTAAAGTATGGTAAAAATTTCAAAGTGAAGTCTTTAAAAATATCAAAATAAATAATAATTGTATGAATCAGGTTAAGACAACTCCAACAATTCTTGTTTCATGTTGATAGAACCTCATCTATAATTGTTATTAATGACCAAAAAAATAACGATAAATAATATAAAATTATTTTTTCCTAAGGGAATTTAAGATAAAACTAAAATAAAATAAATTTAGAAATTATAATATAATCAAATCAATGGAATGTAAAGGTAAGTAAAGAATATAATTAGAGTTCTATACTAATATAACTAAATCAATAAAACACAATTTGTAAAATTAGGTAAATAAAAAAAGAAAGGTGCAATCACAGACACCGAAGAAATTTTATATAATATCCTCATTTGTAAAAAAATATACTAATCAAAATACAGAACAAACATGTCAAAGACCTTTCATACTAAAATATTTTAGAATATGAAAATATATATTTAATTTCATTGAGTGGGTTAGAATGAGTCCTACAATGTTTGTTTCATCTCAATTGCACCTCATTGGTTTTAGCTACGATTTATTAATGTAAATAAGTGCAAATAATAAAAAAAACTTTTTTACAACAAAGAAAATATATTTAAAGTTAGGATGAGATAAATTGAAGCAATGTAAGATAAAAAAACACTTAACGGTTATATGAGAAGTGATTTATTATTGCATGGTATTATAACCAAATCATAAGTACCAACTTGAAGACATAAGATGGATAGCATAGGATTGTTGTATTACAAGATAACAAAGACACTGAGCATATCATCATCAAAAGTCAAATGAGTCACAAATTGAAATGACTCACAAAGTATGAGAAAATCCTAGTAAAATTATTTAAAACCATATAAATAAATTTTAAATTTGTTATTGCTCATTGAGAACTATCTAATGATGAGTTTTTTTTGTCTCCAATCATACCTCTTTTTGAATCACTATAAATTTTAGAGGAATATAAACATATATAAAATTAAATTGTTACTATAATATATTAAATATCTTTTCAAGTTTAAAAAAATAAGCTAAAGCTATGTAATATAACCAAATTTGAATGATTTATTATGACACCATGTTTAGAGTTTAATAATAAAATGCCCAAAGAAATACTAAAACTTTAAAGAAATGTGATAAATTTATTGTCTCAATACTAAGAAAATCAAGTGTAACATCCATGACTATGAAATAAGATAAAAGAAAAGCATCTCATATAGATTATTATGACCCTACAAATAAAATATTTAAAAATGTAGAATTGAATATTTATTTGGATAAAATTCATTGAGAAGAGTTATAAGGCATTTGTTTCACATACCTTAAGAATTATTTTGACTTAATAAAATTTATCATCATAAATAAATGCAAACAACAAAAAGTTATTATTTTGAAAGTCAAATTAGTTATAAATAAAAAAATTTCATTATGCAGAAAAACATAAAAATAAAATATTTAAAAATAAAAGTGAATAGTTAATTAGACATGGCTCATCTAGATTAGCCTAATGAGAATATTTAATCTCAATCAAACCTCGTGATGATTTATTATCAATTATTAAACTAAATAACAATAAATTATAAAAAAATTTTAAAAGTTAAGTAAATAAATGTTAAATTTAGAAAGTGTTAAATTAAATTAATGCAATATAACCAAACCAAATAGTTATAAACAATAAGAGGAGATTTTATATTACATCCTAATATAAAAAATTAAAATGGAAAAAATTTTAGAAATGGGATAAATTGATTAAGAAAGTTATATTCCAAGATACTAAGAAGAATGAGTGCTACATTCTTCATCATTAAATTAGATTGGAATTGAAATGTCTCATAAATTATGCCAAAAGCAAGAAAACAATATTTAAAAATATAGTTGTTAAAAATTTTGTGAAAGAAGTTGTCAAGATTAGTCAACAATATTTGTTTTATCTACTTTGAAACTTGTTTGGAATAACCGTGAATGTCTCCGATAAATAATATTAAATAATAACTAATTACTTATATGATGTTAAAAAATATATGTTAGACATTGAAGTAAGATAGATTAAAGTAATATAATATAATCAAATGATTGGGTTATAAACATCACATTAGTGTAGAATAAAGTTTTCAAATAAATATGACCAAATAAAAGTAAAATATTTGAAGAAATGAGAAAAATGGCATGATAAATTTGCATTGAAAGATACTAAGGAGATAAAGTATAAAATCCTTGATAGTGAAATGTGTAAATTGAAATGTCTCATAGATCATGAAAAAATATGAATAGAAAAAAATGTAGAGGTAAAAAAATGAACATTTAAATTGATAAATCTTATAGAGATGAGTGAAATGATGTTTTTATTAATCAACCTTAGTCTGGAATTACTAGTAATTGCCAAAATGAATATTCATAAATAACAATAAAGTATTAACAATGTCAAAAAAAGAGGAGATTTATAGTTTCATAAGAGCGTAACCATATAAAAGCTAAAATGTTTATGAAATTAGATAAATTAAATAAGATACCTTCATTATAACAAACTAAGCATATTAAGTGTAACATCTATGATTGTCAAATCAGGTTCTAACAAAAATTTCGTTCAAAATGTGTACAAATTACATAAAATAAAAAAAATATGGAAATATGTATTTTGTTTGTGATGAGAGAACAATATTTATTTCATCTTAATTATTACTAATTTAAAATTATAGCAAATTTCATAAGTAAATAAGAAAAAATAATTTAAAAGTATTATTTCAATACTTAGAACAACTACATTAAAACTAAGGTTTGATAATTTAAAGAAAGAAAACCATATTAAAGGGAAAAAGTCAAGCAAATATGATAAATTTATGGGATAATAACATTCCAATATACTAAGGTGATTAAGCATAACATCTTTAATCATTGAATTAGGTTTGAATTGAAACATGCCATAAAGTGTGTTGATATCCTAGAAAATAAAAATTTAAAATTATAAGAACTGAATATTTAATTTGATGGAGCTCATCAGCCTCACTCGAATTACATGTGTTTCACATCGATCAGGACTAATTTAGATTTACAGCAAACTACAAAACTAAATAAGTGTAAAAAGTTTTTTCCTAAATTTTAATTAAATAGATATTAGAGCTAAAATTACGTTAGTTGTTTCATATAATATAACCAAATCAATGAAATGCAAATGTCACATAAGAGGAGGAACAAAGTTATATAGTAAAATAACCTAATTAATTAAACTAATGTAGGAAATAAACATCCTTATAAAAGATAAGGAAAATAAATATTTGAAATATATAAAAATGAATTTTAGATAGGATGGACTTTATTGAGGTGAGTATAATGATGTTGGTTGTATCATAACTAGACCTTTTCTAGAATAACTGTGATTAATTAATGTAAACAAGAATAAATAATATTAAATTATTAGTTAATACTAAGTAAACTAAAATTATAGTTGATTTTATATAAAATGAAGGTATGTAATAAAACAAATCAAAGTAATATGAAAGTCATAGCAGAGGCTAGTGTACAATAGAATTACAAAAAAATTAAAGAAAAAAATTTGATTAAAAGTCATAAATTATGCAAGAAAGTTGCATGCCACAATTACAAGAAAGTTGGATTGCATGGTTAGAGGAGGTTTATAGTTTCATAGAAATGTAACCAAATCACGATAAAGAATTTCAAGGAATGACACAAATTATAAAAGAAAGACACATTCAATGACACTAAAGAGATAGAGTTCGATGTCCTTAATCTTCAAAACATATTTGAATCAAAATATCTATAATGTGTAACAAACAAAATTGAAATTAACTTTTTTAATTATATAAAAATAAATTTTTATGTGGGTTGAGCTCAATTAGATTAGTTGAACCATTTTTTTGCACTCTAATAGACAATATTTTTTGTTACAGCGAATTACAAAAATCAAGAAGCTTTAAAAATAATAAATGATTTTTTTTAATTTTAAGATACTATATATTAAGGATGGAATGTGATTAGTTGAAGCATTATAATACAACCAAATCATGGTGATGTATAGGACATAAGATAAGAGGGTATCAATTATGTAGTAATATAAAAAAAATCAATGTATAATATTTTGCAGAAATAAGCTAAATTTTATTGAAATTTTGAGTTGTCAAATACAAAGGAGATCAAGTGTAACATCCTTGAATGTCATATGGCGTATGAATTGAAATCTCTCCAAAAATATGGAAAAATAACAAAAACAAGAAAAGAAAATTATCAACATAAATATAAAATTTGATAAAACATATCAAGGCTAGCCAAATATTGATTATTCCACCTCCATCAGGCTTTTTTTTTTGCAATTACTACGAATCCACAAAAAGAGTAACCTAGCCAAGAATAAATTGTTATTTTATTAATATGTAAATACAAAATAAAGTTGAAATGAGATAATTTAAAGCAATTCTAAATAACAAATTTAAAGACTAGTAAAGCTTACATGAGAGAAGATTTAGAGTTGTATAGAAATATTGCCAACCCAGAGCAATACGTTTAAAGAATTAACAAAAATTATACATGGAAGCTGCCTTTTATGATATTAAGAAATTCACATATAACATGCTCGACTGTAAAATTAGGTATGAATCAAAAAGGCTTGTAAAGTATACAAAATATCATTAAAAGTAATATCTAAAATTAAAAAAATGAATTTTTTTATATGATAGAGCTTATTAAGTGTGTTTAAGGAAACTTTCTTCTTCTTAAGTGGACCTTATTTAGAATTACTAAAATTTATATCATTTAAAAAATAAATAATAAATTATCATTTTAATATTAAGAAAATATATACAAAACTTTAATCAGACAAACAAAACAAATGTAATATAACTAATTCAAAGTAATTTTATGGTCACGTGAGAAGAGAATTATAGTTTAATAATAATATAAACAAATCAAAGAAGAATATTTCAAGAAATGAGAAAAATTGTATAAAAAACTTACATTAAATGACACTAAGCAGATCTAGCAAAATATCCTCAATCACCAAAATTATTTACAAAAATAATGTCAAGTAAAAGAAGTTAAAACCATAAAGAGAATATTTAAATTTTAAAAAAATTAAATGATGAATTGCATAGATCTTGTTGAGATGATTCAATGAGATATATTTCATTTAGATGAAACCACCTTTACCTTTGTTACTAATTGCAAAACAAAATACATCAATAATACTAAGCATTATTTTAAATCACAAGTAAATAGATATTAAAACTAAAAGTAGTTAAATGAAACAATGTTGTATAACTAAATCACATAAATATAAAGGTGACATGAGAGAAGATTTAGAGTTAAAAGTATTATAACAAATCAAAGCAAAATATTTGAAGAAATAAAATAATTTTATAAGAAAATGCATTCAAAGATATTACAGAGATAAAGCATAACATCCACAATCATTAAATTATGAATGAATCAAAGTGCCACATAAAACTTGCCTACAAAAAATTAAATATTAAAAAAATTTGTTATTTAATTACGTAAAGCTCATTGAGATGAGTCCAACAACACTAATGTAAATAATAACTAGTTATTCTTTTAATGTTAACAAAATGTTTGTTAAAGAATAAATGATATAAATTAATGCCATGTAATATAACCATATCGAAGACGTAAAGTTCAAGAGTGAAGATTTGGAGTTAGAAGAAATATAAGCAAATGAAAGAGAAAAAGTGGAAGAAATGATGTAAATTATATGGCAAAGCTGCATTACAATATACTGAAAATATTAAACATAAAATGCTATAAATTTATGAAAATGAATATCTAGTTGCATAAAGCTCATTAAAGTTATTCCAATGATGTTACTTTTGTATTGATCATGTTTATAATTACTATGAATTACCAAATAAAGAAATAAATAATACAAAAATTATTATTTTAGTATTAAGTAAATATATAATAAAGTTGAAATGAGGTAAATTAAAATAATGTAATATAACAAAATTATGGTGATGATAACATAACATAATAGAAAAACAAGAATTTCATTGTATTATAAACAAATCATAGAAAAATGTTTTTTGAGGATATGAAATCAAGTGTAAAATATTGGGTCATCAAATAAGTTTTGAAACAAAATGACTCATAAAGTGCAAAAAATTTTCTAATATTACTATTTAAAAAAATATAAAAAATGAGTATATAATTAGATGGTGCTTGTAGAGACAACTACAACCGAATTTGTTTCATTTTTGTTGGACTCTTTTAGATCATCTGTGAATTAATAGAATAATTAGTCATAAATAATAATTAATAAATATTTAAATTTTAAGAATAATATAATAAGGCTAAAATGTGATAAAAAGATGCAGCATAGTGCAACCAACTCAAAGTGACCCAACGGTCACATAAGAGGAGATTTAGAGCTTTTATGTAAAAAAAATTAAAGCAAAAAAATTGAAGAAATGATATAAACTTTTTGGAAAGATACATTCCAATATACTAAGGATATTTATACGAAATATTATCATGAAAACATGAAGGATTAGAAATATAATGTTAAGTGAGCCAAAACCATAAATATACTTAATATACATACATACATAGATATATATATATATATATATATATATATATAATTGATTATATTGTGTTGATCGAGACAAAATTGGTAATGTTTGTCCATTTTGATTGACCATTTTCTAGAATAATTATAAATTACAATTACTTTCAAACTTTTTTTAAATATTAAGTGAACATATTTTCTTGCTTGAATGTGGTAAATAAAAGAAATATAATAAAGTAAAATCAAACTTATGTAGAAGCTACTTGGAAGATTTGTAGAGTAATATAGTAATAAAACCAAATCAAAGCAAAAAATTTTAAAATAAATGAAAAAACTTTTTTTGGAAAATTACTTTTCAAGATAGTAAGGAGATTATGTGTAACTTAGTCATTCGTAAAATTAGGATTGAATTGAAATTCAACATAAAGCATGCCAACCTTCAAAAATGACATTTAAAAATGTAAAAAATGTTTTTTGATAAGTGCCACAGAGAAGAGTCCAATGATATTTTTTTATCTCCATTTGATCTTGTTTAGAATTACTATATGTTATCACTTTAATATCAAGTAAAAATGTAATAAAGTTGAAATGGAATAAATTCTTGCATTATAATATATTATATGGGAAAGTTGCTTTCCAAGGAACTAAGGTAATCAGGTACAATATCATCAATCATTAAATAAGGGACAAAAAAATTCCTTATAAAAATTGTAAAAATCATAAAAAATAAAATACTTAAAAAGGTATAAAAAAAATATTATTGAAATGAATAGGGCATATCGAGATGAGGCCAAGGACATTTTTCTTTTTTTATTGGACCTCATTTTCAAATACTATGAATTTCCTAGTTAAATATCAATAAGTAATGTTAAATAACCATTTTTGTATTAAGTAAACTATATTGAAGTAGAATTGAGATAAGTTGATGAAATGTAATGTAGTCAAATAAAAGCAACGTAAAGGTCAAAAAAGTAGACTTTAAGAGTTTACATCATAATATAACTGAATTTAAAAAAATAAAAAATGGGATAAATTATATGTGAAAATTGCATCCAAGATACTGAGGTTAGAGAGTCTAACATCATGAAAATTCAAATTAAGTAAGAATAAAAATATATCTTAAAATAGGAAGAACCATAGAAAATAGAATATTTAAAGATATAAAATAAATAATTAACATCCAAGAGCTCGTTAAGATGTGTATTATCACATTTGTTTGGTCTTCATTAATCGTTAATTAGAATTATTGCAAATTATAAAATAAAAGTAAACATAATTAATAATAAGATAATATTTGAATACTAAGTAATTAAATATTAAATTTGAAATAAGAAAAACTAAAGTAATATAATATAAGAAAATTAAAAAAATTTAAAGGTCACAAAAGTGTTGATTTAGAGTAACAAAATTATGTTATCAAATAAAATAAATAAATTAATTAAAAACAAACTTTATATGACAAAGTTATGTTATATGATAAGGTGTTTTAGTGTGACATCTTTAATTATGGAAGTAGGCAAGAATAAAAATATCTCATAATGTGAGATAGAATAATAAAATGCATATTTAAAAATATAAAATTAAATATTTAAATAGATAAAATTCATTTAGAAATGTCTGATAACATTTGTTTCAACTTGATTGAACCTCACATACAATTACGAGGACTTGCAAAATTAAATAATCATAAACAACAATAAAGTTTTATGTTAATATTAAGTTAATATATATTAATTAAAAAAGTGACAAATTAAAGAAATGTAATGTATCCAATTCAAAGCCTAGTAAAGCTCACAGAAGCTCATTGAGATGTGTCCAATGATGTTTATGTATTCATCATTTGACCACATTTGGAATTACTTTTAATCGCAACAGCAAATAAGATTAAATAATAACATATTATGATTTTAATATTTTTTATGTAAATGTCTATTAAGGTTTAAATATGATAAATTAAAGTGACGTAATTAACCAAATCAAAGCTAGGTAGGTGTTACATTGGAAGAGAACTAAAGTTACATAGTAATACTACTAAGCTAAAGTAGAAAGCTTGAAGAGAAACTATAAATTCAATGACAAAATTGCATTTGATTTTAATAAGTAGAATGAGTGTGATATCCTTGATTGTCAAATTAGGAACGAATCTTAAAGTGTACCAAAGCAGTAGAAAAAACTTCTTAAATATGCAAAAATTAATTGTTATTTGGATATAATTTGTTTGGAAAACTCTGGTGACATTTATTTCATCCTGATCGAGCTTCGATTGGAATTAAACAAATTTGCTAAAGTAAATAACAATAAATAATAAAAAATTAGTTTTGTAATATTAAGTGAATATATATTAAAGCTCATATGATATAAACTTAGTTGATATAATATAGCAAAATAAAAATATGTAAAGTACACAAGAGATAAGATTCAAGTAACATAATAATTTAACAAAATAAAAGTTAAAAAATTTAAGAAATGAGATAAATTTTAAGAAAAATTAGCATTGCAAGATTCTAAGGATATTAAGCATAACCTTCTTGACTATCAAATTAGGTACGAATCAAAATGCCTCAAACAAATGACAAAATCTTTAAAAATAAAGCATTAAAAAATATAAAATGACTAATTAATGAGAAATAACACATGTACAAGTAAATGATGCATGTTTCATCTTGATAGGATTTTTATAGTTTCAAAGAATTACTAATGTAAGTAAAAGTAATAACAATAAATTACTAATGTAATATTAAGTGAATACATTTTAAAATTGAATTTGTATAAACTAAAGCAACGCAATATAACCCAATGATGTAATGATCACGTGGTAAGAGATTTAGTTCTCTTCGGTAATTTTGCTAAATCAGAGCAAAAAATTTGTAAAAATGAAAAAAGAAATATACTCAAAAGTGACATTCTAAGATAACAATGACAAAAAGTGTAGCTTCATCAACCATCAAATCATGTGCATTCAAAATATTTTGTGAAGCATATAAACTATAGAATACACAATATTAAAAAAATATGAAAGGAATACTTAATTTGATAGGGCTCTTCAAGAAAACTCTAACAATGCTTGCTTTGCATCCGTTAAACATCCTATTGATTTAAGATTAATTACCAAAGTAAAAAATCAAAATCATGACAAACAAAAATTTTATTATTATGTTAATATATATATTTAAGTTAAAATGACTTAAATTGATGCAATATAAAGCAACCAAATTAATGTAATGCAAAGTTCACATAATAAGAGATTAAGGGCACCTCCTCAACATAACCAAATGAAATGAAACATTTCAAGATAAGTGATAAGTTGTATAGGAAAGTTGCATTCCAACATAATAAGAACATTGAAAATACCATCCTCGATCATCAAATCAGGTACAAAAAAATTTCTTATAAAGTATGCCAAAACTCAATAAAATAAACAATTTTAAAAATTTAATATTTTTAAAAAAATTTAAATTAGATAGAGCTCAATAAGTTGATTCCAACGACATATTTTCTCTCTAGCACATCTCATTTGGAATTACTATGAATTAACGAAATAAATGAACACAAATAATAATAAATTGCTTGTTTTTTAGTTTGAATAAAAATATAATAAAGCTCAAATGAGACAAATTACTCTGATGTAATACATCTAATTCGAAGCATTGTGAAGAGCACATGATAAAAGAATTAGAGTTTCATAGTAAAATAACCTAATGAAACTAAAAAATTTGAGGAAATGAGATAAATTATAAGGGAAAATTATATTCCATGATACTAGGTTGGTTGAGTGTAGCATTCTCGATCATCAAATTAATTATCAATCATAATAAACAAATATTGTAATGAAAGATTATTGAAATATTAATTAAATATATGTTAAAGATGAAATAAGATAAATTGAACTAATAAAATATAGCCAAATCGAAGCAGTGTAAGGATCACAATAGAGGTGAATTATGGTCATATAGTAATAAAAGCAAAAGAAAACAAAAAGTTTGAATAAATATGACTAAATTTATAGGCATGTTCATTCCAAGAAACTACAAAGACTAAAGGTAAAATCCTTGTTCATTAAAATAGATACAAATGAAAAAACTTTGTAAAATATTAAAAAAAAATATAAAAATTAATATTTAATTTGATAAACCTTATCAAGATGAGTTTAATAATGTTAGTTTCATTTCGTTCTTACACAGCTTAAACTAATATGAATTATATTGTAAATATGCATAAATAATTATATTTTTAATATAAGTTTAATATATATTAAACTTAAAATGAGTAAAATTAAAACAATGTATTTTATTCAAATAAAAGCTAGGTTAGGTCCACTTGAGAATATAAAGTACATGGTTATATAACAAAATTAAAAAAAATTTGAATAGTTTAGACAATTAGAATGAAAATGTTGCTTTCCAAGAAAATGAGCTTGAGTATAAAATCCTTAATCATCTGGTAGGAACCAAAATATTTTATAAACCATGTAAAAACCTTAGAAATAAAATGAAATTTTGGAAAATATAAAAGCAATATTTAATTCGAAAGAGCTCATCGTGAGGAGTCCGACATGTTTTAATTCATCTCGATTGGACGATATTTGAAAGTACATCTATTTACAAAAGCTAATGATATTTAAAAAATATTAGATATTATTTATTTATTATTTAAATAAATAATAGGGCTAAAGTAAGATAAATTTGAGCAATATAATATACCTAAATCAAAACAAGATGGTTTTGTGGCACGACTGTTGGACATCAATAAGTCTTATGATTAGGACAATTAAAAATTTATATTTGAAAAGTTAAAGAACTTGTAGTTCTCAAATCTTTGGTGTGATTAGATTGAGGGTTGTATCACTACATGAAGATTTGGGATCATGTTTAATGGGATCTATCCTCATTCGATTGAAGCTATCACGGGACTTCGATAGGGGTGTCTATTTGCATCATACCTTTTTATCTTTTTGTCTGAGTATCTCTCTTAGCTTATTAACTACGATGTAGGACAAGATGCCTAAATTAGGATTTGGCTTGACTTTATCTCCCAAATGATTACTCATCTCGTATTTTCTAATGACATTTTGTTGCATTATAAAAAAATCAAAGCAAAAGATATTAAGAAACTATATTTACTACTAGGGAAAGATGCATTAAAAGATACTCAGGTTATTGAGCATAACATCTTGAATCATAAAATTACTTAAAAATTAAAATGTTTCGTAAACTATGCCAAAGTATTGTAAATAATATTTAAAAATATAAAAAAGTTAATCACTATAAGAATTATCAAAATTAAACAAAGAAATTAAACATAAATAACAAAAAATTAAAAAAATTACCTTTATACTAAAAGCACATTATAGTTGGAATTAAAAACATTAAGGTAACGTTATATAGCAAAATAAAAAACATTAAAAAAATTAAAAACATTGTCATAAAAAATGTTTTGAAAGAAATAAAGGAGATTAAGTGTAAAACCTCAATCATCAAGTTAATTTTGAAACAAAAGGACTCAAAAAGTATACCTAAACCCTCAAAACTAAAATATTTCGAGATATAAAAAAATGTTCAATGTGATGGAGCTATTTGAAACAAGTCGACCAACATTAGTTTCTCTTAATAAAACCTTATAAAAAAATTACCACATTTCATAAAGTAATTAAGCAAAAAAATCGAATTTTATTATTTTAATTTTTAAATAAATATATATTAACACAAAAATATGATAAATTTACACAATTTAATATAACTAGACAATAATTATGTGAAAATCATATTGGAGTAGAATTAGAGTTTTATAATAATGTAACCAAACTAAAAACATATGAGGAAATGAGACAATTAGTATTATAGAGTTGCATTCCAAGATAATTAATAGATCATTACAATATCATCAATGATGAAGTTTGGTACAATTTGAAATTTCTTACCAAACATGACGAAAACTAAAAATATAATATGTTCAAGTTTATTAAAAATGATTTCTTTAGGAGACAAAGCTAATCAACATGAGTACTATGGTGATCAAAGTGATATGAAGGTCACAACAGAGAAGACTCAATGTTACATAGCAATATAGCCAAATAAAAGAAAAAAATTGAAAAAATGACATGAATTATACAACAATAATGCATTCCATGATAGTGAGGAGAAGGGGGGGTACTATCTATGAATATCAAAGTATTACAAATTGAAATAACTCATAAAGTGTGATGAAATCTTCAAAAATAAAAAATTTCAAAATATACAAAAAGGGAATAACTAAATAGACAGAGCTCAGTGAGACGAGACAAAAAAACATATGTTTCATCTCAATGACTCATTTCATGGATTTATCATGAATCAACTAAGTAATTTATAATAAATAGGAATATTTTATTATTTTAATATTAATTAAATATATCTTAAAAAATAAATTGAAATAAAATAAATAAACATCCAATAACTAAATCAATGTGTTGCAAATGTCACATGATGGGAAATTTTCAGTTACATGTTGATATAACAGATTCAAAGATAAAGATTCAAAGAACATACATAAATTATACATCAAAATTACATTCTAAGATACTAAACATGTCAAGTGCAGCATCCTTAATCATTAAATTAATTACAAATAAAAATGGCTAAAAACATGCAAAAACATTAGATAATAAAATGCTTAAAAATAAAAAATTAATTTCTAGTTTCATAGAGCACATTAAAATGAGTCCAAGAAAGTTTCTTTGATTACCATTAGAACTCATTTGAAATTGTTGCTTAGTACAAAAATAACTAAATATAAAAAATGAAAAATTATTACTTCAATAACAATTAAACATATATTAAAGAAAAAAATGAGATAAAGTTAAGCAATGTAATATAACATCATGACAACGTGGCAAATGATGCACCACAGGAGAGCTAGGCTTTTTTAGTAATATAATGAAATGAATGTAAAAGAAATTGAAAAAAATTTGATGAGTTTTATGTGAAAGATTCTAAGAAATTTAGGATATTGAGTGTGTTAACCTCGATCATCAAATTTTGTGTGAATCATAATACTTCATAAAGGTGTACAAACTCTAGAAAATAAAATAGTAAAAATTATGAAAAAAACAGATACTTAACTACAAAGAGCTTGTTGAGCTGAGTCTAAAGGCATTTGTTTCGTCATGATTGAATCTCCTTCGAAATTAATGTTAAATGAAAAAGATTAAACATAAATAACAACAATTTTATTTTTTGATATAAATTAACAAAAGTTGTAGTTAAAATGTAATAAATCAAATTAATAAAATACAAAAAAATCAAAGTATAAAATTGTAACATAGGAGGAGCTTTTGATTTATAATATTATATAATCATATAAAAGCAAAGTATTTGAAGAAATGAAATAAATTATACGTTATAGTTGTATTCCACGATAACAATGAAAGTGAGATCCTTGGTTGGAAAGCAAGACCTGAATGTAAGTTTAATTAATTGGGCTCATCATAATGAGTCTCATAATATTTATTTCATCTCAATCAATTCTAATGTTCTGTTATTACGAATTTCCAAATTAATGAGATATAAAAATAATAACTTCTTTTTTTAACATTAATTAAGTTTATATAAAATCCAGAATGAGATAAATTAATGTAACTTAATATAACCAGATGAAAAAGATGTAAAAGTCACAGCATAGGAGAATTATCTTTTCATTGTAATTTGCTTAAACCGTAGTGAAAAATTTGATAAAATGAGATTAATGACAATGGAATGTTTCAGTCCAAGATATCAAGAATATCCAATGTAATATCCTCAATCCTCAAATGAGGCATGAATTTAAATTTTCTATAAACCTTTTTAATCCTTAAAAAATAAAATATTTAAAATTATAAAAAAGATGCTTTTACATTGAAAAGCCCTTTGAGATAAATCTAACAACGTTACCTCATGTTAGATGGATCACATTTAAGATTACTGCAAATTACCAAAATTAATAAGCATTAAAAAAATGATTGTCATAAAAGAGGTGATTTAGAGTAACGTAATGATATAATAAAATTAAAGACAAAAATTCAAATAAATGAGATAAATTGCATGGGAATGTTAGGTTTCAAGTCCTTAAAGTGTCGAGCGTACTAATGTCAATCATTAATTCTAATAAAAATAAAAGTTTCTCATAAAGCATGCCAAAGCCCAAGAAAATAACATATTTAAAATTAAAAAAATGATATTAATATTATGAAACTCATCAGGATGAGAACAATGAAATTTCTTTCATCTCAATTAGACCATATTTTTAATTACCATGAATTCATCAAATAGATAAGCATAAATAATAATAAGTTATTATTTTAATATTAACCAAATGTATATTAAATCTTAAATGAGATAAATTCAAATAATGTAATATAAACAAATCAAAACAATATCGAAGAGACATGAGATTGAAATTAGAGTTATGTAGCAATAAAATAAAATTAATGCAAAAACAATGAAGAAATTACTTACATTTTATGGGAAACTTGAATTGCAAAATATTGAGCAGATTTATTGTAATGTCCTTGATCTTCAAGCAATGTATAAAATCACAATACAAGTGTAAAACCTTAGAAAATAAATATTTATAAAATATAATGTGGAATAGTAGTTTGATTCGACTTTTGAAGATGTTTCTAATGATGTCTAATTTATATTGATGGGATATTATTTCTAAATTTCATAAATTAACAAAATCATTAAACGTAAATAACAACAAAATTAAAATTTTATTGTTAAGCAAACATAAATTAAAGATGAAATGAGATAGATTGAAGTAATATAATATAGAGAAGCAAAGCACTCATTGAATCATTTAAGTGACTATGATAACTTTTTTTCATCTTAGTCAGACATCCTTTAGAATTAAATTAAATTCCAAAACTAAATAAGCAAAAATAATGATAAATTTTTATTTTTAATATTATTTAAAATTGAAATGAGTTAAATTAAAAACCACTATTAAATATAACATCCTTGATAATCAAATAAGATATAAATCAATATATCCATTAAAGTGTATCAAAGTTAGAAAAAATATACATTTTCAAAATATATAAATGAATATTTAAAAAGAAAAGTGTCATTGACTTGAATCTAATTTCATTTGTATTTTCTTTATCAACAGTTATTTTGAATTACTACGAATTACCAAATTCAAAAAGGTAAGTAATTATAAATTATTAGTTTAATATTAACTAAATATTTAGTAAAGCTAATTAAGAAAAATTAAAGAAAGGTAGTTAACCAAATGAAGTAAAATGTGAAGGCAAAAAGATAGGAGGTATAGAGTTACGTAGTAACTTTCAAAAATAAAAGAAAATATTTTGATAAAATATATAAATTTTATGGTAAAGTTTCATTTTAAGATATTATGGAGATCAGTGTCATTTCCTCAATTGTACATCACCTATAATGAATTTTAATTTGTAAAGAAAATAAGGAAAAATAAAAATAAATTATTTTTTAATATTAAATTTTATAAATGAAAGCCAAAATAAGTTGAGCCAAAGTAATGTAATACAGAAAAATAAAAAAGTATTAAGTACATGGGAGAAAAGGTTTAGGGCTATATTATAATATAACAAAATTAGGGCAAAACAATTGAAGAAATGTCTCTTAAACCTTAAGAAAGTGATGGAAAGGAAAATATTTATAATGTTTAAATTTAATTTTTAAAAAGGTAGAACTCGTCTAGATTACAAAAACAAACTTTGTTTCACCTCGATTGACTATCAATTGGAATTAATTTTAATCATTATAGCAAAGAAGTTTAAATAATAAAAATTTATTATTTTAACATTTTGTAAATATATATATCAAAGCTAAAATGAATAAATGAAAATAGTATAATATTAAAAAATTCAAACTGATGAAAATATAACACAGAAGACTTTTTGAGATATATAGTGATATAAGCAATTTAAACACAACAGTTTAAAGAAATGGCATAAATTGCATGAGAAAATTATATTCCAATGTTTTAAGGCAACTAAGTGCGCCATTCCAAGGTTCTAAATAACTTGTGAATCAAAATATTCCATAAAAAATGCCAAAATAATCAAAAAAATGTTTAAAAATATAAAATTGAATATTTAATAAGATAAAGCTAATTAAGAAGTGTTTAATGATGTTTGGATAGTCTCGAAAATTCCTTATTTGGCTTTACTACAAAATCCCATAGTAAATAAAAATAAATAATAATATACTATTATAATTTTAATTTTGTAGAAATTATATTAAAATTGACATAAGATAAATTTGAGAAATGTAATATAATTAAACTAAAGCGATACAAAGATCATATATGGGGGGACAAAGAGTTATAAGGTAATATAACAAAATTAAAAAAAGAAATTTGAAGAAATAAGATAAATTACATAGGAAAGTGGCTTTACAAGAAATTAAAGAGCTTTTCTAGAATCACTGGGTAATGTGAATTGATGAATTTTAATGCTCTGTAAACTTATATTAGATAGCAACTGAAATGTATGAAAGCCAAAGAAAATAAAACACATAAAAAATTTTAATTGAATGATTTATTTGATTGAGATCTTCGAGCCTAGTGTAAAAATATTTGTTTTAGCTCAAATAAACCATTTCTAGATTTACTGAGAGTTACCAAAGTAAATAGCATAAATAATAAAAAATATTATTCTGAAATTAATTAGACATATATTAATGTTACAATTTTATAAATTGAAGAAATTTAATATATCTAAATCAAAGTGATGTAAATGTGACATTATATGAAATTTAGACTTACATAATAATATAACTAAATAAAAATAAAATATTAGAAAAAATGAGAAACAATGCACGAGAATCTGGCATATCGTGACAGTAATGTGGTCGACTTTATTATCCTCTCTCATCAACTTAGGTTTAAATCAAAATATCTCATAAAAGATGTAAAATAAAAAGCTATAACAATTGAAAATATAAAAATACATAAAGTTAATTGAACTCATCAAGATGAGTTGAAAGTCAATTGTTTGAAACATATCAGACCATAATAAGGGATACTTAAAATTATCAAAACAAATAAGCTTAAACAATGCTAATTTTATATTTTAATGTTAAGAAAATATATGTTAAAGATAAAATGTCATAAATTGAAGCAATATAGCATAACAAAATCAAAGCAATGTAAGGGTCATAGGGATGAGTTTTAGAATTACAGAACAACATAGCAATATAATAAAACTAAGAAATATGAGATATTACATTTGGAAACATTGACTTCTATGATATTAAGGTGATCAAGCACGACATACTTGATCATCAAATCTTCTGCGAATCAAAATGCCATCTAAAACATGCTAAAACTCTAGAAATTTTAATAATTAAAAATACTAAAAATAAATTTTAAATTTAATAAAGCTTAATGAGATGAGTCCATGTACACTATTTAGTCACCATGAGACCCCATTTGGAGTTACTACAAATTACCAAACAAAAAAGGGCATAGATAATGATATGTTATTATGTTAATATTAAATAGATATGTGTTAAAAATAGAAAGAGATAAATTGAAGTAATATAGTATAACAAAATTAAGGTGATATGAAGTTTACATAAGAGTAGATTTATAGTTACATCAAAATATAATTAAGTCAAAACAAAACTTTTGTAAAATTATAATAAATTGAATGGGAAGGCTGCCATCCAAGATACTAACTAGATCGACGATAAGTTCCTTTATCATCAATTCTTTCCTGAATCAAATGCCTTAAAAACATTTAGAAATAAAAAAGATGAAATATTTAAAATATAGGAATTAGTATTTAAATAGTTTAAGCTCATAGAGATGAGACCAATGATGTTTTTTCCATATCAATTAAATGTCCTTTTGATTTATTAAGATTATCAATTTAAATAGACAAGAAAGATAATACTTTATTCTTTAGTTTTAATTAAATATATATCATTACAAAAATTTGATAAATTGAAGCATTCTAATATAATCAAATAAAAATAATGTAAAGGTCACACAAGATTTTATTTATAGCAATATAGTAACAAAAAATCAAATAAAAAAATCGAGAAAATAAGATACATTAAATAAGAAATTATCATTCCAAGTTGTTAAAGAGAGTGAATCAGAATCTATGATTGCCAAATGAAGTATGACTAGAGAAATCTCGTAAAGCATGAGACAATTATGTAAAATTTTGGAAGTATTGCAATTTAGATAAGCAAATAAGTAAAAGTGACTACAAATTATTACACTAACATTAGGTAAATGCATATTAAAGGTAAAATAATAGAAATTGAAGTAATGTTGTATAAGAAAATTAAAGCGATATAAAAGTCACATGAGAGAAGACTTTTGTAGAAATATATTGAAATCAAAGGAAAAAAAATTGAAGAAATAATTTAAATTGTACAAAAATGTTGCATTCGAAGGTACTATCAAGAGCGAGTATGACATCCAAGATAATCTAATTAGGTAAATGTAGGAAGGGCTTATAAAAGATTAGAAAATAAAAAATATATTTTCAAATTTGAAAATTAATATTTAATTAGATAATGCCTCTTGAAAAGATTTTATCAACAATTATTTCATTTCAATTAGACCTCATTTGGAATTAATCTGAATTACAAAATTAGATATGCAATGTTAGTTAAAAAATATTTTCATAATATTAAACTAATATAGAAATAAATATTAAAGCCAAACTTAGATAAATTGAAGAACACATATTGGGTAACATAGTAATTTAAGAAAATTAGAGCGAAAAATTTGTAGAAATGAGCTAAGTTTTATGTGAAAGTTATATTCCAAGATACAAAAGAGATATCGTGTAGTACGTGCAAATAAAAATGTCTCATAAAGCTTACCTATTGCATAGTAAATAAAATATCCAAAAATTTCAAATTTAATATTTAATAAGGTAAAACTCATATAGATTAGTTGAATATATGTTATTTTGGCTAAATTGAATCTCATTTTTAATTACTACACATTACTAAAGTAAATAACCATAAATTAGAACAAAATTTTATTAAAATATTTAGAAACTATATATTATTATCAAAATCAAATAAATTAAGATATTTTAGTATAATCAAATAAAAGCATTATAAATGTCAAATGAGAGTATATCAAACATAATGATATAACAAAATCAAAACGAAAAATATTTAACAAAATGAGATAAGTAATGTGAGAAAATTACATTTATATGACACTAAAAAGATCGAGCATGACATCCTAAATTGTCAAATCAAGTATAAGAAAAATATCTTGTAAAATAAATAAAAAATCTTAAATAAAATATTAAAAAAATTGTAAAATGAAGATTAACTTAGATAAGCTAATAAAGATGAATATAATAAACTTTGCACTAACCAAAATATAGCTTTTTTGGAATTACAACGAATTATTAAAGTAAATAATGATAAATAACAATAAAATAGAATATAATATTATGAAAATATTTATTAAAACTATGTGAGATAAATTAAATTAATATAATATTTTTCAATAAAAGTATTGTGAATGTCACACGAAAGGTGATTTCTTGTTACAAAGTAATATAGCAAAATAAATGCTAGACATTTTAAGAAATGTGTTCATTATCATGGGAAAGTGGAATTATAAGATAGTAATGGGATTAAATGTAGTCAGTTCCATTATCAAATATGATGCAAGTTAGATTATCTCATAAAGCAAGCTATACTAATGAAAAATAAAACATATAAACTTATGAAAAAAATATTTTATTGATTGTGCGCATCGAGGTATGTTGAATGATGTTTATTTTGTCTCAATTAGGTTGAGTTTAGAACTACTATGAATTATCAAATTTAATAAAAAGTAATAACTAATTATTGTTTTAATATTAAGTAAAGATATATCAAAGCTAAAATTAGAAAATTTATGCAATGCAATATAACCAAATAAAAGAGATGCAAAGTTCACACGAGTGTAGAATTAAAGTTTCATTGTAATAAAAAACAAAAGTAAACAATTTGCAGAAATGAAAAAAATTATTCCAGAAAGATGCATTTCAAGTTTTTGCGGAGACCGAGAGTAACATCCTTTAAAGTCAAGTCAATTAAGAATCAAAATGTCTCATAATACATGCAAAAGCCAAAGAAAACAAAAATATAAAAATTTAGATTTTTTAGAATTACTAGAGTTACAAAACTAAATTGGAGTAAATAATAATAAATTTTTATTTTAATATTTAGTGCATATATGTCTAATATTGAAATGATATAGCTTAAGGAATTGTAATATGACAAAATTGAAGCAATGTAAAGGTCTCTTTAATGGAAAGTGTGAGTTATAAATTAATATAACGAATGAAAAAAAAGAATATGAAAGCTAAGATAAATTGTGCGAGAAACTTGCATTTCAAGATATTAAGGTGGTTGAGTGTAATATCCTTAATCATCAAATAAGCTACAAACAAAAATATTTTGTAAATGTTGGAAAAAAGAGAAAATAAATATTTAAAAGATAAAAAATTATATTTAAGTGGATAGAGCTCATAGTTACGAGTTGAATATTACTTGTTTCATATCGATTAGACTGCATTTGGAATTACTATTAATTAAAAAATTAAATAAACATAAAAAATAAAATAGTACTATTTTAATTTTAAGTAAATGTAAATTCAAATTGAAATGAGATAAATTGAAGTAACATATCAATAGCATATTAAACCAATATGAAGGTTATAAAGAGTATATTTAGAATTACATAATGATGCAAAACAAATCACACTGAAAACATATAAAACATGATATAAATTGTACACAAAAGTTCCATTTGATGATAGAAAAGATATTGAGGGAAGAATATATGACATAAAAAATTTAAAATTATAAAAATTGTTATGCTTAATTTTAAAGACCTCAATAGGATGTATCTAATGATGTTTGTTTCAACTCAATTATTCCTTGAATTGAATACTATGAATTACCAAAATCAATATGTATAATAATAAAATATTATTTTTTAACATTAACTTAATATATATTCAACCTAAAATGAGATAAACCAAGCAAAGTAATATAAAAAAAGAATTTATGAATTGTCACATGAGAGGAGATTTTGATTTACATACCGATAACACAATGTCAAAGAAAAGAACTACAATAAATGAGGTAAATTTATAGGAAAGATGTATTCCAACATTCTAAAAGTTTTCAAAATGTAGAAATAAATATTTGCATGATAGAGTGAGTTGAGAGTAGACAAATGATGTGTCTCTCATCTCTCTTAAATATCATTTAGAATTTCTATGAATTACTATGTAAATAAGAAAAAATAATAAAAAATTAATGCTAAAATGAGATAAATTGTGGCCATATAATATATGAAATTTAAAGTGATGTGAAGGTTATAATCAAAGAGATTTAAAGTAACATATTAATATAACAAAATAGATTAGAAAAATATGAACAAACGAGAATTATTATGTAGAAAAGTTGAACTCCATGGCAATAAAGGAAGCAAAAGGAGAATCTTTTATCATCAAATCTAGTAAGAATCAAAATGCCTTACTAATCATGGAATATCCATAGAAAATATGATAAGTAAAAATTCAAAATTAAATATTTAATAGTATTGAGATCTTTGAGATGCATGTAATGATGTATGATTCATCTTGAATAGACAGCAATTCTAATTTCAATGAAATATGAAAGTAAATAAAAAATAATTAATTATTATCTTAATAGAAAGTAAACATATATTAAAGTTGAAATGATATGAATTGAAGTTGTGTACTATAAGCAAATGACACTGACGTAAAGTTCATAGAAAAACTTCTTTTGAGTTATAGAGTAATCTAACTATATCAAAGAAAAATTAGAAAAATTGAGATAAATTATACCAAGAAGTTGCTTTCAAAGATATTAAGACGGTCGAGTGTATAATCCTTAATTACCAAATAAGGTATAAATGCAAATGTTTCATAAATCTTGCTAAAATAAGAGAAAATAAAGTATTAAAAAAATATATCAAAATGACTATTATATTAAAAAAGCTCACCACTTATTAGTCTACTGACATTTATTTCATTTTGATCATGACCCTTTCAAAATTGGCACAAATTATAACATCCAAAAGTTTGCGAGTAAAAAAATTATTATTTTTATATTAAGTAAACAAATATTATAATTGAGAAGATATAAATGAATAAAATTTAAATGTCACACAAGATGAGAATTTTTATAACATTGTAATATACTAAATGCAAAAACTTTCCAACATAAGAAAAATTTTCTAAGATACTAGAATTCAAAGATACTATGAAAATCAAGAATAAAAACCTTGTTCATGAAATCAAGTAAAAGAAAAAAGGCCATGAAAATAATACCAAGGCAATAGAAAATAAAAAATTTTTGAAATATATAAATGATTATTTAATTTGGTAAACCTCATAAAAATAAGCCCAATGATGTTTGTGTTGTGTCGATTAGACCACATTTGAAATATTATGAATTAATAAAAATAATTAAAAATTAAAAAATATAAAATTTTTTTTATATATTAAAAAAATATTTATTAAAGTTAAATTGTTACAAATTAAAGCCAAGTAACAAAATAAGGCAAAAGCATTGTAAAGGTAATACAAGAGAAGATTACAGTTACATAATAAGATAAATAAAATTAAAAAATTAAAAAAATGAGGTAACTTCAATAGAAAAGTTATGCTACATTATACTAAATAGATCATGTGTAATTTCTTTTATTATGAAAACAAGCATGAATCAAAATATCATGTAAGGCTTACAAAAATCATATAAAATTAAATTTTTAAAAATATAAAAAAAATATTTCATTTCAAAGAGCAAACATGGAGAAATCTAGTGACATTGTTTCATCTAGATTAGATCATGCTTCGAATTAGTACAAATTTTTTAATTAATGAAGAATAAATATTATTAAATTATTATTTTTAATTAAGTAAATATATATTAAAACAAAAAAAAGATAAATTTCATTATTGTAAAATAACAAAATCTAAGTGATGTAAAGTTTACATGAAATGAAAACTAGAAACTTACATTAATAGATACTGAAGTGATTAAGTGTAACATTTTTTATCACCTAATTGAGTACGAATTAAAATGTATCATAAAGCATGCCAAAGCAATCGAAGACGAAAGATTAAAAGTTTTCAATTTGATTGTTCAATTTTAAAAATCAATGAAACCTATGTAATGACCATTATTTTATCTTGACAATATATTTTTTTGAATTATAACATCTTACCAAAGTTTAGTCATGTAAATTATAATACAAAAAATTCAATGAGAAACATTTGAAGAAATATGATAAATTGTATAAGAAAGTTACATTATAATTGTACTTAGGAAATAATATGTAACATGGTCATAAAAAAAGTCACAAATTGAGCTTAAAAAATCCAAACTATGTAAAAAAGAATATTTTGTTTGATAAAGCTCAACTAGTCATGTAAAATGACATCAATTTCATCAAGATTAGACCACCTTTGGAGTTACTATAAGTTATCAACATAAATAAGCTTAAATAATAGTAAGTTATTTTGTTAATATTAAGTAAGAATATAATAAAATTTGAATGAGATAAACTGAAGGAAAGTAAAATAAAAAAATCAAAGTGATATTACTATTACTTGAGAGGACAATTAGGGTTGCATACAACAAAGAAATCGAAGTAAAAATTTCAAGAAATAAGAGAAATTGCACAACAAAGTTACTTTCAAATATATAAAGAACATGAAGGGTAATATGTTCCATTTCTTAGAAAGATACAAATCAAATGGTCACCAAAAGAACTTTGGAAAAAATATTAAAAAATATAGAAAAAAATTTAAATGGTGTGTTATTTTCAAGATGGTCAAAAAATATTTATTTCATCTTAGTGAGACCTCTGTTGGAACTATAATGATTTGGGGCATAAAAAATTTCATTATTCCAATATTAATTTAATATATAATAATGTTTAAGTGAGATAAATTTAAGCAATATAATTTAACTAAACCAAAGTGATATAAAGATGACATGGTATAAAATTAGATTATTATTGGAATATTGCCAAATAAATGAATAAATTTAAAGAAAGGAGATAAATTACATAAGAAAATGGCATGCTAATCTACGAAAGAAATTGGATGTAACACTTTAGATCATCAATTTGGGTTTCAATGGAAATAATTTTAAATCATGCCAAAAGAGATGAAAGAAATATTTAAAATTTTAGAAATAAATATTTAATTAGATAGAGGTCATCAACTATAGTTAGACGATTTTTGTTTATGACTTAATCAGATCAGATTTAGAATTACTATTAATTAACAAACAGAAGAAAAAAAAATTAATTGTTTAATATTAAATAAGTATATATTAAAGGATACATGAGATAAATTAAAAGAATGTAATCCAACAAAATTTAAGTGATGTAAAGGTCATTTGACAGGAGATTCAAATTTACACACCAACATAACCAAATCAAAACGATAATTCAGGGGACTTGAGATAAATTTTATAAAAAATTTCCTTTTCAAGGTACTACAGAGGTCAAGTGTAAAATAATCAATCATTAAAATTGTGGGGTCACTTTTGTGTTTGGTGAGTCAAGCTTCAAATGTTTACTATTTTATCATAATGACTTGGTTTAGAATGAAAGAGGTTTAAATGTAATGGCAAACATTGTACTTTTGAAGATGCTGAACTTGTAGTCTTCAAAGTCGATAGAGTTCCAAAAACTTCAAAGATTGAAAGCAAGCACATAAAGATTCAAAAGATTTTATTTTTATTATGAAATTGAATTTTATATTGCTGATTAAAATGACACAACTCCATTCATCTCAAGGATCTAATTGTTTAATGATGTTCATGATTTAGAAAATTTATAGGTTTCAATTTTTTTCATTCTTTTTTGCAATCAAATCCTACTTAAACCATTGGTTTAAGAAACATATGATTATATTTTTTTTAATAATTCTTTTCTTCATTAAATCCTACTCATGTTTATTTGCCAAATTTTATAATAAGTTGACTATCAAACAATAATTAATAAAAAAATTAAGTTGTTATGGTTTTCATAATTAAAAAAAATTTAATAAACATCTTAAGCTTTGCACAATTGCAAGGCTCTCGAGCTGAGCAAGCCTAAATGGGCATTTGTGAGCTTAGGGGCTACAGATTGGAACCTTTTTTAGGCGAGGCCCAATAATCATTTGAGTGAAGTAGGTGATGAAACCTTAGGCGCATAAGGTGGAAGCCAACCCTAATTACGCTTGAACATAGCACTCATGTGAACACTTATAAATTGTAAAACATTTGCATATACTAAAATGTGGGACTAATTCTTCGTGCCCATTTACTTCCAAAACAATGAGTATTGTCTGATTGTTCATTTCTACAATCTCGTTGTGGTGATCATATCCAACATTCCACATGCAAAGGTTGTGGGATTTGTCACCATCTGACCTTCAAATGGATTGTAAAAGTTTCATCCTTTATGAAGTGATTACTACATGGTAAAAATAGGAGTTTGTCACCTTGTCCGACTTCATGTTATGGCAACCCTTATCAAATATTTTTTCTTGAATCATACAGCTCTAATTTATCCATTTTGAATACTTGGGATGCAATCTTTTTTTATTTTATTATTGAATAATTGAAAGATCATGATCTTATTTGACTTCATCCAACCATCCATAACTAATTTGCTTTTAAACCTATTTTATCAGACAGACACGAATGCCTCTATGAATATAATGCTGCTTTTATTCACCACACAAAATCGCTACTTCATAAGTGATTACTTGTGTCATTTTGCTAAGGATTTCAAAAGAATTATTGAAGCATTTGAAAAAGGTTTTTAGGTTTTCTATTAACAGCTTTTAAGAAAGCTTTTCTTCTACTTTGTAATGGTTATAATCAAAATTTTTTGTAAATACCTAACCATCTAAAATGAAGTGATTAATAATTTGTTAACAACATTTTAAAATAATAATGAAGTGTTGTACCATATTCTAAGGGCCCAAATTTCTTATTGCAGCACTTACATCTTACGATTCTTTTAAATTCTTAATTTTTCCAGCTATGCTTAATTATTTTATTATTTTTATTTCACTTTGTTCCTTTGTATATTTAACAACAAAAATTGGTAAATTTGTTTGCATTTTTAAGAAAGTTTATTTTTGTTATATTTTTTTTCGTTGGACTACCTGACGTTTGCAAAAGGCTATGTCTTGTTTGATGACATAAAAATTGAGTTGGAGTTGAGCTCATAAAAGCCAAGGATGTAGTTGATCATACAAAAAGTAATATGTTGGAAGTGAACCATAAGAAAACATCTTATGTTTTAACTATTCCCCTAGTGGACATTTTTTTCAATCTCAGTTAGGGGTCGATGTAGGTTTTTGTATGAATGAAATAACTTACACATTCTATGTAGCATTTTAATTTTTTATGTATTTTTCTTAATCATAAAATTTATAAATTAATATTTTTATAAATTAATTTTTTAAATATAAACTTATTTTTGCAAAGAATGTTTAAAAAATAATTGAACTCTAAAATGATTAAAAATATTTTAAAACCCACAATTGATCATCATCTTATAGGATTCGCACACTCATTTTCGCTTGAGTTAGTTTCAGAGTGAGTTTCTTCTAAAATGTGGGTTAAATCACCTACGTGATCCATCATGTGTGCTTTATTTATTTTTATTTTTGATGTACATTAATTTCTAATTTCTATATTATCATTTTTTTATGCTTGCCAAAATAGCTATGTTTATTAATTTCTTATTTATTTCAATTTGATGTCACTAATAGTTGATATTTTGGAAGCTTTTCATTGGGAATTTTCACCTAGTCATCTTCCATAATTTAAGGGTGAAATTGTTTTCTTTTGTAATTCCAAAAGATAGGGTACTAAGTCAGTAATGTTAACTCAATTAGATGGTATAGGAATGAATTACTTATTCCAAACATTCCCTCAAGAATTGGTGTGAGAGTGTGTATGGTTACAACTTCTTTTGTGTTTATGTAAGGATTAGATAGGTTGAATGGTAGATCGAATCTAAAGATACTAGTGATTATAAGAAATAGATGAACCAAATGAAGAAAGAAGAGAAGGAGAAGTGAAAAACCCTGAAACTCAATTTAGTGATGAATCATGATGGTAAACTTATATCAGGTATTTCTTATTCTAGCCATGAGTTTACCTTCGAATCCAGTGCTAAAATACCAAATTCCCTTTTAAATTTTTTTTTAAACATAAAATATTAATTAACATGGATGATGATGTTAAGAAAGTTTTTGCAAAACATGAATCTATAATAGTTGAATTGCTAGAAAAATATGATGGACTTAAAGAAGAAAATATTTATTTAACTAATCAAGTTCATTCTTATATTTTTAATATTTCATGTTTGAAAGTTTCAAATAGAGAATGTGAAATTAAATTGTTCAAATATATTACATGAAATGATGCTTTAAAGTTAGGAAATGATAAGTTAGGCAAAGAAAATTCTTTCCTTAAAGAAAAATTGTAAAATTTTAAATCAATTGAAAAGGAAATATATTATCTAAAATGACACTATAATAGCTTTTTTCTCATGTATATAGTTGCAACATTCACATTGACCTTCAGGTGCCACTTCATTCATTATTGTGAAAATGAGTAACTTTTGTTTGATTGATAAGTGTTTAAAAATGCATTACTTTTCAACGATTTGACAACAAATAATTTATGTTTTCATGACAATTATAGATTGAAAAAACTCATATATTGATGTATTCATTACGTCAATTATTTCTCCTTTTCATACATTTAATTACCAAGCAAAATCTGATATTGTATGTAATTATTGTTCTAAATTTGGATATCATACACTTGATTATTGAATTAAGGAATCAATAAATCTAAAGCATAATTGATATGATTGGATTCTAATAGAAACAAATTCTAGAAATTTCTTTACAAAAGCATAACATGCACACTTTACCGCAATTCAGCCTAAGTGTTTTGGGTTCATAAATTTAATGCTTAGATAGTTTTGTAGGTGTGCCTCAAATTTTAATGCCTATGAAGAAAAGCCATGCTTTCTTAGTTTGTGTAGGTCTTTAACAAAATATTTGAGGTCCTAGCTCATTATTGATAAATATTAATCATGTAGAACTTGTTATTAAAGCATATAGTTGTCACATGATGAATTCAAATATGACAAGAAAGTCATTATCATATTTTTTCCTTGACATTTTTTGATGAAATTTCATTGAATGACATATTATTTATTATTAAAAAGTTAAACCTATGAGCTCATAGTTAAACTAAAGTTAACTTAAGGATTCAATATAAAAAAGATGGGAAAGAAAAACTAGGTTATGCAGGACATCAAATTTAAATGACCTTTGAGTGAGTGGACGTTTAGAAATAATTTATCTTGGACTCAAGGTGCATATTTTTAGGTGAAAAGAAACTTTGATTTGTGATTGATATTATGTTTTTTAAATTTAGTAGAGTTAAATTTTATAAGAATAAAAATATGACAATCATAACCTTCGTTGAATTGATTAGAAGATTAAAAAGATAAAAATAATTTTAGTTGAAAAAATTTTTACAACAAATATCTATATGATTATTATAAGGAGTGGAAAATATGAGAATAGTTTATATCCTTCACTTATGATTACATGTAAGACTGTATAAGGGAAAATAATAAAGTTTACATGCTTGGAGTTAATTTTCTTCAATTTTAAAATTTAATAAAATATTTAGTTGATATGATTTTTTTAGATTTACATTTGTAATCTCATTTCAATAGAGAAGAGATAACAAAAAATTTTGTACTTTAATTTGTACATTAGATTGGTAATAACATACATGCTATGTTTGATGACTGAATTACAAAAATAATTAATAAAAAAGATTGAATGATTCGATGGAGTTATTTATGTACCTTGCATTGAAAAAATGGAGAAATATAAACTAGACTTCATAGAATATCTAAAAGAAGCTCATCAACAAGTACTTGGAGATTGTTAGTATCAATATCTATTGGAATCAAATAGATGGCATGCAAATGAAGGAGTTTGAACATGAGTTTCTATAGTACACTAATATTTTTCATAGAAACTATATTTGATGAAGATACCCTCAAGTGTGTAAGTTGATGTCATGAATCAATACTTAGAAAAAACTTTAAAAATTTTGTATAAGATTTAATTCTCATGCTTATTGATTAATAGTATTGAGAAATAAGAAATAATTCACACAAATATAATAGTTTAACTTGATAAAATCTTGTTCAGAATACTACTAGTCACCAAAGTAAGTAAGCATAAGTAATAAGATATATTTATTTTGAAAAGAAGCAAATATATGCTAGAATAAAAATGACATAAATTGAACCAAATCAAAATAATATAAAGCACCAATGAGAATAGATTAATAGTTAAATATAATATAACAAAATAAAAGAAAAAAAATTGAAAAAATGTAAAAGATTTTATGAAAAAGTAGCATTCTAAAATATTAAGGGGATCGATCATAAAATCCTTGATTGTTAAATCATTTATTAGTCCAAATGGCAAGTAAAACATGATAAAACTAATGACAATAAAAAAATTAAGAGCATAAAAATTGAGATTTAATTAGACAGAGTTCATTAAGATGAATCCATCAATGTTGTTTCATCTCAATTGTATCTCATTAGGAATTACATAAAATTAACAAACTTAATAAAAATAAATTATAGTAAATTATTTTTTATTTGATATGAAAAAGGCACTGATGATATAAGATAAATTGAAGCAACATAATATAGCCAATATATGCAAAGTAAAGGTAACAAGAATTGAGAATTAGAATTTCATAGTAGCATATGGAAATCTAAATGAAAAATTTTAACAAATGCAATAAATCATACAAGAATGTTGTAATACAAAATACTGAAGTGGATAAGTGTAATATCCTCATATTTAAATCAAGAAAATTAAAAATTTAAAACAATGAATATATTAATTTAATTACAATAAGGTCATTGAAACAATTCCAACTATATTTATTTTATCTCGAATAAGCCTAAGCATAAATAATAATAATAATAATATATTATTTTAATATTAAGAAAACTATAAAGTTTCCTAAGAAGTCATAAATTAAACTGCTACCATATGACCAAATCATTGTGATGCAATAGTTGTGGGGAGAAGAATTTCATATCCATAAGAACATACGACATCAAAGTGAAGAATTTAAATAAATGAGATAAACTATATGACAAAGTTACATTTCTAGATACTAATATGTTTCATTGTAATATCCACAAAATAGAAAAAATCAGTCGAAATACCATATAAATCATACCAAAATTCCAAAAAGGAAACATTTGAAAATAAAAATATCAACATTTAATTGCATTATGCTAGTTGAGACTAGTTTTACAACATTTGATACATATCAAACATACCTTGTTTATAATTTATAAGATAATTAAATTAAATAGGGAAAAAACTCATTAAATATAATATTAATGTCACAAAAATATTTATTAAAGCTGAAAAAATATAATTTGATGGAACATAATTTTACTATATCATATAATTTAAATGTCACATAGGAAAAGAATTAAAGTAACATAGTAATTTAACCAACTCAACATTAAATATTTGAAGAAAATAGATAAATTATATAGGAAAGTTGTATTCCAAGATATTAAGGAGAAATATTGTAACATCATTAATTGATAAATTAGGTACAATTCAAAATGCTGCTTCATTTATGTTAATCTTTAGATGAAATTTTTAAATTATAAAAAAGATTACTTCATTTGAAAGAACTCCTTCAGATGAGTCCAACTATGGTTATTCTAATATATTAGAACGCTTTCAAAATTTTTATGAATTACCTAAATACGCATAAAAATAAAAAAAATTCTATTTCAATATCAAAAATTCTATTTCAGTTACAAGTCAAAATAACACCTAAAACAAGCTCAAGCACCTAGAAAAAAAGCACCAAGGAATTACAGTTGAATATTTAATTTTACCAAGCTCGATAAAATGAGTCCAATGATAATTTCCTCATCTCAATATGACCTCATTTAGAATTGTTATTAATTGCCAATGAAAGTAATGATAAATAGCAATAGTTTGTTTGAATATTATGAAAATTAGGATTTCATGAGAGGTGATTTAGAGTTTTATCATAGTGTAAAAAATTTAAAGCATAAAAATCAAAGAAATAAGATAAATTGTATAAGAAAGTTATATTTTAAGATACTTAGGAGATAAAGTTTAACATTCTTATTTGTGAAATTAGGTAAAAATTAAAATGTCTCATTAAACATGATAAAACTATAGAAAATAAAACATTTAGAAATACAAGGATGAATTTTTAATTTAATAGATCTCATTAATGCGAGCCAATGACTTTTTATGCCTTCTTCAGACCTCATTTGGAAGTTTTACAAATTACAAAAATAAATAAGCAAAAAATAGTAAATAATTATCCTTACTATTAAATGAAGTATTATACTAAAGTTGAAAGGAGATAATTTGAACGAAGTCAACATAAAAAAATTAAAGTGGCGTAATGGTTATATGGGAGAAGAATTACAACTTCATAATAGAGCTCATTGGGGAAAGTCTTGTCCTTCTTAATTTGTCATCATCAAACCACATTGGAAATTACTATGAATTAACATTACAAAATTAGTAATTCTATATTATGTAAATATAGTTTAATGTTAGCCTTGAGGGAAATTTAAACTATGTAATTTTTCCAAATAAATGTGAAACGTTTTAAGAAAAATATGTTAAATTATTTTGGATGTTGCATTCTAAGATAATAAGGAAAGTGAGTGTAAAATCATCAATTATCAAATCATATATGAATCAAATTGTCTGATGAAACATGTCAAAACAATAGAAAAAAAATATTTTTAAACAACAAAATTATTTTTAAAGTTTGTAGTGCTTGCAAAGTGAATCTAATTGATATTTGATTCTTCTTGAGTTGGTGTCAGATAGAATTTTTGTGAACTATTAAAACTAATAAGCATAAATAATAATAAATTTTTATGTTAATAATAAATAATATAATTATTAAAGCTAAAATGAGATACAAAATAAAAGTGATTTCTGTAGAGATTATCGAGATGTGCTAAAGTTTGTGCTATTACAATTAGAAATGTTATACAATTATTTTTAATTAAAAAATAAAAATTAATAAATAATGGTAATTTTCTATTTTAATGTTGTGTAAATAATATAGCAGAGCTAAATGATAGAAATTGAGGCCAAAATAAACAAAGAGATATATTAGAAGAAATGTGAAAAATGTTGCAAGAAAATTTGATTTCAAGATACATAAGAAGTCATGTGTAACATACTCTACCATTAAGTCATGTATAAATGACAATAATTTTTTTTCAAACAAATTAAAAATATAAAAAAATTAAAAAAAATCAACATTTAATTTGATAATGCAGGTCAAGATAAGTGTAATGACTTTGGTTTTTTTTATTAGACATTCATTCTAATTATTACAAATAACAAAATTAAATAAATATAGCATAATTAAAGAAATTCAAAAGCCATAATAACAATAATTTAGGTTTACAAAGTAATAAAAAAATCAAAGTTTAAAAATTTTTAAAATTGAGATAAATTGTACATGAAATTTTCATTATAAGATATAAAAAAGATTTAGTACAATAATATCGAATGTCAATTCAAGTACAAATTAAAATGACTCATAAAAATATCAAAATACTATAAATAAATTAATAAAAATAAAAAATATTTTCTTGGATAAAGCTCATTAAGGTGGGTTTAACAATGATTATTAGGCTTTGTGAGACATCATTTATAAATATTATAAATTACTAAATTAAATGAGAATTAATAAAAGTAAATTAGTGTTTTATGATTACAAAAATATTTATAGAAGTTGAAATAATGTAAATTAAGTAGTGAAACATAGCCAAATCAAAGAGATGTAAAGGTGACAACATAAGATAATAAGTGTTTCTTAGCATTATAATTAAATTAAAGCAAACTTTTTTGAAGAAATTTGATAAATTATGTGGAGAAGTTATATTCCAAGATAAGAAGGAGATTGTGTTTTACCATCTCTATTCCTCAAATCATGTATGAAACAAAATATTTCATAAGGTAGGAAAAATTCATAGAAAATAAAATATCTATAGTTATAAAATGAATATTCAATTTGATAAAGCATATCTACATGCCTCTAATGATGTTTGTTTTGTGTTGATCAAATCTCATTTGGAAATACACCAAATTACCAAATTAAATTACCATAAATCATAATAAATTATTATTTTAATATTAAATAGATATATATTAAATTTTATATGAGACAAATTAAGGTAATCTAATATATCCAAATTAAGGCAATGAAGAGGTTAGAATAGGAGAGATTTAGATTTACAAAGTAATAAAACTAAATCAAAGAGAAAATTGTAAAACATACGATAAATTATTTAAGAAGTTGCAATCCATGATAACGAATACATCATGTGTAGTAGCTTTGATTGTCATATCATGTAAGAATCCAATGTTCTCATAAACCATTTCAAAACATCAGAAAATAAAATATTTATAAAGTTTTTAAAAATAAAATTTAATTTTTTAGAGCATATTTATATAAGCTTAATAATGTTTACTTTTCCTTGATCATTTCACATTTGGAACTACTATTACTTACAAAAGAAGATAAATTTAAAAACATACAAATTATTATATTTACATTAGTTAAATAAAATAGTTGAATTAAGATAAATTGATGTAATGTAAAGGTATTGCTACAAAAAAAATTTAGAGTAACGTTATAATACAACCAAATCAAAGAACACAATTAGAAAAATGTGATAAATTTTATTGGAACGTTGCATTCCAATATGCTCAAAAGATCGAGTGTAACAACTTTGATGATACTTTTCTTGTTGACTTGGTCGTTTTACTAAGAAACTTTAATACTCTTCTAATGTGACGTTTAGATTAGTTTCATTTTGTAATATTAAAATGCTTCAATTTATCTTTTTTAGCTTTCATATCCATATGTTGTCATAATATTAAAATCATAATGTGTTATTATTTTTACTTATTTAATTTAATAATTTATAGTAATTCCAAACGACAACAGTTGGAAATGTAACAAACATCACTGGCCTTGCCTCGATGTGCTTTATGTAATTCAATATTTATTTTTTATATTTTTTATAAAAAAATAATTTCGTAAGATTTTGGTATGGATTACAAGATAGTTTGATTTCTTCCACATACAACAATTGAGCACATTACACTTGATCCTCTTAGTATCACGAAATGCAACATCCTTAAAAAGTTTTCTTATTTCATGTTTTTCACTTTGAATTTCTTATTTTTCTATATAAATATAAATCTACTCTAATTTATTCTTTACATAATTTTTAATTAGTTTTTTTTTTTTGAAAAGGATATATCATTATATCAAAGGTAGCAATGCCACACAGGTTTTATAGTAAGATCCTCAAGGGGGATCAAACAAAAAATCAGACAGCATAAGCTTGAGGAGAGGCTAGGGAAGAGATCCCCTAGGATCCCAAACAAACTCATGAAGACAAGCATCACGGGCAACCCAGTCAGCAGGCTCGTTCCCCTCCCTGTGGATGTGAGAAAACCAGAGAGCCTCCATATCCCTAACATACTGAAGAGTAACAGCTAACACCCCCTCCTCATTGAGGTTGGTAACCATATCTCGAGCCACCTGAAGTGTAGTCATTGAATCAGACTGGATCTTCACGACGTGATACTGGGGAAGCGATACCCTAAGAAGGTCGAATGCTAAAAGAATGTCCTAGACCTCCATCGTGTCAGCAGCCACTGAGATAATCCTCTTGCCCGCCACCATGAGTGGTCTACCCAAGCAGTCTCTCATAACTACACCAAGGCCAGCTATGGAGTTACCTACCGCAGCATCACAATTGACTTTAATCCATCCTGTTGGGGGGGGAGGAAGCCAGCCATGCTTAACAAGCAAATCCGAAGACCTGCCAGGATTCCTGCTGGACAGAGATGAATAGACAAGATGCCTCCAGAGAGTTGTGCTTACCTCAAACCTGATCGTCCGTGACAACGAGTAGGGTGTGGGCATGCAGCATCGCTGGCAGCCCGCCAAAGGAAAACCCGGACCCTCAGTAGCACCTTTAATTTCCAGGTTCTCTGCATGATCTCATCAGGGCGCCGGCCACCACCCCTTGCGAAAGACCACTCGTTGCACTTGATATTGGCGTAGATCTAGCCGCTGTGAGCCTTTGCCATCTCGGTGTGCGTTTGGTGTAGGATCTCCTAGACAGAATCCCGAGCGCGTAGAAGATGCAGAATTCTATCAATGAGCTCTGTGCCCGCCCGTTTGGAGATCGCCTCAACATCCCAGACGCTGTCGGTGTTGATGCACTCGGCAACACTTTCAGGGCAGCAGAAGACCATATTAATGAATGTTGGCCAGCAGCTAATAGGGAGGATGTCGAGCCAATTATCCTCCGCAAACCTCACCCTTCGACTGTCGCCAATGCGCCACACAAAGCAAGAAATCGCAGCCGGCATAGCTTCTAGGATCATCTTGCACACAGCAGAGGTCTTCCGGGGTACCTTCATCAGCGAGTCATTGAACCCATACTTCCTCCTTATGATGTTTACCCATAAGCCCGCATCACGTCCAAGGATACGCTTACAGTTCCCCATTTGCAAGGCCTGGTGCCAAATGCGAAGATTTCGAAGGACAAGCCCTTGGGCCGCCATCGGCATAGTCACGCAGTCCCAAGACACGTAGTACAGTGCTTGCGCATTACTCATGCCACCCCAGAGGAATTGTCTTATGCGTCGTTCAATGTCAGCAACAATCCTTGTCGGCACCATACAGTGTCGCAAGATGTGGTTGGGGATAACGCACAAAACAGAGGATGCCAGTGCTGCCCTACCCTTAAGCGACAGCACCCGGGCGCGCCAGCTAATCACCATAGTGTCGATCCTTTGGATGAGGAAACTCAGATCATGTTTGGTCAAACGTCGCGCAGTAATTGGAACCCCCAGATACGTCAGGGTTCGGCCAAGCTCCATGCCCAGCTTCCGAGAAATGAGGCGGGACTTCTTCTTGCTGAATTTATTGCTGAAGTAAATGTTGGACTTGGAGAAATTAACCATCAAGCCAGCGCTGTCCCCGAAGGCCCGCAGATTGCGACGAATGGCGCTCGCAGCCTCCCTTGATGTAGGAGCAAACACCAACACGTCATCCGCAAAAAGGAAGTGGGAAACCCGCGACACGTGCATCCCCAGTCTAAACCCAAGCAACTACCAAGATTCATATTCCCGCATTAGGCACGACGGATACTCCATGGCCATAAAAATGAGGAAGGGGGAAAGTAGGCAGCCCTGTCGTAGGACCCGCCGCGCCGCCACGCAAGGAAGCCGCGCTCCATTAAAGAGAACAGCAAACCTTGGACTAGATATACACGCTGTGATCCACTCGCACCAAGTAACAGGGAAGCGCATTGCCTTCATAACCTGGAGTAGAAAGTCCCATCGAACCCTAGCATAGGCATGCTCCATGTCGACTTTCATTGCATGAGCCCTGAGGCAGCGGTATAGGAGCGCATCTTCACTGCTATCTCCTAGGCTATGTTTTTGTTATCTGAGATGCTCCTGTCGGGGACAAAAACAACCTGTTCCTACGAAATAAGACTAGGCAGCAGCATTTTCAACCTACTAGCAAGAATTCGAGCCACCAATTTATAGATTGTATTGCATAAGCTGATCCGTCAGAAATGCTTCGGCCGACAAGCGCCCTGTTTCTTCGAAATAAGGACTACAAGGGCGTCCTTCTAGCCCTCTGGCAATCTATGCTCCTCGAAGAAAGAAAAAACAGCATTAATAATATCCCGCTGTGTAATGTTCCAATAGCCATTAACAAAGTCCATTGTGATTCTGTCATTTCCTGCGGCGCGATTCCTTTTGATACCCCTCATAGCAACCAAGATTTCATCTTCCGTAACCCTGCGACAAAGGCTAGAACCCAAATCATCGCTAATGGATCCCGGAAGTTAGTTAATTGGGGGCAGGGGCGTCTGGTGGCCATCGCCCCATTTTCGTTTGAAATAGGCAAGGACAAGTCGCCTAATGCTGTCGTGAGAGTCCACAGTGTTGCCGTCATCATCCCTCAAGTAGGTAATGCGATTCTCCCTTTTCCGAGCCGAGGCAACAATGTGGAAGAACTTCGAGTTGTAATCACCAAGCTGCGCCCAGTGCACCTTGGCGCGCTGCCACCACCACTGTTCTTCGAAAGCAAATCCCCAATGAAAGGCAGCAACCATATTCCCAAGCGGCTTGTGGTCCTCGTCCGACAGACCCTTGCTAGACTCCCTCTTTGGAAGCTCGTCGATGTCCCATTCCAACTCCCTGTTTCAATCTATAATATTCCCCACCTCCTCACAGCTCCATCTGTGTAGAGCCATCAGCGCGTGCTTAAATTTTGTCATCACAATCTCCATACTGTCACCCTTAGCATTTCTCCTCCAAGCCTTTTCCACCACCTGGAAAGATTGAGGGAAATCCAGCCACACGCTGTCGAAGAGAGACCTGTCGAATCGCTGTCAATGATCCCCACCTCCCACCTTAATCAGCAATGGACAGTGACTCGAACCCAGCCTACTAAGGTGATGAACCGAACAACCAGGAAATGCGAGCAACCCAGCTGAGTTCATAAGAGCACGGTCCAGACGATCGAGGATGTGCGCACCACCCTGCTTCCTGTTGCTCCAAGTAAACCTATTGCCGGAGAAGCCCAAATCAACAAGTTGGAGCTCCTGCATAAGGTCCGCAAAGTCCTACTGATCCCTACCATAGATGAAATGACGCCCACCGCACTTTTCCTTCGATGCCAAGGCTAAATTAAAATCTTCAGCAACGAGAAGAAGTTCGTCACCACCGCAGGAGTTTCGGATAGCATCCCAAATGGCCCGGCGCATATGGTGATGTTTGGGGCCATAAACAAAGAAACAAGTAATCATGCCGTTAGGTAGGATTTTGACTATGGAAGCCATTGCATGAGAGACGAAGCCCCAGTTACCTTAAGGTCCACCCCCTTCCTCCACAGTATAACAAAGCCAGCAGATAAGCCCTCCGTGGGGTAGGCCTCAAACTCCCAGCCTCTGCCAAGGAGCCACTCTGCATCTTGTCTAGAAAACAACCACGCTTTAGTCTCTATTAATGCCACTACAGCGACATTCCGCTCATGGACCAGCATGCACAAGTAGCCCTTGGATTTCTTCTTGATGCCCCTTATATTCCACACTATAACATTCATAAATGATAATGTCGTTAGAAAAAGAACATGTAGCCGTGCATCTGCACCTCCTCAAACCTTCACCATAACCACCTTTGATGACCGCTGTGCCCCACGAAGCGCAGCCATAACCCGCCCTCTTAAGCCGTAATGCCGCCCAGGCCCGTGGGCGTGTCCTTCTCTCGAGCCGCCATAGACACGGGTAACTTTCCCTTGTCTCTACCCCCATGGGCCACCCGCTCCGCACCTTCCGCTACCAAGCCCTTATCTCCCGAGCATGCCAACTGTTGAGCGCAGCTCCTAGATGGTGAACCCCGCCTGGGTCTACTCCTCCCGCGTTCCCTTGAGGGACGGCTGGCACCCCTGGACGAGCCGGCGTGCACCCGCCCATTAGTTTGTTTAACGTCTTTCCTGGGGCCATGTCTAGCCGTGGCCGCCGAGCCACTCCGAGCATTAGCACCCGTTTTCCTCCGTCTATGTTGAACTAGCATCCAAGGCCCTAATCCATGTGCCTCTTCCGTTACCTCTGGATGGTCCTCTCCTCCTTCCCTCTGGCCCCTGTTCCCGCTCATTTCAGAAAATTCGCCATCACAAGGTTGAGTCACCGCCTTCATCAGCTGCACGTTGTAGTGGCTGGCTAAATGACCCACATGACCGCACGAGAAGCAAATCCTCGGCAACCCCTAATATTCGAAACTTTGTTAGATTCTCCCATAGTCCCCGTTGAGCCAAAAGCCTGGTTTCAAGGGTTTGGAGAGGTTCGTTCGTACGTAGACCCGAGCATAGGACGATCTCTCCATTCTCGCCGTCCACTCATCCAGAAGGAATGGATCTCCTATAGCCTTCGCAATGCGCAAAATATTGTCCACATCCTAGTAAATCAGGGGCAAGCCAGGGAATCGCACCCAGATCGATGCACACATCGCGTGGGAGTTGCCGGGTTTGAACTCATGTGACAAGATACCAACACCTATAGCTTGGCCTGTGATTTACCACAACCCCCAAAGCCACACATCATTTCGTTCCTCCATAGATTCGAAATGTAAGCAAAAGCAGTTCAAAGACAGATCAAACACTTTGAAATTCTTGTGGTGGCCCCAGCGTTTGAGTAGCACCCTAGTGATGATCGAGAAAGGCATCGTGTTCCCATAAATTCGACCCACTAGGTCGAATTTGTGAAAATCTATTCGCCGTTGACAAGCTTCAGAAGAAACGATGACCTCACTGTCCTCAGTAATGTCAGGAATGGCCGCGGCACATTCCTTGACTTCAATATTTGCCAGGCACATGAAGGAATTCACCATGTTACCATTCTGATTATTGCGAGCTGTCAAAACCTCTCTAAAGCTAGCCTTGGAAGGCAAATTCTCCGCAGCCCTCTGCATCTCCGCATCAACGGTAAATTTGTTCGCCTCCGCTTCCATACCTCTCGTCACAGTTTCCTCGACCTCCAGTGTGGCGTCATTCCCTGAGAAGCCTCCAGCCTCCTAATTGATAGGACGTGGGGGTCCCCCGTCAGATGGCATTCCTCCTTCAAACGATGAGGAAAACTACTCCCACATTGGGGAGTTGCTCGCGGTAGTCCTTGCACGCCAGCTACTCCTCTGCAGCGTGCTTCCCGCCATCGAACGACCAATTAGGGCTGCAGGGTCCATGGCGCGACCTCAGGGACGAAGGGTCTAATGCACTGCAGGAACCTGAGCCAATCAATCCTGTGCCAGCAAACCCCACGTGAACCAGAATTCAACTTCAAACACCAACCGGTCCATGCACGAACGGTCGAAAGCCCCATGTGCCACTCACGAGTGGGCCGACGATCGCTGACCATTAACTGTTGACCGCCACTGCATCTGAACTACACACCTCCACTCCCGGCCACGCGGTGTCACCGGTCCCTCAGGCCCACTGCGCAGCGCCACAGTCTCCGCCTCCCGTACCGTCACAAGGTTGGACACTGCGCCCGAGTAAACCTTGCCTTCCAACACCACCCCACACAAGACGAGCCACGGCCACCACCCGGCATGTCCCCGCTCCTCCGCTGTCACTCCTCAGTCGTCGTCGCTCCTTAGTCGCCATTGCTCCTCAGTCAACTCCTCTTTACTAATTTATTCAATGGTGAATAATAATATTTGCTTAATTAGTTAGGTTACTTTACAAAAATATACTTAATTAAGCCGTAATATATATCTATTTCATTTTGAAATAATAATTTATTTCAATTTTTGTTTACTTTACCAAGTAATTCGTAGTAATTGAAAATTTTGTTTAATGAAAATTAATACAAATGTCATTGGAATCATCTAAGCAAACTCTATCTAATTAATTATTCAACTTTATAATTATTAATAATTTTAAAGATTTTTGCATGCATTGTGGGAATTTTGATTTGTACTTGATTTGATGATCAAAGATGTTATAGTCGATCTCATTAGTGTCATTTAAAACAACTTCTCTAAATAATTTATCTCATTTCTTCTAATTTTTTATTTGATTTAGTTAAATTTTTATGAAATTCTAAATCTTCTCTCTTGTAACCTTTACATCACTTTGATTTGGTTAAAATCCTTTAATCTAATTTCTCTTGTTTTAGCTTTCATAAATATTTAATTAATATAAATGAAGGAATTTATCATTATTTATGCTTATTTCATAATATATTTTGTAGTTTATTATATTTTATGAGACATTATGCTTCATCTCTTTTTTGATGATCAAGAATGAAACACTCGAGCACCTTCGTATCTTTAAGTCCAACTCCCCATGCACATTTATTTAATTAATTAATATTATAATAATACAGTTTAATTTATTTAAGCTTTAATAATTATATTTATTAAATATTACAACAATTTTTAATCTTTATTCATATTCATTTTGGTAATTCACAGCAATTTGAAATGAGGTCCAATATAGTGAAAAGAAATGTTGTTAGATTATTATAAAATGAAGTTATCTATGTTGATTTGGTTGTAATACATTCGTTCAATTTTACTTATTTCAACCTTAATTTATATTTTATTAGTATTAAACAAATAATTTATTGTTTTTTATTTTTGTTTCCTTTATAATTTAAAACTATTCCAAATATATATGTTTTATTTTCTAGGGTTTTGGCAAGTTTAATAAAACATCACAATTTGTGTTTTATTTAATGATTGAGGAGGCTACACTTCTTACCCATAGTATCTTGAAATGCAACATTTTTTCTTAGTTATCTTATTTCCTTATTTTCTTTGCTTAAATTCAATTATATCACTATGAAACTCTAGTTTTTCTCATGTGAGCTCTGCATCACATTCATTTGGTAGTATTATAATGTTTTAATTTATTTTGTTTTCACTTTAACATAAAATTACTTAATCTTGAAATAATAAATTATTTTTATTTGCATTAAGTTAATTTTTTAATCATAATAATTCTAAAAAATTTATATTAACATGAAATAAACATCATGGTGCACATTCGGACACCTTTATAATATTAAATAGTAGTTTTTGTTTCTTTAAATAATTTATTTTCTAGGGCTTTGGCATGATTTGTGTGAAATTTCAATTAATACCTTATTTAACGATTGAGAGTGTTCCACTTGAGCTTCTTTGTATCTTCTAACACAATTTTTCCATAAAATTTATGTGAATGTAAATGCCTCATCATGTGTCCTTCATCTATCTTTTATTTTTGTTATTATTAATTTGTTCAATTAACCTTATTTTAGTAGTAGTATATATTTACTTAATAGTAAAATATTTTTTTGGGTTATTTATTCATTTTAAAATTGAAATTCAAAATATTTCCATGCAATGTAAAATTGATATGAAAATAAATATCATTAGTCTCATCATAATTAGTACTATGAAATTAAGTATCCTTTTTCATATTTTTATGTAATTAATTTTTCTGAAAATGTTTTATAGTTTACAAGAGACTTCATTATGTACAAGATTTGACATTGAGGGTGTCAAACATGATATTCTTAAGATCACCAAATGTTGCTGACCTATACAATTTACCTTATTTTTTCCTATTTTTTCTTTTATTTTATTATATCAGAAAGATAGTCGTATAATCCTCTTATAATCTTCTTTTATGACTTTACATCATCCAGATTTCATCATATAATATTTCAATTTACCCCATTTATTTTCTTTATTGATGTAATTCAAGATGTGATGCAATACTTATGAAACAAACATTGTTAGACACTAGATTAGATTTATCTAAGTAAAAATTCTTTCTTAATTTTTTAATTATTTTATCTAATATTATTTTTTAATTAGTTACTAAATATTCTTATTCAAACGTGATTTGATCATTGTGGAAGTTATAGTTGATCTCCTTATTATCTCAATTTGCATCAGTTTTTTACACTCTTATTTTGTTCAAATTTTGAACTCATAATTGGTTCAATAAAGTTGAAACTCTAATACTCCCTCTTATGAGCATGATATAATTTTTATTTGACTATATTAAAGTGCTTAAATTTATCTCATTTAAGTTGTGGCACAAGATTACTCAAAATTTAAACAAAATATATTACTATTTATAAGTATTTAATTTAGAAACTATAAGTAATTTCAAAGGAAGTTTGATAGAGGAAAGAAACGTTGATGGACTCATCTTGATGATATCAAAATAATTAATAGTTAGTTTTGCATTTCCAAATATTTTATTTCAAAGGTTTGGCATGCTTAACAATATATTTTAATAAATGTCATATTTGTTGATAAAAATGGCTAAAATATATTTCCTTGGTATCTTATAATGAAACTTTCCCACTCAAGTTATCTCATTAATTGAATTTTTTGCTTTGCTTTCTCCAAATTAATGTGTGACTTTGTATCTTCTCTTATATGATAATTATAAGTCCTTGATTTACTCATATATTACGAAAATTTCCTCATTTTAGCTTTAGTATTTATTTACTTGAAATTAGGATAATACATTTTTTTTATTTCTTTGTGTGGTGTTAGTAGTAATCTTAAATGCAGTTAGATCAACTAAATTATCATGCTTACATATTTTTAGATATTTTATATTCATGCCTTTTTCTATGGTTTCTATGACATTTCAATTCGGACCTTATTTTCATGATCAGTAATACAACTCCCAATCTGCTTAGTAATTTATTTTGTAACTTTTTTGTAGTGATTATCTAATATCTTCAAACTTTTCTATTATTTTTGTTGTATTTCATTACTTTAATTTATCTAATTTCACCTTTAATATATATATATATAGATATATATTTACAAAGAAATTAATAATGTTTTGCTTTATTTAGAAAATAATTGTAACTCATAATGATTTTTGGAAGTGATAAAACAAATCTCATATGATTAGTCTCAAAAACATCTATAATATTAAACATTTTATTTTAAAATAATTAATTTTTTATTTTTTTCTGTATTTTTTATATGATTTTTCAACTCATGCCAAATCTTATGATAAAGGTTGTCATGTTCCATTTCCTTAGCATATGCAATGCAGTTTTCCAACACAATTTATCACATCAGTTAATTTTTTTCTTTGAATTGGTCAAATTACTATGTTACTCTATATCTCATCTTATTTAAGGTTTACTTTTCTTTGATTATGTTATATTAAATTGAGCGAAATGATCTAATTAATCCTTATTATTTATTTACTTTATTTTAAAAAATCTAATTATAAGTAATGTTTATTTGTTTTTGTATTTGACAATAGTCCAAAATATCGTCCAATCGAAACAAACAAATGTCATTAGCCTCATCTCGATGACCTCTACAAAATTAAGTATTCATTAGTATAGTTTTAAATGTTTTGTTCTATGATTTTGATATATTCTGTGAGATATTTTAATTCATGCCAAATTTAAAGATTGATTGTGTCACTTAAGATCTCCTTAGTATCATAGAAATCAATTTTCTTGAAATATTTTGCTCATTCGTACAAATTTCTTTTGGAATTTCGTTGCTTTAACATTTAACTCTAAGTGTCATATCATGTGGCCTCCATATCATGTTGATTTACCTTTGTTATATTACTTTAATTTATCTCATTTTAGAACAACTATTATTTACATAACATTTAAGTAGGAATTTACCATTATTTATTCTTGTTTAAAATTTTAATTCATTGTAATTTTGAATGTGGTGTTGTTGTGAATAAACAAATATCTCTAAACTAATCTTTAAAACTTAAATCCCATTAACTATTTTTTTATATTTTAAAATACTACTTTTCTAATTTTTTCATGATTTTTAAAATGTTTTAAATCATAACTTATTTTATGGTCAAGTATGTTATACATGATCTCATTTATATCTACAGGTGTAACTTTCATATATGTTTTTACCATACTAACTTTTTTTAATTTTGGGTTTTTTATATTATTATATAACACAAAATTGTTTATCACGTGACCTTCACAATACTTTTATTTTGTTCTATTATGGTGTTCTAATTTATCTTATTTAAACTTTAATATATATATATATATATATATATATATATATATATATATATATATATATATATATATATATATATATATATATATATATATATATATATATATATATATACATACATCTATTATTTGAATAATAATTTATTATTAATGCTTAACTACTTTAGTAATTAAGAGCAATTTTGAATGACAATAACTAGAAATGAAACAAACATCATTGGACTCTCTATGATGAGCTCCACCAAATTAAATATTCATTTTTCTTAAATATTTCATGTTTTTATTAATTTTGAGAGCTGTCTTTATTTAAATATGATTTTATCATCGAGAATATTGTACTCAATCTCCATAATATCTTGGAATCGACCAATACTATAGAATTTATCACATTTCTTTAAAAGTTTTGCTTTAATTTGGTTGTACAACTATAAAGTTCTCATTCACCTCTGAAGTCAACTTTATAATGTTATGATTTTATCATATTACATTAATTAAAAGAACTCATTTTAGTATCAACATATATCTATTTATTTATTATTAAAATAATTATGTATTATTATTGATGCTCATTTATTTAAGTAATTTATAATAATTCCATATTATGTGCAATTTAGTTGAAATAATTATCATTAGACTCCTCTTCATGAGTGTTCATTAATAATATATTCATTTTAAATTTTAACATATTTTACATTGTAAGATTTCTCACAATTTGTAAGATAGTTTAATTCGTACTTAATTTGAAAACAGAGGATATTACACTCGATCTTTTTAGTTCTTAAATTATTTTTCAAATTGCTTTTGTTATATTACTTTGAAACTCATGTTATCTTATTACATCACCTTTACATAACTTTGATTTCATTACATTATATTGCTTCAACTTAAATCGTTTGAGCTTTGATATATATTTACTTAATATTAAAATAAAAAAGATTATTTATTTTTTTATTTGTTGATTTGTATAATTCCATTTCAGGCTTGACTGAGAAAGCATACGTTGTTTGACTTGTCTTGGTCAGCTCTTCGTATTATTTATTCATTTATTAATGTTTTATAAATTTTTTTCTAGTGTTTTAGTTTTTTTATGAGATATTTTCAATTGTAAGTTATTTCATGACTGAGGATGTTAAACTTGAACTCCTTGATCTGTTGGAAAGCATGTTCTCGTAAAACTTATCATATTTCTTCAAGTGTTTTGCATTAATTTGCTCATGTTGCAATGTAACATAAAATCTCTTATCTTGTGACATTTATATGACATTGATTTGGTTGTATTACAATACTTCAAATCATAGCATTTCTTTTATAATATATACATAGTTAATATTTATATGATTTTTCAACTAATGCCAAATCTTATGATAAAGGTTGTCATGTTCCATTTCCTTAGCATATGCAATGCAGTTTTCCAACACAATTTATCACATCAGTTAATTTTTTTCTTTGAATTGGTCAAATTACTAGGTTACTCTATATCTCATCTTATTTAAGGTTTACTTTTCTTTGATTATGTTATATTAAATTGAGCGAAATGATCTAATTAATCCGTATTATTTATTTACTTTATTTTAAAAAATCTAATTATAAGTAATGTTTATTTGTTTTTGTATTTGACAATAGTCCAAAATATCGTCCAATCGAAACAAACAAATGTCATTAGCCTCATCTCGATGACCTCTACAAAATTAAGTATTCATTAGTATAGTTTTAAAAGTTTTGTTCTATTATTTTGATATATTCTGTGAGATATTTTAATTCATGCCAAATTTAAAGATTGATTGTGTCACTTAAGATCTCCTTAGTATCATAGAAATCAATTTTCTTGAAATATTTTGCTCATTCGTACAAATTTCTTTCGGAATTTCGTTGCTTTAACATTTAACTCTAAGTGTCATATCATGTGGCATCCATATCATGTTGATTTACAATTGTTATATTACTTTAATTTATCTCATTTTAGAACAACTATTTTTTACATAACATTTAAGTAGGAATTTACCATTATTTATTCTTATTTAAAATTTTAATTCATTGTAATTTTGAATGTGGTTTTATTGTGAATAAACAAACATCTCTAAACTAATCTTTAAAACATAAATCCCATTATCTATTTTTTTATATTTTAAAATACTACTTTTCTAATTTTTTCATGATTTTTAAAATGTTTTAAATCATAACTTATTTTATGGTCAAGTATGTTATACATGATCTCATTTATATCTACGGGTGTAACTTTCATATATGTTTTTACCTTACTAACTTTTTTTAATTTTGGGTTTTTTATATTATTATATAACACCAAATTGTTTATCACGTGACCTTCACAATACTTTTATTTTGTTCTATTATGGTGTTCTAATTTATCTTATTTAAACTTTAATATATATATATATATATATATATATATACATACATCTATTATTTGAATAATAATTTATTATTAATGCTTAACTACTTTAGTAATTAAGAGCAATTCTGAATGACAATAACTAGAAATGAAACAAACATCATTGGACTCTCTATGATGAGCTCCACCAAATTAAATATTCATTTTTCTTAAATATTTCATTTTTTTTATTAATTTTGAGAGCTGTCTTTATTTAAATATGATTTTATCATCGAGAATATTGTACTCAATCTCCATAATATCTTGGAATCGACCAATACTATAGAATTTATAACATTTCTTTAAAAGTTTTCCTTTAATTTGGTTGTACAACTATAAAGTTTTAATTCACCTCTAAAGTCAACTTTATAATGTTATGATTTTATCATATTACATTAATTAAAAGAACTCATTTTAGTATCAACATATATCTATTTATTTATTATTAAAATAATTATGTATTATTATTGATGCTCATTTATTTAAGTAATTTATAATAATTCCATATTATGAGCAATTTAGTTGAAATAATTATCATTAGACTCCTCTTCATGAGTGTTCATTAATAATATATTCATTTTAAATTTTAACATATTTTACATTGTAAAATTTCTCACAATTTGTAAGATAGTTTAATTCGTACTTAATTTGAAAACAGAGGATATTACACTCGATCTTTTTAGTTCTTAAATTATTTTTCAAATTGCTTTTGTTATATTACTTTGAAACTCATGTTATCTTATTACATCACCTTTACATAACTTTGATTTCATTACATTATATTGCTTAAACTTAAATCGTTTGAGCTTTGATATATATTTACTTAATATTAAAATAAAAAAGATTATTTATTTTTTTATTTGTTGATTTGTATAATTCCATTTTCAGGCTTGACTGAGAAAGCATATGTTGTTTGACTTGTCTTGGTCAGCTCTTCGTATTATTTATTCATTTATTAATGTTTTATAAATTTTTTTCTAGTGTTTTAGTTTTTTTATGAGATATTTTCAATTGTATGTTATTTCATGACTGAGGATGTTAAACTTGAACTCCTTGATCTGTTGGAAAGCATGTTCTCGTAAAACTTATCATATTTCTTCAAGTGTTTTGCATTGATTTGCTCATATTGCAATGTAACATAAAATCTCTTATCTTGTGACATTTATATGACATTGATTTGGTTGTATTACAATACTTCAAATCATAGCATTTCTTTTATAATATATACATAGTTAATATTTATATGATTTTTCAACTCATGCCAAATCTTATGATAAAGGTTGTCATGTTCCATTTCCTTAGCATATGCAATGCAGTTTTCCAACACAATTTATCACATCAGTTAATTTTTTTCTTTGAATTGGTCAAATTACTATGTTACTCTATATCTCATCTTATTTAAGGTTTACTTTTCTTTGATTATGTTATATTAAATTGAGCGAAATGATCTAATTAATCCTTATTATTTATTTACTTTATTTTAAAAAATCTAATTATAAGTAATGTTTATTTGTTTTTGTATTTGACAATAGTCCAAAATATTGTCCAATCGAAACAAACAAATGTCATTAGCCTCATCTCGATGACCTCTACAAAATTAAGTATTCATTAGTATAGTTTTAAATGTTTTGTTCTATGATTTTGATATATTCTGTGAGATATTTTAATTCATGCCAAATTTAAAGATTGATTGTGTCACTTAAGATCTCCTTAGTATCATAGAAATCAACTTTCTTGAAATATTTTGCTCATTCGTACAAATTTCTTTTGGAATTTCGTTGCTTTAACATTTAACTCTAAGTGTCATATCATGTGGCCTCCATATCATGTTGATTTACCTTTGTTATATTACTTTAATTTATCTCATTTTAGAACAACTATTATTTACATAACATTTAAGTAGGAATTTACCATTATTTATTCTTGTTTAAAATTTTAATTCATTGTAATTTTGAATGTGGTGTTGTTGTGAATAAACAAATATCTCTAAACTAATCTTTAAAACTTAAATCCCGTTAACTATTTTTTTATATTTTAAAATACTACTTTTCTAATTTTTTCATGATTTTTAAAATGTTTTAAATCATAACTTATTTTATGGTCAAGTATGTTATACATGATCTCATTTATATCTACAGGTGTAACTTTCATATATGTTTTTACCATACTAACTTTTTTTAATTTTGGGTTTTTTATATTATTATATAACACAAAATTGTTTATCACGTGACCTTCACAATACTTTTATTTTGTTCTATTATGGTGTTCTAATTTATCTTATTTAAACTTTAATATATATATATATATATATATATATATATATATATATATATATATATATATATATATATATATATATATACATACATCTGTTATTTGAATAATAATTTATTATTAATGCTTAACTACTTTAGTAATTAAGAGCAATTTTGAATGACAATAACTAGAAATGAAACAAACATCATTGGACTCTCTATGATGAGCTCCACCAAATTAAATATTCATTTTTCTTAAATATTTCATGTTTTTATTAATTTTGAGAGCTGTCTTTATTTAAATATGATTTTATCATCGAGAATATTGTACTCAATCTCCATAATATCTTGGAATCGACCAATACTATAGAATTTATCACATTTCTTTAAAAGTTTTGCTTTAATTTGGTTGTACAACTATAAAGTTCTCATTCACCTCTGAAGTCAACTTTATAATGTTATGATTTTATCATATTACATTAATTAAAAGAACTCATTTTAGTATCAACATATATCTATTTATTTATTATTAAAATAATTATGTATTATTATTGATGCTCATTTATTTAAGTAATTTATAATAATTCCATATTATGTGCAATTTAGTTGAAATAATTATCATTAGACTCCTCTTCATGAGTGTTCATTAATAATATATTCATTTTAAATTTTAACATATGTTACATTGTAAGATTTCTCACAATTTGTAAGATAGTTTAATTCGTACTTAATTTGAAAACAAAGGATATTACACTCGATCTTTTTAGTTCTTAAATTATTTTTCAAATTGCTTTTGTTATATTACTTTGAAACTCATGTTATCTTATTACATCACCTTTACATAACTTTGATTTCATTACATTATATTGCTTCAACTTAAATCGTTTGAGCTTTGATATATATTTACTTAATATTAAAATAAAAAAGATTATTTATTTTTTTATTTGTTGATTTGTATAATTCCATTTCAGGCTTGACTGAGAAAGCATACGTTGTTTGACTTGTCTTGGTCAGCTCTTCGTATTATTTATTCATTTATTAATGTTTTATAAATTTTTTTCTAGTGTTTTAGTTTTTTTATGAGATATTTTCAATTGTAAGTTATTTCATGACTGAGGATGTTAAACTTGAACTCCTTGATCTGTTGGAAAGCATGTTCTCGTAAAACTTATCATATTTCTTCAAGTGTTTTGCATTGATTTGCACATATTGCAATGAAACATAAAATCTCTTATCTTGTGACATTTATATGACATTGATTTGGTTGTATTACAATACTTCAAACCATAGCATTTCTTTTATAATATATACATAGTTAATATTTATATGATTTTTCAACTCATGCCAAATCTTATGATAAAGGTTGTCATGTTCCATTTCCTTAGCATATGCAATGCAGTTTTCCAACACAATTTATCACATCAGTTAATTTTTTTCTTTGAATTGGTCAAATTACTATGTTACTCTATATCTCATCTTATTTAAGGTTTACTTTTCTTTGATTATGTTATATTAAATTGAGCGAAATGATCTAATTAATCCTTATTATTTATTTACTTTATTTTAAAAAATCTAATTATAAGTAATGTTTATTTGTTTTTTTATTTGACAATAGTCCAAAATATCGTCCAATCGAAACAAACAAATGTCATTAGCCTCATCTCGATGACCTCTACAAAATTAAGTATTCATTAGTATAGTTTTAAATGTTTTGTTCTATGATTTTGATATATTCTGTGAGATATTTTAATTCATGCCAAATTTAAAGATTGATTGTGTCACTTAAGATCTCCTTAGTATCATAGAAATCAATTTTCTTGAAATATTTTGCTCATTCGTACAAATTTCTTTTGGAATTTCGTTGCTTTAACATTTAACTCTAAGTGTCATATCATGTGGCCTCCATATCATGTTGATTTACCTTTGTTATATTACTTTAATTTATCTCATTTTAGAACAACTATTATTTACATAACATTTAAGTAGGAATTTACCATTATTTATTCTTGTTTAAAATTTTAATTCATTGTAATTTTGAATGTGGTGTTGTTGTGAATAAACAAATATCTCTAAACTAATCTTTAAAACTTAAATCCCATTAACTATTTTTTTATATTTTAAAATACTACTTTTCTAATTTTTTCATGATTTTTAAAATGTTTTAAATCATAACTTATTTTATGGTCAAGTATGTTATACATGATCTCATTTATATCTACGGGTGTAACTTTCATATATGTTTTTACCTTACTAACTTTTTTTAATTTTGGGTTTTTTATATTATTATATAACACAAAATTGTTTATCACGTGACCTTCACAATACTTTTATTTTGTTCTATTATGGTGTTCTAATTTATCTTATTTAAACTTTAATATATATATATATATATATATATATATATATATATATACATACATCTATTATTTGAATAATAATTTATTATTAATGCTTAACTACTTTAGTAATTAAGAGCAATTTTGAATGACAATAACTAAAAATGAAACAAACATCATTGGACTCTCTATGATGAGCTCCACCAAATTAAATATTCATTTTTCTTAAATATTTCATTTTTTTATTAATTTTTAGAGCTGTCTTTATTTAAATATGATTTTATCATCGAGAATATTGTACTCAATCTCCATAATATCTTGGAATCGACCAATACTATAGAATTTATCACATTTCTTTAAAAGTTTTGCTTTAATTTGGTTGTACAACTATAAAGTTCTCATTCACCTCTGAAGTCAACTTTATAATGTTATGATTTTATCATATTACATTAATTAAAAGAGCTCATTTTAGTATCAACATATATCTATTTATTTATTATTAAAATAATTATGTATTATTATTGATGCTCATTTATTTAAGTAATTTATAATAATTCAATATTATGTGCAATTTAGTTGAAATAATTATCATTAGACTCCTCTTCATGAGTGTTCATTAATAATATATTCATTTTAAATTTTAACATATTTTACATTGTAAGATTTCTCACAATTTGTAAGATAGTTTAATTCGTACTTAATTTGAAAACAAAGGATATTACACTCGATCCTTTTAGTTCTTAAATTATTTTTCAATTTGCTTTTGTTATATTACTTTGAAACTCATGTTATCTTATTACATCACCTTTACATAACTTTGATTTCATTGCATTATATTGCTTCTACTTAAATCGTTTGAGCTTTGATATATATTTACTTAATATTAAAATAAAAAAGATTATTTATTTTTTTATTTGTTGATTTGTATAATTCCATTTCAGGCTTGACTGAGAAAGCATACGTTGTTTGACTTGTCTTGGTCAGCTCTTCGTATTATTTATTCATTTATTAATGTTTTATAACTTTTTTTTCTAGTGTTTTAGTTTTTTTATGAGATATTTTCAATTGTAAGTTATTTCATGACTGAGGATGTTAAACTTGAACTCCTAGATCTATTGGAAAGCATGTTCTCGTAAAACTTATCATATTTCTTCAAGTGTTTTGCATTGATTTGCTCATATTGCAATGTAACATAAAATCTCTTATCTTGTGACATTTATATGACATTGATTTGGTTGTATTACAATACTTCAAATCATAGCATTTCTTTTATAATATATACATAGTTAATATTTATATGATTTTTCAACTCATGCCAAATCTTATGATAAAGGTTGTCATGTTCCATTTCCTTAGCATATGCAATGCAGTTTTCCAACACAATTTATCACATCAGTTAATTTTTTTCTTTGAATTGGTCAAATTACTATGTTACTCTATATCTCATCTTATTTAAGGTTTACTTTTCTTTGATTAAGTTAAATTAAATTGAGCGAAATGATCTAATTAATCCTTATTATTTATTTACTTTATTTTAAAAAATCTAATTATAAATAATGTTTATTTTTTTTTGTATTTGACAATAGTCCAAAATATCGTCCAATCGAAACAAACAAATGTCATTAGCCTCATCTCGATGACCTCTACAAAATTAAGTATTCATTAGTATAGTTTTAAATGTTTTGTTCTATGATTTTGATATATTCTGTGAGATATTTTAATTCATGCCAAATTTAAAGATTGATTTTGTCACTTAAGATCTCCTTAGTATCATAGAAATAAATTTTCTTGAAATATTTTGCTCATTCGTACAAATTTCTTTTGGAATTTCGTTGCTTTAACATTTAACTCTAAGTGTCATATCATGTGGCCTCCATATCATGTTGATTTTCCTTTGTTATATTACTTTAATTTATCTCATTTTAGAACAACTATTATTTACATAACATTTAAGTAGGAATTTACCATTATTTATTCTTGTTTAAAATTTTAATTGATTGTAATTTTGAATGTGGTGTTGTTGTGAATAAACAAACATCTCTAAACTAATCTTTAAAACTTAAATCCCATTAACTATTTTTTTATATTTTAAAATACTACTTTTCTAATTTTTTCATGATTTTTAAAATGTTTTAAATCATAACTTATTTTATGGTCAAGTATGTTATACATGATCTCATTTATATCTACGGGTGTAACTTTCATATATGTTTTCACCTTACTAACTTTTTTTAATTTTGGGTTTTTTATATTATTATATAACACAAAATTGTTTATCACGTGACCTTCACAATACTTTTATTTTGTTCTATTATGGTGTTCTAATTTATCTTATTTAAACTTTAATATATATATATATATATACATACATCTATTATTTGAATAATAATTTATTATTAATGCTTAACTACTTTAGTAATTAAGAGCAATTCTGAATGACAATAACTAGAAATGAAACAAACATCATTGGACTCTCTATGATGAGCTCCACCAAATTAAATATTCATTTTTCTTAAATATTTCATTTTTTTATTAATTTTGAGAGCTGTCTTTATTTAAATATGATTTTATCATCGAGAATATTTTACTCAATCTCCATAATATCTTGGAATCGACCAATACTATAGAATTTATCACATTTCTTTAAAAGTTTTGCTTTAATTTGGATGTACAACTATAAAGTTCTCATTCACCTCTGGAGTCAACTTTATAATGTTATGATTTTATCATATTACATTAATTAAAAGAACTCATTTTAGTATCAACATATATCTATTTATTTATTATTAAAATAATTATGTATTATTATTGATGCTCATTTATTTAAGTAATTTATAATAATTCCATATTATGTGCAATTTAGTTGAAATAATTATCATTAGACTCCTCTTCATGAGTGTTCATTAATAATATATTCATTTTAAATTTTAACATATTTTACATTGTAAGATTTCTCACAATTTGTAAGATAGTTTAATTCGTACTTAATTTGAAAACAGAGGATATTACACTCGATCGTTTTAGTTCTTAAATTATTTTTCAAATTGCTTTTGTTATATTACTTTGAAACTCATGTTATCTTATTACATCACCTTTACATAACTTTGATTTCATTACATTATATTGCTTCAACTTAAATCGTTTGAGCTTTGATATATATTTACTTAATATTAAAATAAAAAAAAATTATTTATTTTTTTATTTGTTGATTTGTATAATTCCATTTCAGGCTTGACTGAGAAAGCATACGTTGTTTGACTTGTCTTGGTCAGCTCTTCGTATTATTTATTCATTTATTAATGTTTTATAAATTTTTTTCTAGTGTTTTAGTTTTTTTATGAGATATTTTCAATTGTAAGTTATTTCATGACTGAGGATGTTAAACTTGAACTCCTTGATCTGTTGGAAAGCATGTTCTCGTAAAACTTATCATATTTCTTCAAGTGTTTTGCATTTATTTGCTCATATTGCAATGAAACATAAAATCTCTTATCTTGTGACATTTATATGACATTGATTTGGTTGTATTGCAATACTTCAAATCATAGGATTTCTTTTATAATATATACATAGTTAATATTTATATGATTTTTCAACTCATGCCAAATCTTATGATAAAGGTTGTCATGTTCCATTTCCTTAGCATATGCAATGCAGTTTTCCAACACAATTTATCACATCAGTTAATTTTTTTCTTTGAATTGGTCAAATTACTATGTTACTCTATATCTCATCTTATTTAAGGTTTACTTTTCTTTGATTATGTTATATTAAATTGAGCAAAATGATCTAATTAATCCTTATTATTTATTTACTTTATTTTAAAAAATCTAATTATAAGTAATGTTTATTTATTTTTGTATTTGACAATAGTCCAAAATATCGTCCAATCGAAACAAACAAATGTCATTAGCCTCATCTCGATGACCTCTACAAAATTAAGTATTCATTAGTATAGTTTTAAATGTTTTGTTCTATGATTTTGATATATTCTGTGAGATATTTTAATTCATGCCAAATTTAAAGATTGATTGTGTCACTTAAGATCTCCTTAGTATCATAGAAATCAATTTTTTTGAAATATTTTGCTCATTCGTACAAATTTCTTTTGGAATTTCGTTGCTTTAACATTTAACTCTAAGTGTCATATCATGTGGCCTCCATATCATGTTGATTTACCTTTGTTATATTACTTTAATTTATCTCATTTTAGAACAACTATTATTTACATAACATTTAAGTAGGAATTTACCATTATTTATTCTTGTTTAAAATTTTAATTCATTGTAATTTTGAATCCGGTGTTGTTGTGAATAAACAAACATCTCTAAACAAATCTTTAAAACTTAAATCCCATTAACTATTTTTTTACATTTTAAAATACTACTTTTCTAATTTTTTCATGATTTTTAAAATGTTTTAAATCATAACTTATTTTATGGTCAAGTATGTTATACATGATCTCATTTATATCTACGGGTGTAACTTTCATATATGTTTTTACCTTACTAACTTTTTTTAGTTTTGGGTTTTTTATATTATTATATAACACAAAATTGTTTATCACATGACCTTCACAATACTTTTATTTTGTTCTATTATGGTGTTCTAATTTATCTTATTTAAACTTTAATATATATATATATATATATATATATATATATATATATATATATATATACATACATCTATTATTTGAATAATAATTTATTATTAATGCTTAACTACTTTAGTAATTAAGAGCAATTCTGAATGACAATAACTAGAAATGAAACAAACATCATTGGACCCTCTATGATGAGCTCCGCCAAATTAAATATTCATTTTTCTTAAATATTTCATTTTTTTATTAATTTTGAGAGCTGTCTTTATTTAAATATGATTTTATCATCGAGAATATTGTACTCAATCTCCATAATATCTTGGAATCGACCAATACTATAGAATTTATCACATTTCTTTAAAAGTTTTGCTTTAATTTGGTTGTACAACTATAAAGTTCTCATTCACCTCTGAAGTCAACTTTATAATGTTATGATTTTATCATATTACATTAATTAAAAGAACTCATTTTAGTATCAACATTTATCTATTTATTTATTATTAAAATAATTATGTATTATTATTGATGCTCATTTATTTAAGTAATTTATAATAATTCCATATTATGTGCAATTTAGTTGAAATAATTATCATTAGACTCCTCTTCATGAGTGTTCATTAATAATATATTCATTTTAAATTTTAACATATTTTACATTGTAAGATTTCTCACAATTTGTAAGATAGTTTAATTCGTACTTAATTTGAAAACAGAGGATATTACACTCGATCTTTTTAGTTCTGAAATTATTTTTCAAATTGCTTTTGTTATATTACTTTGAAACTCATGTTATCTTATTACATCACCTTTACATAACTTTGATTTCATTACATTATATTGCTTCAACTTAAATCGTTTGAGCTTTGATATATATTTACTTAATATTAAAATAAAAAAGATTATTTATTTTTTTATTTGTTGATTTGTATAATTCCATTTCAGACTTGACTGAGAAAGCATACGTTGTTTGACTTGTCTTGGTCAGCTCTTCGTATTATTTATTCATTTATTAATGTTTTATAAATTTTTTTCTAGTGTTTTAGTTTTTTTATGAGATATTTTCAATTGTAAGTTATTTCATGACTGAGGATGTTAAACTTGAACTCCTTGATCTATTGGAAAGCATGTTCTCGTAAAACTTATCATATTTCTTCAAGTGTTTTGCATTGATTTGCTCATATTGCAATGTAACATAAAATCTCTTATCTTGTGACATTTATATGACATTGATTTGGTTGTATTACAATACTTCAAATCATAGCATTTCTTTTATAATATATGCATAGTTAATATTTAAATAGCAATTTATTTTTATTTATTCTTGTTTAATTTGGTCATTCATATATATTCAAAATAAAATTTGATGTAGAAGAAATTAACGTTGTTTGATTTGGCTCAATGATCGCTATCAGTGAAATAATCAATTTTATATTTTTAAACTACTTTATTTTCAAAAGATTTTAAAATTTTTTTCAAAATATTACAAAAGTTATTTAACAATATGGAATATTGAACTAAACCTTCTTAGTATCGTAGGATAGAATTTTTACATACAATTTATCTAATTAGTACAATATATTTCTTTTTTTTGTTAAGTTCTAAATAACTACAAATATCACTAGTGTGGCATTTATGACACCTTAAATTGGTTAGAATACATTGTTCAAATTTTTTTTTTATTTTAGTTTATTACATATTAATATAATAAGTTTTTTTTATATATGTATTTTTAATTTCAAAACAAACATCATTTGGGTTATAGAATATTTGAAGTTTTTTTATTCATATATTATTTGATAATCGAAGATATTTTGCACGATCGACATAGTACCTAAGAAAGCAAACATTCCCATATAATGTATCTCATTTCATCAACCTTTTACTTTTATTTGGTTATATTACTATGTCACTCAAAGTTTATTCTCATGTGATCTTTACATCGTCATGATTTAATTATATTACATAACTTTAATTTACCTTATTTCCTTTTCAATATATATTTTACTAGGATTAAAATAAAAACTTTATATAATTTATGCTTATATAATTTTTTAACTCAACAGAGATCCAAATGAGACCTAATAGAGAGAAAGAAAACATCATTGGACTTATATTGTTGAGCTCTTTCTAAATAAATATTTTCTTATGTATAAATTTTTTTCATATTTTATATTGTAGTGTTTTGATAAGATTTATAAACTATTATGATTCATTCCATATTTGATGACCAAGCATGTTACACATGATATTCTTAGTATCTTGGCATGTAACTACATTATACAATTTGGCTCACTTTAATTTCTTTTACTTAAATTTCGTTACAACACGTTGAATCTCTAATTTTTCTCTTTTTTTTACGTTCCATTGATTTTGTTATATTGAAATATTTCAAATAAATTCATTCAAACTTTTTAATATATTTAATTAATATTAAAATTTCACTTTATTATTATTAATACTTGTTTTATTTGGAAAATCATAGCAATCCCAAATAAGGTCTAATTGTCAAAGAAAACGTTATGGTTCACATTTTGATGAGCGATATGAAATTAAATTATATATTTAAATACTTTATTATCTATGGTTTTGGTATGCATTAACTGATATTTCTATTCATACCTAATTTAATGATTGAGAATGTCAAAATCAAGTCTTTGAATATCTTTAAGTGCAACTTTTTCATTCAATATATATGGATCCAAATCCCCAATCATTTGACCTTTACTTTTCTTTAATTATATTATTTCACATTTCTTTAATAGATCTTATTTTAATATTGATATTTATTTTTTAGAAATATTTATAGATTTTTTATTTGGTGACTTTTGATAATTTCAAGTGAGAACAACTTAAAAAGAAAAGAAAAGAAATATCACTAGAATTATCTTAGCAACCTCTTGAAATTAAATGAGCATTTATATATTTTAAACTATTTTGTTTTCTTAAAATTTTGGCCAATTTACAAGAGAATTTTATTCATTCTTGATTTTATGATTGAGAATATTACTCTCAATCTCCATAGTATTGTCGAGTCAAACTTTCCCATAAAATTTAATTATTTTTTTTTAAATTTTTTTTTTATTTGGATATATTTCAATGAAACTCCAATTCATACCTTGTAGGACCTTTACATCACTTCAATTATGTTATATAACTTTAATTTAACTTACCTAATTTTTCATTTAACATATGTTTATTTAGTCTTTAAATAATATTTTTTATGAATTTTTCTTATTTAAATTCATAATTAAATTTAACTCTAAAGGAGATCTAAAAAATATAAAACAAACATTATTTTATTCACCTTGGTTAGATAGATGAATTTAAGTGTTCTTTTTTTAATTTTTTAAATATTTTACTTTAAGAAGTTTTTAAATTATTTGTAAATAACTTCTATTTATACATAATTTTTTACTTAGAATAAAGCCTTTTTCTACAATTTATCTCATTTCGTCAAATTTTATAATTAGATTTGGATATGTTATTATTTATATTTATTCAATTTGTTATATTAATATATGACTCTAAATCTCCTCTAGTATGACCTTCAAAAATCTTTCATTTTTTAGGTACATCATTTAAATTTTTCTTAATTCCAATTTAATATTGATTTACTTAACGTAAAAAAAATACTTTATTTGTGATTTTTTTGGCTTTGTAATTTTTAGTATCTTAAAATTAGCTTAAATCAAAATGAAACAAACATGATTGGAACTATCTTAACGAGGTCTATTACATCAGATATACTATTTTATATATTTTTTAAATATTTTATATTCATGACATTTGGCATGGTTTATTAGGCACATCAATTTGTACATGGTTTTTATGACTAATAATTTTGCACTTAATCTCCTTAGTAGTTTATACTAGAGCTTTTTGTTACAATTTATCTCTTTTCTTCAATTTTTTCTAATTTTATTTTAGTATATTACATTAGATAAATTTATCTAATTTCATCATTAATATATATATATATATATATATATATATATATATATATATATATTATAAATAATAATTTATTATTATTATTACTTATTTTTTTAGAAATTAGTAATAATTTTATCTAGTGTGGGATGGAGATGAAACAAATGTCATTACAATCATTTGGTCTAACTTAATATAATTAAATATTTATTTTTAAAATAATTAGTTTTCTATGTTTTCAACATGTCTTATAAGAATTTTTTATTTGTAGAATGTTTATGATGGGGGATATTGTGTTATATTTCCTTAATATGATGGAATAAAAATCTTATATAATTTATGCCATTTCTAATATTTTATAGACTTCATTATATTACATTGCATCTCTACGTCTCATCTCAACTAACCTTTACTTATCTTTTATTTTTTCTTGTTATATTGATTCAAATTATTTTATTTCTCTAATTTTTTGCTACTTTGTCGAAAATTGCTTTTATAAGTTATTTTTGTTAGTAGGATAATTTTTAGTGCTTACAAATGAGGTCTAATCAAGAACAAATATATTGTTGGAATCATCTCGATGATCTTTTTCTAATTAATTATTAATTTGTATAATTTTATATATTATTTTTTCTATGATTTTGTGATATTTTATGAAACATTTTGTTTGATGTGAAACTTGATTATCAACTATGTTGCTTTAGGTCGCCTTAGTATCATTTAATAAAAATTTTCCAAACCATTTACCTTGTTCTTCAAATTTCTCGCTTTCATTTGAGTGAATTATTGTGTAACCAAAAATATTCTATCTTGAGGACTTTAGATTACTTGATTTAGTTTTATTACTTTGCCTTGATTTATCTCATTTTATGTTTGATATTATTTACTTAATAATAAAATAATATTATTTTTTATCTAAGCTTATTTACTTTGGTAATTTTTATTAATAAAAAATTTGTGCAAATTTCAAAAAATAGAAAGTGTTGTACTAGTCTTAATGACTTCTAACTTATTTAACATTTATTATATATTTTTAGAAATTTTATTTTTTACTTTTTGCATATTTTCTAGGCATTTTGAATTAAACTTTATCTATCAGGGTATAACATTCTTGTATAATTTATCTTATTAATTAAAGCTTTTTAGTTTGACTTTCTTATGTTATAATGTAACCCTAAATATTATATTGTATGACCTTCACATTACTTTGATTTGGTTCTATTGACATGTTCCAATTTACCTTATTAAAGATTTAATTTATATATACATACATACATACATACATAAAAACATATATATACATATGTATATATATATATATATATATATATTTCATATTAAAATAATAATTTTTATTTATACTTATTTATATTGATAATTTAGAGTAATTTAAAGCAAAATGTGTTGGAGATGAAATCAACTTTGTTGGGCTTCTTTTGACGAGCTCTATCAAATTAAATATTGTTTTTTTAAATATTTAAATTTTTTCTATTTCGATTATTTTTAAATATATTTGTATTTATAAATGATTTGATTGTCGAGGATGTTAGACTCATTCTCCTAAGAATCTTGGTATGCAACTTTCCAATAGAACTTGTCACACTTCCTCAGGTTTTTTGCTTTCCTTTTGTTAGATTACTACAAAATTATAATTCTCCGATCTAGTGACCTTTCTAATGACTAATTTAGTTAAATTTTATTGCTTTAGTTCAACTCATTTTTAGTACTTATTTATATTTTAAAAATAAATTTCATTATTTTATGCTAATTAACTTAAAAGAAATTGTAGTATTTCTAAATAAGTTATAATCCATATTAAAACATTCATTAGACCCATCATGATGGCCTTTATTTAATTAGATTTATATTTTTAAATATTTTATTTTCTTAGATGTTTACATGGTTTTTGAGATATTTCAATTATTAGCTGATTTAGTAAAGGACAAAGTTATGTATGATCTTGTTGTTATTTTTCAATACGGCTTTCCAGCAAAAAGTATCACATTTTCTCAAAGATTTAGCTTTAAATTTGTTGTGATACTTTTAAACTTTTATTAGCCATTAATGTGATCTTTGTACTACTTTGATCTTTTTATATTCGGTAATGTTAATTTATATAATTTTAGATTTAATATAGACTTACTAAATATTAAAATAATATTTTTTATTTATGTGTGATTAATTTTGTATTTAGTATAATTCCAAATTAGTTTTGGTGGAGACAAAACAAATATTATTTGTCTCTTCTCGACGAGCTCTGTTTATTAAATATTTATTTTTATATATTATGAATTTTATTTGTGAGCATTTTGGAGTACTTTATATTACATTTTGATTCGTATTTTATTTGATGATTGACGATTTCAAAATTGATCTCTTTAGCTTTTTTAGAATGCATGTTTTAGGAAAACTTTATCTAATTTCTTGAAGTATTTTCTTATAAATTAAATTAAAATGTAACTCAATATCATTGCGTATGCAACTTTTGCATCAATTTGAAATTTTATATTGCACAACTTTAAATATCTTATTTTTGCTTTCATATATATTTACCAACTATTTCAATAATAATTTAACTTATTCATTTTTATTTATTTTAGTAATTCATGGTAATTCCAAACAGTCTAATGGAGAATGAATAAGCATTTGACTTTTCTAAATAGCATTATTAGTTAAATATTTAGTTTTATAATTTTAAATAATTTTGTTATTGTGGTTTTCCTTTATTTTATATTCTATTTTAATTTGTACTTTATTTGATTTTCAAAAATAATATTCTTAATTTCTTTTGTTATATGGAATTAAATTTTATTGTACAATTTATCACTTTACTGAACTTATTTGCTTTTATTTTGCTAAATTAATATCTAACTTAAAATGAGTTCTCACGGAACATTTATGATCCCTTGAATTGGTTTAATAGCATTGCTTCAACTTGTCACATTCTAGCTCACTAAATGTTAAAATAATTATTTCTTCATTGTTTATCATTTTTTAATTTCAAAACAAGCATTGTTGGGGTTTTGGAAGGGTCTAATAATTTTTCTTAATTCATACATTATTCGACAATCGAGGATATTATACTTGATATCCTCAGTGCTTTGGAGTGCAATAGTTCTATACAATTTATCTAATTTTGTCAACATTTTCACATTGATTTTGTCATATTACAACATCATCAAAAATTTTGCCATTATGTGATATTTATATCATCATGATTTTTTTCTATGTTATATTTCTTGAATTTTTTCTTATATATATATATATATATATATATATATTCCTATGATTAAAATAATACTTTATTTCTATTGATGCTTGTTTACCTTTATAATTCATGCAAATTACAAATTATATTTTATTAAGACAAAAGAAAATGTAGTTGGACACAAGTCGTTGAGCTCTATTTAAATAAATACATATTTGCTTTTATATGTTTTAAATGATTTTTATTGTCTAGTTTTGCATGTTTTATTCAAATATTATGCTACATGTCTTTTTTTCTGATTGAGAATGTTAAACTTTGTATGCTTAGCATAATTAAATGTAACTATTTTGTATAATTTATCTCATTTCATTATGTTTTTTCCTTAAATTTTGTTATGTCATTATGAAACACACCTTTTTCTCACATGAGACCATTACATCGTATTTATTTTGTTACATTGTAGTGTTTTAATCAATTTGGTTTTAGTGTTAAATTATATTTTCTATATATTAAAATAACAATTTATTATTATTTATGTTCATTTAGTTTTTAATTCATTGTAATTCTAAATTGGGTCTAATCATGGCAAAACAAACATTGTGATTCTCATTTTGATTAGCTTTAGCATGTTAAATAGAAATTTCTATTTTTTTATTTCTTTATTTTCTTAACTTATTACATGATGTATGTAATACTTCTATTCATTCTTGGTTTAATGATGAAGAATATTGCATTCGAGCTTTAATAAATTGTTGATTGCAACTTTCCCATGTGATTTATGTAACTATAAACCATGTATCATGTGACCTTTGCTTATCTTTAAATTGGTTGCTCTACAATTCTTCAATTAATATTATTTTAGTGTTAATACTTGGTTACTTAATAATAAAATATTTTTTTGTATTATTTTTGTATTTGTTATTTGGAAATTTATAATAATTCTAGACAATGTCCAACAAAGATAAAAGCAAATATCAATGTACTCATCTCAATGAACTTTATGAAATTAAAATATGCCTTTATATATTTCTAAATTATTTATTTTAGAATTTTTTTAACCTTTATGGGAAATTTAATATGTACCTAAATTAAAGGTTGAGCATTGTACACTAAATGTGCTAAATATCAATGAATGTAGTTTTTTTGTAAAATTTATCACATTTTTTCTAACTTATTTTATTTGTCTAAAATGTATGGCAACTCTAATTCTCCTCTTGTCTGACGTTTATATAATATTGAGTTGTCTATATGACAGTGCCTAAATTTCTATTCATTTTTTTTAATATATATTTAATTAATATTAAAATAATACTTTAATTATTTTAGCTTAGTCATTTTCATAATTCAATGTAAATGCAAATGAGGATCAATATATAAAAAGAAACTGCTAGACTAATTTTGACTAAATCTAGGAAATTAAATAATCATTTTTAAAATGTTAATAAATTTATTTTATATGTTTTTTGCCTTAATTTGCAAACTTTTTGATTAATAAATGATTTTTGGAATAATGATATTTCACCCAACCTCCACTTTATCTTAGAATGTAAATGTTTTTGCACTTCATCTCATTTCTTCAAATTTTTAAGTTACATTTGATTTTATAAATTTGAAACTCTAACTGTTCTATTTGTGAACCTTTAAATTGTTTTGATTTGGTAAATTAAAATTCTTCCATTTTATTATTTATGATTTGATGCAAGTTAAGATAAATTAAATAACATTTTTGCTATGTAATTTTAAAGCTTCTCTCACATGATTTTCTATAGTTTGATCTATTTAAGTCAAATCTCTTCAATTTATCTCATTTTAGCTTTATTATATATTTTCTTAAATTAAAGAAATAATTGGTTATTATTTATGTTTATTTTTGATACTTTGTAATAATTCCAAACAAAGTCAATTTGATTTTAAACAAATGTCATTACAGTCATCCCAATGACCTCCACCTAAATAAATATTAATTTCTCGACTTTTGAATAATTTATTTTTTTGGGTTTTGTCACTATTTTAAAGGCAATTCAATTCATTTTTTATATGATAAATGCGGATGTCACACTCGATTGTTTTAGTATCTTGGAATGCAGCATTTGAATGGAGTTTATCTTATCTCTTAAAAATTTTTGCTTTTCTTATATCAATTACATTAAGACTAAATTCCTACACCATGTTATATCATTTTCATTTGGTTATGTTACATTGCCTTAAGTTATGTCATCCTAACAATAATATATATTTATTTTTTTAAAAATAATAAATGTTATTATTTTTGTTTAATTATTTTGGTAATTCTGAAAAATTAAAAATAAGGTCTAATGTAGATTAAACTAACATCAATAGACTCATCTTTATAAGCTCTATCTAATTAAATATTTATTTTTTTATATTTTTAAAACTTCTATTTTTAGGCTTTTACAATGCTTTAGATTACATTTTAAAACATATTTGGATTGACGATTAAGGATGTTGTGCTCGATCTTAAAAGGTATCGTTGAAAACGTTTTTTCGCATTTCTAGAAATTTTTTTATTTGAAGTTGTTGTGCTACTATGTACCCCAAAACCTCTACGGTGTCACCTTCACATATCTTTCATTTTGTTGCTTTACATTACTTTAACTTAATATTTTTAATCTTTAATATATTTTTCTTAATTTTCAAATAAGAATTAGTCATTCTAAATGTTTTTTTTTTCATTTTGTAATTCATAATAATTAATACTGATGTCTGATGGTGATGAAACATAAGATTATAAATTTATATCATGGAGCTATACCTAACAAAATATTCATTTTGATCTCCTTAAATTTTTTATTTTCTATAACTTTTTAAAAGTTATGAAATGTTTGCATTAATGCATATTTTGATGGTGGGTAATGTTACACTAGATTGTTTATCTTGGAATAAAATTTAATATACCATTTATCATATTAATGGAATTTTTTTCTTTTATTTGGTTAAATTAGTATATAATTATAAATCTTATCTTGTTTAAGGTTTACATCACCTTGATTTGGAAATGTTAGAATATTTCAATTTAGTTAAGTTTAGCTTTAGTTTATAAATACATAACAATGAAAAATGAATTTACATATATATTTATTTTTTAGTTTTTATATATTTCATTTTCTAGGGTTTTAGGATACTTTACTAGTCATTTCGATTCGACCTCAATTGATAATCAAGAATGTTAAATTTAATCTTCTATGTATCTAGAGCACAATTTCCTCTTACAATATATCTACTTTTATCAATTTTTTTCATTGATTTGGATATTTTCTTAAGAAACTCTAATTCCATTCTCGTATATAAATTACTTCACTTTAATTATGTTTTGTTAAATATTGGCATACATTAAAATAATAACTTATTATCTTATATTTGATTAATTTTGTAATTTTTTATTATTCTAAACAAAGTCTGATGGTGATGGAATAAATATTATTATGCTCATTTCAATAAGCTCTATCCAACTAAATATTAATTTTTATATTATATATATTTCATTTTTTCTAACATTTTTTCATGCTTTATAATGTATTTTAATTTAACTTTATAAGGAATTTAAATTTATCTAGATTTGATAATCAAGGTCAGCATTCGCTGTCCTAAATGTAATGGAATAAAACAATTTCATAAAATATTTTTTGCTTCTTCAAATTTTTAACATTGATTTTGTTATATTGTTACATAATTGTGAATCTTCTCTCATATTACAATTGAATGTTTTAATTTTTTTATGCTTTATTAATTTAATTTAACAAGTTTAAGATTTAATATATATTTATATAATATTAAAATAAAAATGTTATTTTCATTTTATGCTCATTTATTATGTTAATTCGTAATAATTCCAAACAATATCTAATCAAGATGAAACAAATGTTTTTAAAATGGGCTTGAAGAGCGCCATCCAATTAAATACTTAATTTGATATTTATTTAAATATTTTACACTTTATGATTTAAGCATATTTTACAAAGTATTATTATTTGTACTAATTGTTCGATTAACAATGTTATGCTTGATCCCCTTGATTAATGGAATGCAAGTTCCTTATACTATTAATGTAACTTGAAATTTGTTTCAGCCTATGATGTTTTTTAATGAAGCTATAAATCTTAAAATCATGTGGCTTTCACATCGCTTTAATTTGGTTATGTTACATTTTTTTTCAATTAATATAATTTTTATTCGAATTAATATATATTATTAAAATAATAAATTATTATTTTTGTGTTATTCTTTTTTTTATTTCAAATTTTTTTAAATGAGGTCTAATGGAGAAGAAACAAATGACTTTGGAATTGTTTCAATGACCTTTATCCAAAAAATAATTATTTTATTTTAGAAATTTGTTATTTTTTAGTAGTTTTTCAAGGCTCATGAGATAATTTGTTTCCACATAGTTTGGTAGTCAAGTATGTTACACTCAATCTCCTAGTAATTTTAACAATGTCACTATCATATGTACTATATCTAATTTTTTAGAAGTTTTATTTGAATCACTTCAAAAACTATTACACTAATTCACCTCTTATGTGACCTATGGAATTCTTTTATTTACATATATTACATTTTATCTATTTATTTCATATAAAATTTAATATTTATTTTCAATTTGTTAAAAATTTAATTTACTATCTTTAATGCTTATTTACATTCATAAGCCAGAGTAACTATGAAGGAGATGCAACCAAGATAGAAAAAAGTTATTAGAATAACATTATTCTTAAATATTAATATTTAAAATTTTTAAATATTTTATTTTTAATATTTTTATATGATTTATATAGACACTTTGAATTATACATAATTTCATGATCTAGGATTATAGCTAAATCAAAGCGATGTGAAGGTTACATGAGATATGATTTTTGGTAGCACCTTTATATAACAAAATGAATGAAAAACTTTTAATAATATAGATAAACTTTGTAAGAAAGTTTTATTATAAGATACTAAAGAGATCAACAGTAATATCCTCAATAGTAAAAAAGGTTAAAAGTAGAAAAGCCACATAAAAAAATGATATAAAATAAAAACTTTCAAATTATTAAAGCAAATATTTAATTTTATAGGGCTCTTTAAATTGAGTAACAAATTTTGTTCGTTCATAATAGAATTAATAAAAATTTTGAAAAAGAATAAGCATAAATTATGATAAATTATATTTTTCATGTTCAATAAATATATAATGAAGTTTCAATAAGTTAATTGAAACAACATAATCATCCAAATCAAAGTGGTATTAAATTTTAATAAGAAGACATCTAGAGTTATATAATAATATATCAAAATTAAAGAAAAAATGTTTTAAAAAAGAAATTTTGCTACAAAATTCAACTTTAAAAAATTAAGGCGATTGTGAAAAATGTTGTCAATAGTCAAATTAGATACCAATTTGAAAATCTATTAAAACATGCTAAAATCAAAGAAAATAATATATTTCTAAATTCAAAGTTGATCATTTAACTTTATTTGTTCCATTGTCACTAATATAAGGACATTTGCTCCATCCCTTATAAAAAATTAATGAGAACTAAAGTAATAATAAGAAAAATTCTATATCAAGAAAATATTAATTAAAACAACAATAAGATAAAATTAAAGAATATAATATGATGAAATAAAAGTGATGTAAATTTCAAACCATGTTAGATTTAGGGTACCTTAACAATATAATAAACAAAGCAAACAATTTGAAGGAAGGAGGTGAATTATTTTAGAAAGTTGCATTTTTAGCACACTAAGACAATGGTTCTATTACCTCAATTATCAAATCATTTATAAATCAAAATGTCTCATTAAATAAGCTAAGTCCCTGTAATATATATATATATATATATATATATATATATATATGAATATATGAATATTTATATAAAGCTCATTGAGATTAATATAATGATTGTTTTGCTTCAATCTTACCTTCTTTGAAATTATTAGGAATTACCTAATGTAAATTATGAATAAAAAGGTTATTATTTCAATAATAATTGAGAATATCATCAAATTAAAATAAGAAAATTGAAGCAATTTTTTATAAAAAATCACATCGAAGTAAAGGTCATATTTGAGTAGAATTAGAGTTCCATTGTAACATAACTAATGAAAGCTAAAAAGAACAAATAAGATAAATTATTACTGAAAGTTTTGTTTCAAGACTCTTAGGATATCAAGTGTGACTCCATCCATCAGCACATCAGCTATGAATCAAAATACCAAGTATTGTTTGCAAAAATTATTTGAAATAATATATTAAAAAATTAAAAAATGAACATAAATTTTTATTGAGTTCATTGTGGCGATTTTAGCAAATTACCTTTTGTCATGATTAGTCCTCAATTAAAAATATTCTAAATTACCATAGAAAATAAGCTTAAATTATAATAAGTCATTATTATTACTTTTAGTAAATTTATATTAAAGATAAAATGAGATAAATTGAAGAAATATAATACAATGAGATATAAATAATGCAAGAATTACACATGTGGAGTATTGGAATTCATTAATTATATAATTAAATAAAAAAAATTAAAAAATCAGAGAAATGTCGAAGAAAGTTAGATTGCAATACACCAAAAATAACTTGCATAACATCCTTAATTAAAAAAATATGTACTACTCAAAATAACTCATAAAGCATACAAAAAACTATAAAAAAATCTAAAATATAAATTTAAACTTTTTATTTGATTGAGGCCATCGAGATGAGTCTAATGCTGACTTTTTATTGCATTTTATTTGAAACTATTTTAAATTGCAAAAGTATATAAGCATAAATAATAAGAAATTATAATTTCAAAATTAAGTAAATCTATACAAAAAATGAATGAAACTGAAGTAATATAATATATCTAAAGAAAAATGATGTAAACGAAACGTGAGAGTAGAATTAGAATGACATAGCTATAAAAGTTATCAAAGAAAACCTTTTCAAGAAATGTGAAAAATTCTATGAGGAAGCTACTTTCTAATACTAAGGAGATTGTGAGGAATAACCTTGATCATCAAAAAAGTTACTTATTAAAATTCCTAATAAATAGTTCTACGACATTATAAAAAATAATAACTACAAACTTTAATGTTTTTTTAAATTGAGCTTCTTACAGTGAGTATAACAAATTTTTGTTTTTTTGGATTGTACCTCTTTTGTAATACTACAAACCATAAACAAAAAACTCTTTAAATAACAAAAAAAGATTATTTTAGTATTATGCAAATATGTATTGAAGCTAAAATGAGATAACTTCACTAGCATAATATAACAAATCAAACTAATATAATGGTGAGATGAGATGAGAATTGTAGTTTCATATGAATATAATGAAATCTGAGGGAAAATTAATGAAATAAATTTAATTATACAAAAAATTTGAATTTTGAGATAGTGAGGAGATCAAGTGTAACATCCTTAATCATCAAATCCTAAACAAACAAAAATTTCTTATATAACGCGTAGAAATTTAAAAAAAATAAAAATGAATATCTAATTAAATATACGTCATCAAGATGAATCATGTAGTATTTGTTTCATCATGACTTGATCTCCTTTTGAATTAGTATAATTTATAGAATTAAATTAGCATTATAAAAATAAAAATACTATTTTAATATTTAGCAAATATTTTATAAAATAAAAATAAGTAAAATTGAAACAATATAATATAACAAATTTATTATAATGAAAATTTCAAATGAGAGTGAATTCAAAGGTATATAATAACATAACCAAATCAAATTTAAAAAAGTTAAATATTTGGATAAATTATATAGCAATTTTTAGTTCTTGGTGTGATTATATCAACGATACAAATTGTGGAGAAAATTTGCATTCAAATTTCCTAACTAGATCTATTGTAACATTCCCGATTAGCAAATTTGGTGTGAATCCAAATGTCACAAAAAACTACCAAATCAACCAATAATATAATATTCTTAATAAATAAATGGATATTTAATTACGTAGAGCTTGGTGGGACAACTGCAATGTAATTTGTTTTGCCTCGATCAAACCTTGTTTGGAATTAGTGCATATTACAAATACAAATATACATAATAATAAAAAATTCTTATTTTAATATTAAGAAGATATATATATTAAAACTATAATAAGATAAATTAAAGCCCTGTAATATAACAAGACTAAAGTGAAAATTCCAAAGATTTAAAATTAATTATTTGACAAAATTATATTATAAGATATTGAGTAGATCAAATGTAACATACATGATCATAAGATGATGTCAAAAATAAAATAACTTCTTAAACTTGCAAAAACCCAAGAAAAAAATATATAAAAACATAATAAATAATATTTATTTAGATAGAGCTTGTTGATCCAAGTCTAATTACTTTGATTCGTCTATACATACCTTAACAAAAATTATTAGATATTAACGAAGTAAATATCCAAAAAAATAAATAAATTATTATTTTTATGTTAAAAAAGATATATATTATATTTGAATGAGATAAAAATGAAGTGAACATGGCAAAAGAAAAGATTTAGAATTGCATAATAAGTTATGTAGGAAAGTTTCATTCTCTAATGGTATGGAGATTAAGTATAACAATCTTAATCCTCAAATAAGGTACAAATAGAAATGCCTCACAATTATTATCAAAAAAATAAAAAAATCAATATTTAAAAATAAACAAATGGCTACTTAATTGAATAAAGCTCAATGAGGCAAGTCTAAAGACATTTATTTCATCTCGATCACACAGTGCTTAACTTATTGCTAACTCCTAAAGAAAATGTGCATACATATTGAAAATTATACTTTAATGTTACCTCAATATATATTATTATTGAGAAAATATAAATTAAAGCAACAAAATATATCCAAATTAAGGTAATGTAGAGGTCACACACCATAAGATATTTGTAATTATATAGAAATATAACAAATAAAAAAATTGTAGAAATGAGATAAATTATGTAAAAAAATTAAATTCCAAGACACTAAAGAGATTGAGCATAATATCATGAATCATCAAATCAAATATGAAGCAAATATCTCACAAATTATGCAAAAAATTAAAAAAATGAAATATCTCAAAAAATATATAGTTAAATAGATATAGCTCATCAAGATGAGTCACACATGATGTCATTTGGAGTTGCATGACAATGTAATCAAATGAAACCCAAGAACTTGTAGAAGATGTAAATTGTGTGAGAAAGTTGCATTTTAAGATACGAAGTACATCAAGTGCAACATTCACAAACATTAGATTCGATACAAACCAAAATAACACATGAATAAACAAAAATAAAAAGAAAATAAATTATTAAAAAAGGAACAAATAAATAATTGGATAGAGATCATTAAGGTGAGTCCATTAATGCTTTTTATGTGTCAATCTGATGACATTTAGAATTAATATGAACTTCAAAAGTAAAAAAAAATAAATATCAACAATTTTGAAAATAAAGTTAATAAAAATTAATGCTTGGATGACATAAACTAAAGGAATTCAGTGTAAAAAAATTGAAGATAATGTTAAGGTCCTTGGAGAAGAAATGTGATATTTTTTATAATAAAATTGCATTCCAATGTAGGTAGGAGATAACTTGTAGCGTACTCATTCACCAAATCTGTTACATATCAAATTCTCTTGTACAAGCTACCAAAACATTAGAAAATAATATATATATAAATATAAAAGTAAAAAAATTTTAAAAAATATTTAATTAGATGTAGCTTTTTAATCAGGAATTTTGAGAATTACCAAGAATATAAAAGAAGATACACATAATAAATAATAATTAATTTTTTTAAATTAAGTAAATAAATATAAAATTTGAAGTGAGACAAATTTATACAAGAAAATATAATAAATTCAAAACAATGTAGAGGTCACACGAGAGGAGATTTTGAGTTCCATATAATATATAAAAAGCAAAGTAAAATACATGAGAAAATGATATAAATTATCAAGTAAAGTTGCATTACAAATAGTAAGGAGATAGAATGGAACACCATTGAATCATTAAATCTAATAAAAATATGGATGTCCTTTTTAGAGAGCTAAATTGCTAGAAAAAATATTTCAAAATATAAAAATGAATGTTTAATTGTAAAGAGTTTGTTGAAATGAATACATCGATGTTTTTTTCATCTTGATTGAATCTATTTTGGAAATAATAAAAATTATAGAATTAAATAATCCTAAATAATGATAAATTATTTTTTTATATTATGTAAAGTTATATTAAAAATAAATTGAAATAAATTAAAGATATTTAATATAACTAATTCAAAGAAACGTAATTATCACTTTAGTTGAGATTTTGAGTTATATAGTAATATAATAAAATCAAAGAAAAAACATAAAAAACATGAGATAAATTATTGGGGAAATTTATATTCGATGACACTAAGCTTGCTAAAACAATTAAAAAAATTTAAAAATATAGATATGATTATTAAATTAAATAGAGCTCACTGAGATGAGTTTATTAAAATTTTTCCATTAATAAGGCATCACTTGAAAGTTTTACCAATTAGAAAACCAATAAGTATAATACAATGAACTAAAATTTTAGTATAAGAGGAATACATATTAAAGCTTGAATATGATAAATAAAATCATTGTAATATAACAATAGTCAAAGAAAAACCTTTTTAAGCAATATGATTAATTGTATAAGAAATTTAAATTCCAAGATACTTAGGAAATCGAGTATGATCCATCATCACCAAATCAAGTATGAATCAACATGCCTCATAGAGCACATCAAAACAAGACCTATGACATTTCTTTCATCTCAATCAAATCTCATTTGGAGTTACTACAAATTACAAAAAACAATATGAATAGTAAAAAAATTTTAAATTAAGTAAATATATATTACGTTGAAATGAGTTAAATTGAAGCAATGTAATGTAACAAAATACAAATAATGCAAGGCTTGCATAGAAGGAGATTTAGAGTTACATTGTAAGATATCAAAATTAATGTGGAAAACCTTAAGAAATGAGATAAATTCCATGTTAAAATTGTATTATAAGATATCAAGGAGGTCATGTACAATATCGTTCACTATGGAATGTGGTATGAATTGAAGTTTTTCATAAAATGCAAAAGAATCTATAAAGTAAAATACTTAAAAATAGAAAAATAAATATTTAGTTGCATAATGTTTCTGATGATAACTCGAATGATGTTTATTTGATATCGATAAAATCTTATTTTGAAATACTTCGAAATTACAAAAATAAATAATAATAAATATAAATTAAATTTTATTTTAATATTAAGTGATACATATTAAAGATTGAATAAGTCAAATTCAAAGCATATAATATTATCCAATCAAATTGTGTAATGGCCACTCAAGAGAAGCCATAGAGTTACATGGTAATAGAACCAAGTCAAACACAAACATTTTCATAAATGAGATAAATTGTATAAGGATGTTGCATTACAAGATGCTATAAATATTGAGTGTAATTTTCTCAATCTTCAAATTAGGTATAATTGAAATACCTTCTAAAGTGTGACAAACACATAAAAAAATATAATATTAAAAAAGTATTAAAAGGAATATTTAAATTGATAGATCTCATGAAGTGAATCAAAAAATATTTGCTTCATCTTGATAAAGAGTTATTAAGAATTAATCAAAATTTTCATAAATAAACATAAATAATAAATAGTAAATAATAAATATTTTTATTTTAATATTACTTAAGTATTAAATAAATTAGGAAAGTGAGAAGTTGGAGCAACATAATCCAACCAAACAGAGGTGACATAAACATCACATAAGTGGTGATTTAAAGTTACAAAAAAAATTTCAAATCAAAGCAAAAAAATTTAAAAAATGAGATAAATTATTTGGGAAATTTTCTTTCCAAAATAGTGAAGAAATTGACTATGACATTCTCAATCATCAAGTGTAGTATGGAAAAAATAATGTTATAAACAGGAAACATTAAAAATGAGAAAATCAAAAATAAAAAACAAAGATACATTGGATATTGCTCATTAAGATGAGGCCAACAATGTTGGTTTCTACTCGATGGAATGATGTTTAGAATTAGTATCCATAACCTAAATAAATAAAAATAAATAATAATAAATTATTATTTTGAAAATAATTGAATAAATATTAAAACTAAAATAAGATTAATTGAAGTATTATATATAAAAAAATAAGAAAATTTAATGGTAACCATAGAGGAGAATTAAAGTTTCCTAAAAATAGCAAAATCAATGAAAACAATTTGAAAAATTGAGATAAATTATTCTCAAAAGAGTAGTTTTATAATATTAAAAAGATCTAGTGTAGAATCCTTGATCATTAATTGATGTATCATTTAAAATGTCTCATAAAGATGTAAAAAGTTTGGTAAGAATATTGAAAATAAAAAAAATTAATATTTGATTCTATTTGCTCATCAAAAAAAGTATAATGATGTCTATTTCATCTGGATCAAACCTTATGTGTAATTAACATGAATAACAAAAAAAAGTAAGCTTAAATAAAAGGCAATTACTGCTTTGATAATAAGTATGTATTAAGGCTAAAAAAAGAATAATTGAATCAAAGTTGTATAGTAAAATCAATGGGAATTAAAAGTAGCACAAGATGAAAATTAGAGTTGCTTAACTATGAAAATAAGTCAAAGAAAAATATTTGCAGAAATGAGATAACTTAAGCATAAAAGTTTCTTTCCAAGACAACAAGAGGATCAAGTGTTAACATCCTCATTAATAAAATCAAGTGCAAATCAACATGGCTGATAAAGCATGCAAAAACTACTAAATTTAAAAGATTTAAAAATGTTGAAATGAATATTTTATTGTAGATCTTGTTAAGATGAGTCAAATGACATTTGTATCATCTTAATCAGATATTGATTAAAATTATCAAATTTATTAAATACAAATAAACAAAGAATTATTATTATTATATAAAAAATAAATATTCAACTTCAATGAGCACATTAAGGCAATGTAAACATCCAAACTTATGCAAAATGTCATATACAATTTAAATTCCCTCCTAAATGCTACCAATACAAAAATAACTTATTTAGAATATGAAAATGATTATTTAAAAGGATAAAGCTCATTGAGATGAGTGTAATGATAATTTTTAACATCCCAGTTAGGTCTATGTTGGCTTAAAAGAAAATTATTGAAATAAATGTGAGTAAATAAAAAATATTATTATTTGAATATAACATACGTTTTAACTAAAGTTAAAAAATAAAGTTTTGCCAGTGCAATATAAGTAGATTAAGGTGATGTAATGCTGAAATAAGAAGAGATTTAAAGTAACATTGAAATATAACCAATTAAAAGAAAAACTTTTGTTGAGATAAAATAATTATGGGAACATTACATTCCTAAATACTAAGAAGATTGGGTGCAACATCCTTGATCATCATATAAAATACAAATCAAAATGCCTCATAAAAAGTGCTAAAATAATAGAAAACAAAAAACTTCCAAAACTAAAAAATTAATATTTTATTTGATATGGCTTTGTAAGAGGTGTTAAAAGAGATTTGTTTAATCCCAAAAGGACACCATCAATTATTACTGTGAGTTACAAAAATAAATAAGTGCAAATTATGAAAAATTAATGCTTTAATATTAAGTAAAAATATATGAATGCCAAAATGAGATTAATTAAAGCAATGTGAATTAAATTTAAAAAATAAAATATTCAAACATGTAAAAATTAAATTTTAATTGGAAAGAGTTCATTTAGTTGAGTAGTAAGATGCTACTTCAGTCATGATCTAATTTAGGTCAAACAAGATCAAATTACAAAATAATAAATCATAAATATTAATACATTATTACTTTAATAATAAGTAAACAGATCCTAATGTTCAAATGGGTTTCATTAAAGTGATGTAATATAACATAAAAAAAGGGATTTTAATGTAACATAGGGTGAGAATTAGATTTTTGTAAACATATTACCCAACCAAAGTGAGTAATTTGAAGTAATCAAAAAGATTATGCATGAAGGTTGCATTCCAATGTACTAATTAGATAGTGCGATGTCGTTATTTGTCAAATCCATGAACAACGAAATGCTCTCACAAAATTAGCCCAAAAAAGCCCACAAAAGTAAAAAATTTAGAAATGTAGAAGGAAATGCATAATTGTATGGAGCTAACCTTGATGAATCCAATGATATTTGTTTCATTTGGATTATACTTTTTAGGTAACTACTAGAACTTTTTGAAGTAATAAGAAAAAATCTCTAGAAATTATTATATTTTTTTTAAATCTAAATGATGTAATTTGATGTAATATAATTCAACCAATTAAAAATTTTTTAAACATCACATATGATGATATCAAACAAATATAATTTAAGAAATAAGATAAATTTCATAGCAAGTTGCATTCTAAGATACTTCGAAGATCAAGGGTAACATCCTTTGTCATCAATTAGACAAATAAAAATGCTTTATTTTAGGTTTCCATAACCTTGATTTGGTTTTTTTACTTCTGTTTTGTTGCTTCGCTTTAATTTATCTCATTTTAGAATGATTACATATTTACTTTATATTAAAATAATAATTTGTTGTAATTCAAGCTTATTTAGTTTGATAATTTATAGTAATTCTAAACATAGTCAGTTTAAGATGAAACTAATCTTGTTAGACTCGTTTAGATGAGCTCTACCTATTTTAAAAAAATTAATTACAAGGCTTTTTTTTAAAGTTTTGCATGCTTCATTAGGTATTTCGATTTGTGCCTCATTTTACAATCTATGTATTATATAGAAAAGCTATACATCTATTAATTAATATGACCAAATAAAAAAATATTAACAAGTGGGATAAATAATATATGAAATTTGTACTGTATGATACTAAGGTGATCAAGCAAAACATCCTTGCCCATCAAATTAGGTATAAATAAAAATTACTTGATTAGCTTCAAAAAATCATAAATACAAAATATACAAAAAAAATATAAAAATGAATTCTTAATTTGATTTAGCATATTCAAATGAGTATATTGATGTTTATTACATAAAACTCAAGCAACATTTGGAATATTACAACTAGCAAATTAAATAAGAATAAATATTAAAATTATTATTTTTAATTTCAATTAAATATTTATTGAAAATGAAACGAAATAAATTGAAGGTCTACAATATAGCAAAGTTAAAGACATGAAGAGGTCACACAAAAAGAAACCTAGAGTTAGATAAAAAGATAACAAAATCAAGATAAAACATTTAAGGAAAAAAGATAAATCATTCGTGAAAGTTGTTAAGTTATGATCCTCACAAGATAGAGTGTAATGTTGCCAATTGTCAAAGTGATCTAAAGTTCTCCAAAAAGTATTAAAAAATGCCAAAATAAATATTTAATTAGATAAAGTAAGTCCAGACACATCCAATATTGTTTTTTTTGGATTTTAGGTAGTTTTAAATAATTACAAATTAACAAATAAAATAAGCATAAATAACGAAAACTAAAATATTTTAATATAAATTAATCATAATCAAAGTTAAAATGTGATAAATTGAAACAATTAAATTAAACAAAATAAAATGGATATAATGGTCATATAATAAGAGAAAATAATTACAAAAAAAAATAACTGAATAGAGTTAAAAAATTGTTGACAATTAAATAACAATAAAAGAAAGTTGCATTCCAAGATACTATGAAATTTAAAATTAAGATAACATAAACAAATATGAAATATTATATTAAGGAGATACAACTTGAAGTAGAGATAAGATAAATTGAAGTAATATAATTTAATTAAAATAAAGCAATGTATATGACACAAGAGAAGAGAATTAGAGTCATATAGTAATATAACAAAACAGAAGCAAAACTTTCAATGAAATAAGATAAACAATACAATATAGTTGCATTTAATGATACTAATGCAATCCACAATAACATCCTAAATTTTTAAGTAAAGTATGAACTCAAATGCTTCATATTGCATGCAAAAGTCCCTAGTGAATAAAATATTTAGAAAATGCAAAAACATTATTAAAATTTGCTTATTGAGACTTGTACAATGACAGTTGCTTTCTCTTTATTGGACATCGATTAGGATTTCTTCAAATTACAAAAGTAAATAATCTAAAAAATATTTTTCTAAAATTTATAAAATATATTAATTAAAGTTGAAATTAGATAAACTAAATAAATATATAAAAAAAATTAAAATAATGTAAAGTCAACTTGAAATGAGGTTTTGATTTCCCTATTAATATAACCAAATCAAAGAAAACAATTTAAAAAAATCAATAAATTATATAGGAAAGTTGCATTCATTGATGTTAATAGGGTCGAACTACTATATCATTAATCGTTTATGAATCAAAATATTTCATAAAACATGATAAAACTTAGAAAATAAATTTTTTAAATTAAAAAATTAATCATTAATTGAATGGGGCTCCTCTAGATGAATCCATGATCCTTTGTTTCATCTCCAATGAACCTCATTTTGAATTATTTTGAATTACAAAACAACAAATGATATTAAACTATTATTTTAATATTATGCACATATATATGTTAAGCCAAAATAACATGCATTGAAGGAATGTAATATAACAAAATAAATGTAATGTAAAGGACATTTAGGAACATAATTAGAGTTTCATAATTAGATTTGAAGAAATAAGCTCAATTATATGGGATTGAATGTTGCAAAAGACTTATGAATATCATGTGCATCAACCTTGATTGCCAAAGAAGTAAGAATCAAAATGTATTTTCAAGCAAGAAAAAATCATAGAAAATTAAAAAATTCCAAATTTTAAAAATAATATTTAAAAAAATGGAGCTAATCAAGATGAATCCAATTATGTAAGTTTCAATGATATTCAGCAACTTTCTGGACTACACCATATTATCAAATTAATACGAAAATATGATTAACTAAATAAATGCAATATAACCAAATAAAAGAAATAATGTGGTCACATGATAAGAGACTTAAAGTTACATTGTTATATAACCAATGAAAAGGAAATAATTTTAAGAAATGTGATAAATTTTATGGGACAATTAATATTAAGGAGATTGAGTATAATCTTCTCAGTTATCTAACCTGGTACGGATAAAAATTTCATGTTAAGCATCATACAAGCATAAAAAATTAAATAATTAAGAATTTAGTAATGAATATTTATTTCCTATAGCTCATCAAGATGAGTAGAACGATTTTCTTCATTTTGACAAAACCATATTTGAAATTACTACGAATAGTACAATGACATTTGTTTTTTTCTAAACAATACCTTATTTTGAATTTCTTTGAATTAACAAAATAAATAGGCAAAAATAGTAATTTTTTTTAACAATTAATTATATATACAAAATAAAGTTAAAGTGAGAAAAATTAAAGCAAATAAACATAGGAAAATTAACATGACCAAATCAAAATGATATGAGCATCATGTGAGAGGAGAGTTATAGCTCCACACTGTTTTAAGATACTATGATCAAACATATTTTGCCTCCTAAAAGATTAAGAAAGGATTAGATTGAAGCAATATATCTATACAAGGGCTTATACAAAGGCATTTTATTTTTAGAATTAGAATTCATAGGATCAACAAGCAAGAACTTTCTCATAAGGTAAGAAGTTCTATTAACTTTTAACATATGAGATCTCAACCTAAGGGATGGTGATATGAACAATTCAAACTCAAGTACTCACAAATGTCGTGAAGCAACTTGGTACACATAGTGGAAATTGTAAAATGTCAAACAATGAATCACATGGTCGCATGCACTAATAAAAGAGTTGGATATGATAAATAAAACTCATGAAATACGAAATAAATTATCTAAAGATTTTTCTAGTGATTTGGTTCTTTTTTTAAACGTTGGATAATGGGTCTAGACTTTCCAAAGGCTACTCATGAATCACATCATCTGATTGTTATACACAAAACAGTTATATCATGCAGGCTTGGTGACAACACTTTGTTACTTCATTTAAAAGTTGATGCCTCACAACAGGATGAGTAGCCCTATTTTTGAAGAGATTAAGAGGGCAACAATAAATTGTTAAACTAGGAATGGAAAAGGATATTTTAGAATACTAAAAGGCATAATTTTTTTATTCTAAAAGATGGGTTGGAATTTTAAAAGACACCACAAACTACAAAATAAATATTCTAAATCAAAATCTAAAATAATTTAAAAGTTACAAAATCGATTGAATTAAGTTCCCAAGTAGCAAATTCATTTTGTGTGGTGGTAATGGATATTTGTGCAAGTGGAGAGGTGGTTGATGCCTTAGGCTGATTGTTAGTATAATCTAAGGTGAAGTGAATTAGCATAAGTTAATGGTTTGACCTATGTGTTTAGGAATAGGTTCATTTGAGGATTGTCTACTTGAGTTGATAAGTCAATGTGGGTTGAGCTAATCACATTGGTTATCACAAACTGGTATGTTAACTTAGTCGATGTGGATGGCACATTGGTTAGTACGAGTTGTGACACCATGGCTAATGATAATGTTACAAGAACAGATGATGATGGAGGTTGTAGATGGTGGCAAAATGAACCCATAACAAATTTTTAGCTCTTTTGAAGTCATTTATTAAAAAAATTTTTTTCAAAGGAATTATGATACTACAAAATGGTTGAGCAATAGTAAATTTAAAGTAGTAAATTTTCAATACGCTATCAATTACTCTTCAAATGACTGAATGAAAAATATCAATGATAAAGGCAATTAATGAGAAGTAGATGTGCTAATCTTGCCATGACTCTTAGTTTGAAAAAGACTAATATGCTTCCAAGTGGAACCTATGCATGATGCACAAGTCACAACGGCATAATCTTGATGGTGGTAGTTGTAGCAATGCAAAAGCATAGAATACTATAAAAAGAATAAGCTAAACACTTACAGAATATCTCAATACTTAAATGATTTAATGGATAAATAAAACTTAATTTACATAAAACAAAGGATTTGTCTTCTTTAAACCCTGGCCAATATTCTAAGAAATCATAATTTGTTGTTATCTAATGCAAAAAAGTAGAATTAATTCATTTTAATTTATTATTAAATAATCATCTTTTAGTTTTGTGTATTAGTTATTAATTTTTAAAAGTTATAAAAATATATATATCAACAAAATCTTATTTCATGTTTGACATCATAACATCCCTAGAGTTACATAATCCCGTGTTATTTCTGTTTTGGATTTATTTGTTCACATTACTTTGTGATCAAAAATTAAAAACTTTATTTTCAATCTAATGTTTTATAACCATAAAGATTTCTGATTCTAAAATAAAAACAATGCTTGATATACCCTTATATTGATATAATGCTTAAACCTAAGGCTTCGTCAATTTTTTATGTGCTAAAAAAGTTTTAAGCATATCAACATACATTAACTTTGTTGTTAGTGCACATGGTGTTCCATTAAATAATGTCCTTCTCATTTCTTAAATAATATAAGAATTTACGATAAATGGAGAGGTAGTTGCGGCAAAGAAAGGATAAGAAAAGAGGCACACAATGCCTATGGTATGTATTGTGGGTTAGTGCAAGTTGAAACGAATTAACACAACCAAATTTGTCTATGCAAGTGTTTTTGGTCAGGCATGTTAACGGATTGGGTTTGCTAGAGCTAATGGGTCAGGATGTGTCAATTGAATTCTATGGGTCAATGTGTGTTGGCTGACTGACGTGGTCAACATGTGAGACATGCAAGTCATTATATTCAACAACACAAGATTTGATAGTGATCACATATTAGAAGATAATGATAAAGATAGTGGATAGTGGTTGGAATAACCCAAACTTAAATTTGTCATCTTTTGGAGTCATCTTCAGCAAAAATTTGCATCGACAGAATTATGAGACCAACAAAGAGATAAGAAGCACTAAATTTTAAGGTAGGAATATCAAAAAAGCTATTGGTCATTCTTCAAATGATAAAAATGAAAAATAATGATGATAATAGAGACTAATGAGAATTAGATAGGTAATTTTTTAATAGCTCGAAGTCTGAACAAGACTAGTACATTTCAAAGTGGAAGATTTGCATGATTTACTAGATGGTACTATGTCAACCTCCCCAAGTGCGAATGAGCTTAACTCTTTGGGTCTAGGGACTTCTTTAGCATCTTTTGGTTCAAGTACTAAAACTCCTTTAAATTCCATGTACAATGAGAGTTTGATGGATTTGCTAACTTACCAAAACTCATTGTCTTGTTTGATCTTCAGTGAAAATTATTTATTCAACTAAGATTTTTTCAACTTGATCTCTCAACTCACTAGATAAGGCTAAATATATTTGTGGGACAAGTTCAGTAAATAATAATAAGCATCAAAAGGATTATTAAATATTGGGTGTTAGTCCATATAATGTAAAATGCCTTAAATATTAAACATTTGTGCAATAATACTTAGCTTTTTCAAAATTCTAAAATGGTCTAGCACTGTATGCATGCAAGTTCCAAGGTGTACTTAATAGGAATCTCTTAGATCTTACACGAATGATCACATAATTACCTCTAGAAAATTATCTTGCTTGTCTATGAGCATTAATTAATTATTAATATATTCCATTTTTTAAATAATATGTTCAACATGTGTAACAGACTCAATAATATCAAAAGGAAAAAATCTTATGATAAGGAGTCCAAATTAATGAAACTCTAATTATCATTTTCATAATTAAATTTCAAAACAATTCGAAGTCGTTATTGGATTAGAAAATTCAGCGCACGATTACAAATAATGCCATGTCAAAACATGTTCCCTAATTAAGTTACGAAGGAGATTGTTTAAATTTTATTTTAGCACATTTTGTTGATGTTTTTAGGGAAGATAAGTTGATAAGAATTTAACTTTAACTAGTACTAATAGCGTTACTTAGTAATATGATAAATGTGGTGGTTAGGTGATTGGAACTAAATCGAAAACTTTTTGAATATCTCTTAATGGTGACCATGTTTTTACAATGTTATTAACGAACACATCAATAAATTTTTTTAATAATGGTTGGGCTATAGATGGTGGGTTTGGTATATTAAGGGAATCTCTATTTGCTAGAAATGACATAAATATACTATTGGCTATATCCTTTACAATCTTAGCTAACAAAATAACACTAAATTTCCATTCCTATTATCTCTTTCTTTTAGAGTATTTTGGTTAGAAAGTTTCTTCAAGGGAGGTAAAGAGTATAATGTGAACTTTTTTTGCATATGGGAGTACACATATTGCCTCTTCTATTTAGGATTGCACCTCAAATGCGTAAATGATTTGTTCTTAAGATTAGGCTACCTACTTGTAAGAAGACAACATAACACCATAATTTATCAAGATATTAACCAAGATTTAAAGGACCACAGCTCCATTGTAGTATGGAAATTGAGGTTTTATTAATCCAAGATATTGTGTATAGTTCAGAATGGTTTGTAACTATTAAATGTATTCCTTTGGCAGCATCCTATGCTATTGCATTTATGGGTACCACTATCTATAACAATCTTACATGGTTGGTCTTTAATTATAATGAAGGTATGGAAGAGATTTGTTTGTTGTTGATCATTAAATTGTCTAACTTTAGTGATGGTGCAACAAAATGACAATATTATTTCTTTCAATTTGAGCTGACCTTTTTCGAAGTTAGTTGAAATTAACCTAGTAAATAAACATAAATATTAATAAATTATTTTTAAAATTACTTAATTTTATATAAAAGGTAAAATGAGACAAATTTGGGAAAACTAATATATCAAAATAAAAGACTCATAAAGATCATATGAGAGGAGAATTAAAGTTTCTTGAGAATACAACCCAATCTATGTGAAATATTTATGAAAAAAAATAAATTATATAGAAAAATTATATTCACAGATATTATTGAGATTGAGTGTAACATCATTGATCAATAAGTCGTGTTTGATTAGAAATATGTCATAAATCAAGCTAAACTCTAAAAACATAATATATTAAAATAATGAAAAATGGATAGTTTATTAGATGGAGCTTGTTCAAAAAATTCCAATGAAGTTTGTATGATATTGATTAGACCTCCTTTATAATTCTTTAGAATAATAAAAATAAATATGCATAAATATTATTAAATTATGTTTTTACTATTAAGTAAATATATATTAATTTCAAAATGAGATAAATTTAAACAATTTAATATAACTAAATAAACTTAATGTAAAGGTCAGCCAAGAGTAGAATAAAAGTTTGATGGTAATAAAACAAATGCTAATCAAATATTTGAAGAAATGATGTAATTTTTGTAGGAAATTTTCTTTACAAGATGTTATGGAGATCGACTATAGTGTCTATAATTGTCAAATTTGGCACAAATTGAGGTTCTTAAAAACGCATTCCTAAACTTCAAAAAATAAAATATTTAAAAATATCTAATTAAATATTTAATCTGATAGAGCTCATCCAAGGAGTGCTAACAATGTTTATTTCTTCTCTACTTATTCTCATTTATGATTATTATAAATTACCAAAGTAAAAAAGATAAATAAATAAATATAGACATATTATAAAGTTAAAATGAGATAAATATAATAAAATAAATATGGCTAAATCATAGCAAAGAAAAGGTCACACTAGAGGACAATTCAAGTTTTGTTCTGGTATAACTAAATAAAGAAAAATATTTAAAAATGAGATAAATTAGTGGGAATGTAACATTCTAAGATGATGAGGAGATTGTATGTAACATTCTCTATCATCAAACCAAACATAAACCAAATTTTCTTAGAAAGCATGCAACAAAGAAAGATAATAAATATTTTTAACATATAAAAGATATATATTTAATTGATAGAGGTAATCAAGATGTGTATAATGTCATTTATTTCTTCTTTATCACACGTCATTTGGATCTATTACGAATTAAAAAAAAGTAATAAAAAAATAATGGCTATTTTATTATGAAGTAAATATAGTTATAATTGAAATTTAATAAATGAAACAAATATAATATTCCCAAATCAAATTGATATAAAGGCTACATAAGAGGAGAGCTATAGTTTCACAATAATATACAAAAATAAAGGCAAAAAAGGATGAAGAAGTGAGATAAAGTATATGGCAAGGTTGCACACAAAGATACTAAGCATGTCGAGTAGAACAATGTCAATTAAAAAATTATGTGCAATTTGAAATGATTTGTAAAGCATGGCAAAATCATAGAATTAAAAAATAAAAAGAAGTATTGAATTAGATAAGTCTCATGAAGAAAGGTCCAACAACATTTATTTTTCCTTGATTAGTTCTTTTTTAGAATTATTAAAAATTAACAAACTAAATAAGCATAATACAAAATGGTTTATATAACTTATTTTAAGTAAATATACATTAAAACTAAAATGTGGTTAGTTGAAGCAATAAAAAAAATCATATCATAGTGATGTAAAAATAAATCAAAAGATTACACTTACTAACTAATATAACCATATCAAAGCAAAAGTTTGATCAAAAGAATAAATTGAATGTGTAAGATGCCTACCAAGTTTCTAAGAAGATGGAGTATGATTTCCACAATTATCAAATTTCTATGAATGAAAGCAATTATTAAAGATTCTAAAATTTTAGAAAAACATATTTCAAAAATAAATTTAATATTTAATAAGAGAAAGCTCATTACAATGAGCCTAATAACATTTGATTCATCAAGATCAAACCTCTTTCAAAATAACTATGAACTACATAATTATATAAGCATAATTCATAAAAAAATATTATTTTAATTTTAATCGAGCATATTTTAAAGCTAAAAATTAAAATAATAATTTGTTATTATTTATTCTTATATAATTAAGTAGCTTATAGTTATTCTAAATGAGATCTCATCATAATGAGTCAAATGCCATTAGACTCATTTTGATGTACTTTCTCTTATTAAATATTCAATTTTTTAAAATATGATTTTCTTAATTTTGGCATCTTTAGTAATTTCTTTCATTCTTACAAAATTTCACAATTATGGACATCATACTTGAACTTCTTAGTATCTTGGAAAGCATCTTACCTGTTCAATTTATTACTTTTGATTAAAAATTTTTCTTTGATATGGTTATATTATCTTCTAACTCTAATTTTCCTCCAAGTGATTTCTATATCATTATGATTAGGTTATTTTTTATTGTTTCAATTAACAACATTTTTGTTTTAATGTATATTTACTTCAAAAAAAATTAATATCCTATTTTAATTTATGATTTTTTACTTTGTTAATTTTGAATAAGTCTAAAAGAGTTCTAATCAAGAAAAAAACAAACATTGTTGGACTTTTCTTCATAAGCTTTATCTAATTCAATATTTATTTTTGTAATTTTAATTGTATGATTTTGGCATGAAATACAAATCATTTTAAATTGCAACTAATTTTGTGATTGAGCTTGTTCTACTTGATGTTCTCAATATCTTGGCTTGCAACTTTACCATATATTTTATCTCATTTTTTTCAACTTTTCTGCTTTTTCTTGTTTTAAATTATTTTATATTACTATGTGTAATAAAAATTAAATAAACATATATAACAAAAATAATTATTTTAATATTAAGTAAACATGTAATATAGCTCAATGAAACAAAAGGAATAAATTTAATATTACAAAATCAAAATGATGTCTACATGATATTTGAGAAAATTAGAGTAAGATAGTAATATAATAAAAGAAAAGAAAAAATTCAAAGAAATAAGATCAGTTGTAAGAGCAATTTGCATTCCATGAAACTGAAGAGATTGGTTATAAAATTCTTAATATTAAAATATAGAAAGAATCAAATTTTCTAATAAATGATGCAAAAAACATCAAAAATAAAATATTTGAAATATTAAAAAATATTTAATTTGATAAAGCTCAGTGAAATTAGCCCAACGCTATTTATTTCAGCTCCATTGAATCTCGATTAGAATTACAATGACATTTGAAAAAAATATAAATAATAAAAACTCAACATTTTAATATTAAATTAATTTATATTAAAGATGAAAGGTGAAAAATTGAAGCATTGAAATATAACTAAAACAATGTGTTGTCAGGGTCACGTAATTTGAGAGTTATAATTAGATTGTAATATAACTTAATTAAAGCAAACAAAATTAAAAAAATGATATCAGTGATATAATAATGTTTTATTTAAAGACGTTAAGGAGATTAAACATAACATCACTGATTGTAAAATCAAGAATGAATCAAAAAATATCACAAGGAATGTTAAAAAGCTAGAAAATGAAATGTTTTAATTTTCAAAAATATTTAATTTGTTTAAGCTGATCAAGGCAACTCTAGCATTGTTTGTTAGGCCTACTTTAGACCTCTTTTGGATCTATTATGAGTTTCATAAGTAAATAAGCTTTAAAAAACCATTTTTTATATTTAGAAAATATTACAAAAAATTATAATATTATAATAAAATTAAATAATAGAAAAATAACTTAAGAAATGAGTTAAATTATACAACAAAGTTTCATTCCAAGATACTAAGATGATAAAATCTGACATCCTAAATCATTAAATCATACCTAAATTAAAATTCATATAAATATTACCAAATTATCATAAAAAAAATTTTAAAAATATAAAAATCAATGATTCATTGAATAAATGTTATCAAGATAAGTCCAACGACTTCTTTTTTCGTGATCAAAACTATTTTGGACATACAACAAATTACTAAATCAAATAAGCAAAAATAACAACAAATTATTAATATAGATTTAAGAAAATATAAATTAAAGCAAAAAATATGATAATTTTAAGAATTATAACACAACAAGATAAATGTTACGTAAAGTTTACAGGAGATGATATTTAGAGTAACATAGTAATATAACTAAATATAGGCGATACATTTGAAAAATTAGATAAATTATATAGAAAAGTTTCATTCGAAGATACTAGAGATATTGAGCATAACATATTCAATCATCTAATTAGGTATTAATAAAACATTTTTATGAAGCATGCCAAAACCTTTGAAGCTAAAATATTTAAAAGTATAAAATAAAAATTTAATTGGAAAGGGTACATTGTGATGAGTCTAAAGGTATTTATTTCATCTCTATCATGCCAAATCTAGAATTACTAGGAATTATCTTAATAATTAAATAAAAATGAAAATAATTTTTCTTAATCATTGATTAAATATTCTTTATAATTGAAATAAATAAATTGAGAGAATGTAACATAGCAAAATCAAAGTGATATAAAGATCATGTGAGAGAATATTTATGGTTTTAATAAAATATATTAAATCTAAAGAAAAAACTCAATGAAATGAAAAATTATATGGAAAACCTATATTCCAACATACTAAGGGGTATCAATATAACATCCTTATCATTAAAAATGTTTTGCAATAAAATGTCTCAAAAACATGTAAAAACCAAAGAAACAAAATATTTGACAACCTAAAAGTAAATATTTAACTAGAATAACTCATCATGATGAGTAAAATGACATTTATTTCATCTCAATTTGTGCTCAATTGTGACTACTATTGATCATAAAAAAAATAAGTGTAAATAGCAATTAATTATTATTTTAATATTAAATAAAAATTCATTGGAGCAAAGTTAAGGTAAATTTGGTTAAGATAACATGAGAAAACAAAAGCAATTTAAAGGCCACATGACAAGAGATTAATACTGATGTTGTAATATAACCAAGTAAAAAATATTAAAGAAATGAGATAAATTATACAAGAACATTACATTTTAGGATACTATGGGGATTGAGTACAAAATTCTTGATCATCAAATCATGTAAAATTCAAAATACCTTCTAAAGAGTGCTAAAATCTTAAAAAATAACAATTAAATGATAAAAAATGAATACTTAATTTTATGGTGTCCATCAAGATGAGTGCAATGAAAAATCTTTCTTCCTTCATTAACAGTTACTATGAATTGCCAATGTAAATAAAAAAAATAATGTTAAATTATAATTTTAACATTAACTTGATATTTACTTAAGGTAAGATGTTCTACATTTATGTAATGTAACACAGGCAAAATCAAACTAATGTAAACATAACACAAGTGAAGATTTACAGTTATCAAAAAAATCAAAGTGAAATATTTCAAGAAATTAGATAAATTGCACTAAAAAATAGAATTTCACTATTTTAAGAAAATTGAGAGTGGCTCCCTTAATCATTAAATTAGGTAGAAATCAAGAAGTCTCATAAATCATACCAAAACTCTAAAGCATATAAAATTTAAAAATATTGAAATAAATATTTAATTAAGAAGTGCTCATCATTTTTAATTATTCGGAATTATTCTATTAAATAAGCATAAATAACAATAAATTATTTTTTGAATATTAAGTGGATATATATTATAATCAAAATAGATAAAATGAAGTTTATAATGTAAAAAAATAAAATGAGTAGAAAGATCATATAAGAGGAGATTTAGAGTTACATAGAAATATCTCTAACTCGAAGTTAGAAATTTGAAGAAATAAGATAAATTGTATAGTAAATTTGCATCCATGATAATAAGGAAAGTAAGTATGAAATTCTCGAATGTCAAATTATGTATGAATAGAAATGACTTATAAAGTGTGTTACAATTATTAAAAAATAAAATATTTAAAATTAGAAAGATGAATTTTTTAAACTTTATTGAATATGTCAAGATGAGTCCAATGACATTCATATGTCAAGGTGAATTATTACTTTAATATATGCTAAATTTATGTTAAAACTAATATAAGATAAATTAAAATAATGCAATTTAATGTAATCAAAGAGAAGTAATGATCACATGTAGGAATATTTATAATAACATAGTAACACAACTAAATCAAAGTAAAAACTTTTCATCAAATGGCAAAAATGTATGGTAATGTTGTATTTTAAGATACTTAAAAGGTTATATAGAATATTATCATAAAATATGTCAAAATATTTAAAAAATTAAATATATTAAACCAAATATTCAATTAGAGAGAACTCAATATTACATGTCTAATGTTGTTCATTTTTATTTCTAACACACGTTTTTTTGTGTTATAGTGAATTACCAAACAAAACAGGTATAAAAAAATATAAAAATATTAATATATATATATATATATATATTAAACCTAAAATAAGATACATTTTTGTAATATAATTAATGAAATCATAGTGATGTAATGGACACACGAGCGAAAATTTGGAGTTACATAGAATTTAAAAAAATGAAATTGAAAAAATAGAAAATGGAATAAATTGCTAAAGGTTGCATTCCATAATATTATAGACATAGAGGGCAGCTTCCTTAATTATGAAATTAGGTGCAAATGAAAATAACTCGTAATAACTGCCAAAATTTTTGAAATAAAATTAAAAACATTAATATTAAATTACCATGAGCTTATTAAGATGATTTTAATGTCGTAAGTTTCACCTCTATCATAGCTTATTTCAAATTACAATGAATTTCAATACTAAACAATAATAGATAAGAAGATATTATTTTCTTAATATTTAATAAAGAAATATTAATCAAAAAATGATATAAATTGAATTAATATAATTAAAAAAATGTAAAGGAAATAAGATTAAAGAATTAGAGTTACATACTACTGCAAAAAAATCACAGAAGAAAACTTAAAGAAAATGAGATACATTATACGATAAAGTTCATTCCAAGATAGTAAGTTGTTTCAGTGCAGCATCATTCACCAGTAAAGTAGGTAACATTGAAAGTAAAGTTGGCCAAAACAACAAAAAATTAAATAGTTTTAAGAAAATAAAAAATAAAATTTTATTTATGTTGGCCTTGCTAAGATGAGTGAAATAAAGATTTTTTAAAACCCCATCAAACCTAATTTAAAGATATAACAAATTACAAGATTAAATAAATATAAATATCACTAAATTGATATTTTAATATTAACTTTATATGTATTAAAAATAAAATTAGATAAATTAAAGAAATATTTTTATTGTGCTTCGAATGAAGTAAATTAAAGTAATAAGTTATAATTAAATTAAAGCAATGTAATGGTCACATAAGAGGAGAATAAAAGCCTCATAGCAATATAACCAAATCATGGAAAAAACATTTAAAATAAGTATATAAATTTAAATGGAGAGTTACATAGCAAGATATTAAGGAGGCCAAATGTAAAATCCTTAATGATTTTTTTTACTACTAAATTTCCTAACAAAATATATCTAAGATCATTATTATTAATATCAATTAAGATTATTACTATTTTTGTCCCTATGTCCTTTTAATAATTTGGCTTACATGCAAAAATAGAAATCCTTTATCAAATTCATAGATATTACATACATGAAATGGCGAGGTTAATGAAGCCTTGTTAGCAAAATCATTTTGAAAGAAAGTCCACCACCTTATATCCATTATTAACAAGAAAATGACTAAATAATGACCACTTGTTTAAGGTTATTTCCTTTGAAAAAGAAATTTTGTCCAAACAACATAGAAATGAGAAAGTAGATAATGAGATAACAAACATGTATCTAGAACTAAAAAAACTAAAGGATGTGATAGAAACATGAGCAATCTCCTTATTTGCAAAAAAATTAAGAACTAAAAGCCAACCCTAAAGACTTAAAGTAATATGAATTCCACACCAAAAAGATACAAGCCTCATTGTGAACAAATTGGACCAAAACTTTTTTGGGACAATATCTCTTTAGATATTAGAATGAAGAACAAATGCATAAATAAAAGAACACTAAGTAGAAAGTGGGGATTGCTACCAGTTACCATGGTTATTACAATCAAGTTCTCTTCATAACATTTTTCCTAAAACTAGTGTTATAACACAAGAAAGGCAAAACCACAAAAGATACCTTTTCACATGTTACATATGTGACATTTACAACTCATGCAACCTCATTTTATTCAATTAAGGCAATTTTTTTATCCAATGCCACGTGTTTGGATGAGCTCAAGCTTTTGATCCTATGATCCTTCAACTCTACTTTCCATATTATAAAATTTTGGGGAGCCTTTTATATCTCATCAATCTACAAAATGCTTTGAAACTTTATGAGTATCATTAGCATTCCTAAGAGAGGCACACAATGATTTTTTTGAAAATATATTCCTTGACATAAGTTTCTGATCCAATTTCCTCACAATGGTGCTTGTCTCCTTTGGAAAGGAAATTATCAACTGCACTAGGAAAAGCATAAACTTTCATTCACTATATTTGTTCTTTAGGGTGTTCTAGATACTCAATTGTGTTATCTTGTTCATTGAATAGTCCCACTTCTAGGAATATTGGAGTGACTAAGGTTTCATTTATTTCTTCTTCAGAATTCGATATATTCATGCTCTAAGGGTAAGATCGTATGGGGAAGTCAAATGAAGCCATATTTAGCAAAATAATTTTGAAAGCATGTCAAAAGGAATGTGTTAGTCTTCTTGAATATCACAAAAAAAATTTGATTTCCTGCATTGTCTTTGTAATAATAATCCTTGAAGAAAATTCATTCCAAAAAGTTTATGAACATTAAGTTCTTTAGTGAGAACCATGTTGTCTTTCCTTGATGATAAGTCCAAGCTTGCAAAAAAAAATTGAAAGCCCTCTTTATAGACACATTAGGAACTCCCAATACTTTATGATCGCTTTTTGATTAGTATGTTAAGACATGCAATAGTTTTCTTCTATAGTAAATATAAGTTTTAAGAGAATTTATTTAAAGAGACTTTGCACATTGGCAGCCCTTTCTTCCTCGTACTTAGCTACATATTATAAAATCTTCTATTTCACTAAAAATCTTCATGGGTTGGGACTTCTAGGGAACTTGATAACCTTTGTTGTTCTCGATTTAGAAAATCATATATCTTAATTTTCTCTTTCAATCTTTTAGTGAAACACCATTTAGTTAATTAACATTTTACAACTTTATTTCCCTTTGTAATTGAAGATTTTGTTGTGTTTTTAGTTGTTGAAAAAAGATAGCCTTCTTGTTGAGGAAGATGTTTCTTTAATGCACTCTGTGTAAGAAAAGTAACCAACAAGAACATCCAAGAAATATAAGAATATATTCTAGTTCTTTCTAGTATTCAGTAGATAACTAAGTAAGCACTTAGGGAACATATTAACTAGATATTGAGATCTTCATTTTAAATTTGAATTTTCATGAAATCTGTTATGTGTGTGAGGCATGAAAGTGCTTCGGTTGGAAAAAGTAGACTCCATATAGGCCATGTTTTTGCAAAATATATCAGTGTTTTGATTTTTAACTCTATAAAATATCTTTATAATAATTCTAGTTTAAGTCCTTTTGTGACCATTTATACAACTAGTTTAAAGATTTCTATGGTCAATATAATGTCAATTTATGCCTTTTGTGACCATTTGTTTACTAATTTTCAATTTGTGGCTTAAATGGTCTTTATAAGGTATCTTTTCTTTAATTATATTATTAAGGTGACCAGTTAAATTATTATTTTTTCCATTTAGAAGTTTGATTACTATAATATATCTATTAATAATGCGAAAATCACTAAATAACATGTACCAATGAGTGGTTAATTTATTGTTACTAATTATAATGTAAACTACCATGATTACTTTGTAATTAGTCCTAAGAGTAAATTTTCCTCTATTTTTAGGAATATTTTAAAGCTTTATAAGATATATGTACACACTACAATTTCAGCAACTAAGGCGATTAATTTACTTTCATAAATTCCTTTGTAATATCTACTTATAAGTTGACTCATCTTGTATGTAATTTTTTTTATTCTTGTATACCTTCCCCAAGCATCTAGGCATCCATCACTAACTAGTTAACGAAATTGTAATAGAGCTAATTATCTGATAATTTGTTTTATCCTACCAAGTAGCTAGATTTCTTGGTCATTGAAGCATCATTCAACTTTCAAATAAGTTTTTACATATATTGGTTCTACAAGTTTAGCCAAAATAGGAACAAAAAAATTGTGGTTAATTAATATTTCTAAGAAAACTCTTGAAATCTTTTAGTGTTAGCAAATTATTATGTATGTTTATGAATAAATTACATATATGATCCTATAAGTTCACTCCTCCACTTACATATTTAATCCTAAAATGATAAATATATTTTTTCCCTTTTCTCTTATTTCTTTTTGATAAGACAAGAACTTCCAGTAAACAAATTAGAAAAAAGTCTAAAAGGGTTAAATGTGAAAGAGTGTATATACTAAAGATAAAGATATCATATATGTTGGTTTCTATGAATTTGTTATGATTTTTGAAGATGTTGCACATTTTAATTTTAAATTTAGGTGGTACATACTTTAATCCAAACAACCATAACTAACAATTAATAATTGCCTTTAGGAACTACATATGTTGTGAATTATATACTTTCTTTGTCCATTCTTACCTACAAAAATCATAATTTCATGTAAAATTTGCTATACATATTACTATTTTAAATTTTATTTAGTAGAATTCCCTTGCTAGGTATAATATACTATCCTTATGTTGTATTATAATTTAATTATTTGGAATTAAATATTATTCTTATTTTACCTCATATTAATTAAGAACTTTTTGTGACCATTACTTTCCCTTATTAATGCTACTTGTAATAATATTTTATTATGAATTTCATATTTTTTGAAGTCTTTATGGTTTTCATCTAATTGTTTCATTTTAAAGATTAAATTGTTAGTTATTTATCTTGTATGTGTAATATTTTGCCTAGTTTTGTCTAATTTTTAGCTAACTAATTATATTATATGTAGTTTTAAAACAATACATTTTTTGTGCCCTCACTGAAGTAAAATCCTTTAGTTTTTCTAATTTGTGTTTAACTCCATTAGGGAACCACATAATATGGGTCAAATATTTTATAATTCATTAGTGTATCATTTTGAGATGTTATATAAATATGTTAATTTTTAATAAAATTCAATGAAGATATAATTTCTACTTATTGAAATTTATTTCATTTTCCCACGTCATTGACATAGGATAATTTTGTTGGTCAAATTTCTTATGACAATTGGTTGGAATATTTTAACTATTCTTTCATTTCCAATTGTTCCAATATCTTAACGTGGTATGTTGGTCTTCTTGTTTATTGAGGAGGAATGTTTCATATGTCTACATGACTAGATAATCATCTAGTATAAATTATACCAGCCAATGTAATGTTTTGACCACATCAAATTTCAAGTGTGTAGATGACGTTAATGAAGTTATTGTGTCTATATTGTGTATTAAGGAATTCAAATTTTGTATAATTCAATAACACCTTTATGTTAATAGAGCTATTATTTTTAATTGTTTTTACTTTCATTCTTATAATGTAATACCATTAACTCAAAAGATTTGATTCGAATATGTAATTATCTAATGGTTTCAAGTCTTACCTTAGTCAATAATTTGAATTTATTTTCTAAGCTTTTATAACCATCTTCAAGTTTTTGTGTCATATTATATCCTTTTTTTGCATAAAACCTCTATAAGTCTTGGTTAAACTTCTTAAAAGTTATGTGATTTGTGACTAAATATATTTTATGTTGTCATTTGGTTTATCGGTTAGTTTAAAATCTTAAAATTCATGATCATAATGTAGTTCTAATTTTCTATAATTATAATTTTTAAAGAGATATTTTGCATCATCCACAAAATTCCATGTTTTTTCTTTATTCATATTTAAAAGATCTAGGTCTTTATCTTATAGTCTAACTTCTTCAAGTAAACAATTATAAATATCTCTATCTTGTTCTAATTTTTTTGACAAAAACTTAAATATTTTTCTTAAAATTCTGGTTCAATATACATGTACAATCTTTCTCTATCTACTTTATCATTTCAACATTGATATGGGAAATGAATTGGACCTCAAATAAATCATTTCAATTTTTTCTTACAGTTCAAAGAGCTTTGAACATTTTTACCTAATTTCTCATAGGTCTCCTTTTTTTGAAATATTTTCTCCTTAATAGTTTCTTACCTATGCTAGCATTATAGTATGTTTGTATCATTATCTTATTTCCATAGCAAAAGCTTTTAATTTTTTTGTTAGACACTTATCCCATGCATTTCTCTTTGAGATAATTAATGATAAACTTAACCTTAGAATTGATTACAATGATACTCTTATATCCTACTAATTCTTTCCATTTTTCTTAGTTATTCTTCCTAATTGTAGAGGTAGTTTAATAAAATATTTATCTCTTAATTTGACATCCATAAAACTTCTAGCATTTTTGGCAACTAGAAGGAACCATATCATAGAAACTAGTTATTACTAATCATTCTGTCTTTCCTAGCATCTTTCTTTCAAAATTGTATCTCCTTAACTTGGGCCTATGCCTTGGATAATTTCACAAGTTTTGCTAGAAATATTATAGAGTGCTACATGTAGCATTTGCTTAAATTCTTGGGCACATGAGAATAGTCAACTCTGAAATAATCATTTGGTTGTTTCACATAGCAAATTCTCAATGAATTCAACATCTTCATGTGCTTCCAAGTTCTAAGGTTGATTTATTTCATTTATGGCATCTCCTTCCCAGAAATCCAAAAATTTTAGCCATTTTTAAGGATGGGTGCTTGGTAATAGTAATAGACTTCCTTAGTCATCTTGTTTATATAGCTCCTCTATCGTAACTCTTTTTTTCTCACATTCCTCTCATTACTATGAGTGCCAAATCATTACTTTCTACTCAAGATGATGTTGCTTCTATTGTGTGCTTTATAGTTTTTTTAGTGTTTGGTTATTAGAAGCTATTAAAAAGAAGCCATTTTTGTTAGTTTGAAATAATTGAAAATGAGTTTTGATCAAGACAAAAAAACAAAATCAAAGTTTTCTCAAGGGTCTCTATCAAATAATATATTAATTTTAATTATTTTTTAAAATTTCAATAATTTAATCTTTTTTATAAATAATTTCAAATTGTACTTACTTTGATGATCGAGGATGTTACACTCAATCTTTTTAGTTTGTTGGGTTGTAACCTTCACTTATGATTTTGCTCATTTGTCCTAAGCTTTCACTTTTCTTTGTATGTATTATGTGAAAACTATACTTCTCCTCTCATTTGATCCTTACATTTTTGTTTGGATTTTTTGTATTACTTAAATTTGTCATATTAAAGCTTTAATATATATGTATATAATGTTTGAATAGTAATGTCTTAATATTTTTTTTATTTAATTTATAAATTCTTGATAATTCCAAGCAAGATGATTTAATTTGTTAGATCTCGTTAGGAAGTTTGTCTCATTTCGATTAGACCATGTTTGAAATTAGTATGATTAAGTATGTAAAGAAGCATAAAAAATTCTATAGCTTTTTCTAATATTTTGCAAATATATATTAAAGTTAAAATTTGATAAATTTATGCAAAGTAATTAACATAAACAAAGGCAATGTATTGGTCGCATCAGGAGAGAATTAGATTTACAAATAATATAATCAAATCAAAGATAAACATTAGAAGAAATGTGACAATTTGTATGATAAGGTTCAACTTCATGATACTACAGAGATGAAGGGTATGAATCCTGAGCATCAAATTGGGTATGATTTGAAAGGTCTCATGATGTCTTCACAAATATTAGATAATATCTAATCAATGCTAATATAATAATATTTATTTCATTTTAATCAGACCTCAGATGGATTAATGAAGTTAAAAAATTTAAATAATCGTTAAAATTAAAAGAATACTAATGTAATGTTAAGTAAATATATATATTATAATTTAAAAGGGATAAACTAAATCAATGTAATATAACCAAATTTAAGTGATGTAACGGTCATGCCAAACAAAATTAATAGTTACATAGTAACATAATCAAACCAAATTAGAAAATTCTAAGATATATGATAAATTTAATATCAAAGTCTTTTCCATAATATGATGGAGATAGAGCATATCTTGTCTAAATATTAAATTAAGAAAAAATTTTGATATCTCATGAAGCCTATCAAAATCCTAGAACATAAAACATTTAAATATATAAAAAAATGAATATTTAGTTGGATAAAGTTGGTCAAGGTGAGATAAATGATGCTTGTTTTGTCTCAATGAAATCTCATTTGGAATTACAATGAATAATAAGGGAAAATAAGCTTAAATAATAGTAAAAGTTTTATTTTAATGTTAAGTAAATATAAAATAAATTTCATGCAAGATAAATCAAGGAAGTGTAGTATAACCAAATCAAGGTAAGCTAAGGGTCATATGAGTAGAAAATTAGAGTTCATAGTAATGTATGGAAATCAAAGTGAAAAAATTTAAAAAAAGAAGATAAATTATATGGAAATAAGAAATCCAAAATACTAAGAGATTGAGTGCAACATCCTCAATAATAAAATTAGATATAAATCAAAATCCATTATAATGAATGCCAAAACAATTTAAAAATATTTTAGAATATAAAAAATGAATTTCTAACTTTATAGAGTTGATCAAGGTAAGTAAAAAATATTAGTTTCTCTTTAATAAATAACAAAAATAAATATCAAAATATTATTTTAACATTAGGTCAATATATGTAAATGTTGAGTTGAAGTAAATTAAAGCATCGTAATGTAAAAAAGGTAATGCATGTTAAAGATCACATGAGAGAAAATTTTGTGTTACAAAAGAATAAAACCAAAACAAAAAAGAAAATATTAAGAATTAACATAAATTATTTACAAAAATTTTATTCCAATATACTGAGAAGGTTGACTATAATATCCTAGATTATCAAACTGGACATGGATCTAAATACCTCATAAAGTAAACCAAAGTTCTAGAAAAAAATATAAAATGAATATTTAAATGGATATAGCACATTGACAGTAGTACAGTAAGGATTATTTATTTCTTATCATAGTACATTTGGAATTACCTTGAATTACTGAAGTAACTAAGCCAAAATAATTATAAATTATTATTTTAATATTAAATAAATATGTATTAAAGTTGAAATAGAATAAATTGAAAAATCTAATATAGCCAAATAAAAGCAATATAAAGTTTGCACCATATATGCTTTACAAATACCAATTTATATAACAAAATCAAAGAAAAAGTTTTAAAACATAAAAATTTTATATGAAAGTTTTACTATAAGATATCGAGGAGATCAAGAGTAACATCCTCGATCATAAAAAAAACTTGCAAGTAGAAATGTCTAATAAAGCATGCCAAAATACTACATAATAAAGACTTTAAATTTATTAAAATAAAAATTTAATTACATATAACTCATCCAAAGGTGTCTAATTAATTTTGTCATTTAGATAGAATTATTCTAAAATATGAATGTGAATAATCACAAATAATAATAAATTATAGTTGTAGTATTAAGACTATACATATTCAATTTAAAAAGAGCAAAATTGAAATATCAAACTCAACCAAATTAAAGTAGTGTAATAATCCAATATAAACAAAAATATAACAAAACAATTGATGCATATAATATGATGAAATAAAAGTAATGTATATGTCACACTAGAGGTGGTTTATTATTACATAACATTTAATAAAAGCAAAGCAAAATATTTTAAGAAAGTTGATCAATTTTATGAAAAAGTCACATTCCAAGATGCTAAAGAGATTGTGTGAAAAGCCTATATTCATCACATCATTTGTAATTCAAAAATTTCTCGTAGTACATGCAAAAAAACTAGAATTATTTTAAAAAAATATCAAAATTTCTATTTAATTTGATATAACTCATTCAGATTAATCCAATTGTACTTATTATTTTAATATTTCCTTTTTTGAAACTATTACAAGTTTCCAAATTTGAATAATGAATAATAAAAATATGTTATTATTGTAATAATAATAGAAAATATGATAAAGCTAAACTGTGATAAATAGAAGCAATGTATTCTAACAAAATCAGATAAAAGTAAAGAGTATACGAGAGTAGAATTAGAGTTTGATTAAAAAAAATAAGCAAATGAAAGCAAAAAAGTTGAACAAAAGAGATAAATTATTAGAGAAAATTTCATTCCAAGGAACTTGGTAGAACAAAATGTGACTTCATCCATCATCAAAATAGCTATGAATCAAATGGTCATCTAAGGTGCGACAAAATCTTAGAAAATAAAATATTTAAAAAATATAAAAAGAAATTTTATTTTGATAGAAATAATTTTTTTTTCTCGACGAGTCTTCATTTGAAATTACTATAAATTTTTAGAGTAAATATGCTAAAAAATAATAAATCATTATTAAAAGTTTTTGTAAATCTATATAAAATATAAAATGTCATAGAATACAGTAAAAGATATAATAAAATAAGAATGTGTTAGGCTTAGACAAGAATGATATTATAAATAAATAACAATGTACCAAAATCTATGAAAAAAAGTTTAAAAAAGAGATGAATTGCATGAGAAAATTATATTCAAAGATAATATAGAGATCTTTTTTAACATCCTTAATCATAAAATAAGGTATAAATGAAAATTTCTCATATAAAATAAAAAAAAATAGAAAAATTTTTTAAAATTAAAAAACAAAAATTTAATAGAATAGAGATCTTTAAGATGGGTCCAACAATTATTTTTTCATCTAAAATGCATCTTATGTGAAATTATAATGAATTAGATAAATAAATATGTATAATTAATAGCTAATCACTATTTTAATATTAAGTAAATAAAACCAACTAAAAAAGAGATAAAGTGAAGCAAAGTATTCAAACTAAATAAAAATGACATGAACGTTAGACTAGAGGGGATTAAGAATCACAGCCATCTAAGAAAATCAAAGTAAAACTTTTGAATAATGACATAAATTGTGTGATAAAGTCGGATTTCAAGAGACTAAAAAAATTGATAGTAACATACTCAATCATAAAAAAAGTTAAGATTCAAAATTCCTTGTAAATAGTACATAACATGAAAAAGACTAAAATGAAAAATAAATATTTACTTACATAAAGCTTTTCAAAATGAGTTTATTTACTTTTTGTTTTCCCAATCATACAACCTTTGTAATTACCACAAACCAAAGAAAAAAACTACTTAAATAATAATAAATTACTATTTTGTTTTCTTTTTAAATATATATTGAAGCTAACATGAGTTAACTTGCTTAATGTAATAGCAAAAATCAAAATGATGCAAAGATCACATTTGATTAGAATTGTATTTTCAAAAAAAATATTGCCAAAACATTGGAAAATTTTATGAAATAAGGTAAATTATGTAATCAGGTAATCCAAAGGTCTAAAAAGAAAAATGTTAAGAGTTATTTTGTAATGCAAAAAAATCAAAGTGAAACACATGAATAAATGAGATAAATTACAAAAGAAAATTACATTATGAGATACCTGAGAGATGGGTGTAGCATCGTTGATCATCAAATATGCTATGAATCAAATTATCACCTCAAGAGTTCCAAAATCATTGAAAATAAAATATTCAAAAAATACAAAAAATTAACATTTAATTGGAAAGTGCTTGTTGAGATGAGTTGAATGTCTTTTGATATGTCACAATTAGACCTAATTCATAATTATTATAAATAAAATATAAATAATAATAATAATAACAATTATGATTTTATTATTAAGTAAAATATATTAAAGCTAAAATCTATTAAATATAAGGAAAGCAAAATAACTTATTCAAAATGATGTCAACGTCTCATGAGAGAAGATTTGGAGTTAAAAATATTATAAAAAAAACAAAGTAAAAATTTAAGCATGAAGAAATATTTGAAGAAAAGCAAGTGCTAACTTTGAGGAATAAAATATTTAAAAATATAAAAAGAAATTTTAGATTAGATAGAGCTTTTTGATATGAGTCCTAAGATGTTTGTTTTGTCTTGGTCAAATCTTGTTTAGATTTAGAGAAAATTAAAAATTAAGTATGCATAAATATTATTTCGTTATTATATTAATAATATTTTAATATATAATAATTCTCGAATGAGATTAATTAAAGTGGTATAATATAACAAAAACAAAAGATTGTAAATGCAACATAAGATGAGAATTAAATATTCTTAATATTGATACTAAATAAAAAAATTATACAAAGAAATGAGAAACATTTTGCTCAATAATTACATTCTAAGGTACTAATTAGAATTTTTTGTAGCATCCTCATTCCTTAAATGAAGGAAGAATTGAAATCTCTTGTAAAATGAGCTAAGCACCATGTAGATAAAAAAGTTAATAATGTGGAAATGAATATTTAATTATATAGAACTCGTTGAGATAAATCCAATGATGTTTTAGTTAGACCTCATTAGCAATTACTATGAGTACTTAAGTATTACACATTAATAATTATAAATCATTACATTTGTCATATATATATATATATATTAATGCTAGATAAGGTAATTTGAAGAAATATATCACAATAAAAAAATCTTTTAAACATCAATAAGAGAAGGTCAAAGAAAAAAATAAAGAAATGAGACAAAATTGCATGAGAAATTGCAATCCAATATACAAAGGAGATTGAGTGTGACATTCTTAATCATTAATTAGTTATGAATGAAAATTCATCTATCGACCTTTCCAACACTTATTTTTGTTATATTGTATGGTTTAAATTTAACATATTTTTTAATTATTATCTGTTTACCTAATATTAAAATAAAATTTAATTATAGTTTAAGGTTATTTATTTGATAACTTATGCTAATTCAAAGCATGGTGTCTTCATTACACTCGATTAGATGACTTTTAACAAATTAATTTTTTTTAATTACAAATATTTTTTAAAGCTTTTGCAATCTCTATGGTGTATTGATTTGTGCTTAATTTTACAATCGATGAATTGTATAAAAAAAGTTATGAAAAAATGCTAAATAAATATTTAAATAGAAAGAGATCATCAAGAAAAATAACCAAGTCTAATAATATTTGTTTTTTAAATCTAAACTAATCTTTATTTGTCACAAATTAACAAGAAAACTAAGAATAAATAGTAATAAAAAAATATTTTATTATTAATTAACAATATATCAAAGTTAGGATAAGATAAATTGAAATGATTAAATTTAACCAAATCAAAGTGATATGGTGGTCATGTGAGAGAAGAATTAGAATTACAAACTAAAGTAACCAACAATAGCTAAAAAACAATAACCAATTAGATCACTATAATAAATTGTTATAGTTTGGATTATTTATTTTGAAAATTTTGATTATTACCATACCACGTATAATGAAGACAAAACCGATGATTTTGGACACAACTAACTAGGTTTTATCCAATAAAATATACATTTCAATATTCTTAAATAATTTTCTTTCTAGGGTTTTAGCAAGCTTTATGAGGTATTTTGATTTGCACCTAGTTTAGTAATCCATAATGTTCCACTTGATCTCCTTAGTATAAATGAATGTAACTTTCCTATATGATTTATCTTATTTACTCATAGTTTTTGCCTTGCTTTGGTTATATTAATAAGAATTTATAATTCTTGTCCCATTTGAATTTTATAATATTTTCATTTGGCTATATTAAATTCTTTCAATATATCATAATCAAGCTTCATTATATATTTACTAAATATTAAAATAAGAACTTAATATTATTTTTTAAATGTTTAAATTATTATTTAATTGTAATTCAAATTTAAGTTGGATCAAATGAGCACTATCCAATCACTTTAAATTATTATTTAATTGTAATTCAAATTAATATTTTGACTCATCTCAATGAGCACTATGCAATTAAATATTATTTTTCATAATTTTAAATTTTTTATTGATTTTTACATATTTTATGACATATTTTGATTATTACCTATTTGTTGCATTAGGATGTTACACTCAATCACTTTATTATCTTGGAAAGCAACTTTTTCTACCAAGTAACCTTTACATCACTTTTAATTGGTTAGACCCAATTGTTTTAATTTAACTTATTTTATCTTTACTATATACATATTTAACACTAAAATAAATGTTTATAATTCTTATTTAATTTTGAAATTCATATTTATTCAAAAAAAGGTTGTATCAAATTTAAATAATCACTATTGAATCTGTCTTGATTTGCTTCATATATTTGAAAAATCATTTTCAAACATTTAAAATTATTAAATTTTCTAGTGTTTTAGCATGCTTTACATGATATCATTATTCATAATTAATTTGATAATCAAGGATATTACACCCAATCTTATAAGTATGTTAGAATGCAAATTTCTTACGCAATTTATCTTATTTCTTCAATTTTTCATTTTTATTTTGTGGTATTTCATTGAAAATCATAATCTGTTATCGTGGGGTATTTACATCACTATGATTTAATTATAATGCCTTACATCAAATTATCACATTTTCCGTTTGATATATTTTTGCTAAATATTAAAATAATAAAATAATAAAATAATAAAATTTTCTATTATTTATTCTAATTTAATTTAATAATTTTTGTAATTCCAAATAATATTCGATTGAGATGACATAAATGTTGTTAGACTAACCTCATTGACCTCTAATAAATTAAATGCTTATTTTTATATTTTTATTTTTTTATCATTTAGAATACTTTATAAGTCATTTAGTTTTGTAGCTAATTTTTTTTTTGTGGATATTGCACACATTCTCCTTAACTTCTTTGAATGCAATTTCGTCATATATTTTATCTTATTTCATCAAATGTTTGTTTTAATTTTGTTGGGTTTTAATTATAGTATACTTTTTATCTTGACGCCTTTACATCACTTTGGTGTGGTTGTCTCATAATGTTTAAATTTCTCTTATTTTATCTTTATTATCTATTTAATTAATTTTAAAATAAACTTTTTTTAATTATTTCAAGTTGCTTATTTAGTAATTCATTGCAATTTGAAAAGAGGACTAAGAGAGATGAAAAAAATTATCAGAGTCATCTTGAAGAGGATTACAATAGAACTCATTATAATCTTAGTTTACAACTTCCCCATAAAGTTTATCTAATTTTTTGAATTTAATTTTATTTAGTTATATTACTTTCTAACTTTAAATCTTCTCTTCTATGACATTTGCATTGCATTGATTTTGTAAAATTAAATTGCTTCAATTTATCTCATTTTAGGTTAAATTATATTTGCTTAATTTTAAAATAATAATTTATTATTCTTTGTGCTTATTTACTTTGCTAACTCACATTAATTCCTAAAGAGATCAAATCAAAGAAAAATAATGATTGTTCGAGTTATCTAAATGAGTTATATCTAATTTAATATTAATTTATATGCTTTTAAGTTATTTTGTTAGACTTTTAGCATATTTAATGAGACATTTTGATTTGTATTAGATTTGATGATTAAGGATGTTATAGGTAGTAACTTTATTATCTTAAAAAATAACTTTGTCATATTATGTAGGTTACTTTTCAAATTTATTACATGAGATTAGTTACATTACTATCTAATCTTAATATACTCTCATTAGGCCTTTACATCAATTTCATTTTATTATATTACATTCTTCAATTGATTTCGTTTTATCTTTAATAAATAATTACATGAAATTAATGTAGTAATTTATTATTATTTATTTTTATTTAGTTTGGAAATTTATAGCAATTCAAAAAGTGTTCTGATCGAGTTGAGAAGGACATAATTTGACTCATCTTGATGGGCACTATTTAAAAAAATAACTTTTTCTTTTTTATTAATTTTTAATTTTCTATAGTTTTTACATACATTGCAAAATATTTTGAATCGTACTTAATTTTATAATGGAGGATGTTATAATCAACGTCTTTATAACCTTCAAATGCAACATTTTAGTATAAGTTATGTCATTACTACAAACTTTTAATTTTGTTTTTTTGTGTTATTATTTATCCTTTAATTTCCCCTTCTCTTACCATTTCATTACTTTGATTTTGTTACGTTAGTTCACTTTAACTTATCATATTCTATCTTTAATACAAACATACTTAATATTTTTCTTATTTAATTTTGTAATTAATTATAATTGCAAATGAGGTTTTATCAAGATGAACAAACCTAGTTGCATTAATCTCGATGAGCTCCATTTAAAAAATATTTTATTTTTTAAAGTAGTTTATTTTCAATAATTTTAAATTTCACTTTTAGAATTTTAGATTAATACATCATTTTTTAATCGAGGATGTTAGAGTAAGGCTCCTTAATATCTTCTAATGCAAACTTCCCCGTATAATATGTCTTATTTGTTAAAATATTTTGCTTTGATTTTGTTATATTATTATGAAACTCTAATTTCTCTCCAGTGTGATTTTTACATCACTTTCATTTTGTTATGTTATGTTTCTTCAATTTATCTTATTTAAACAATAATATATATTTACTTAATAGTAAAATAGTAAGTTAGCTTTATTTCTTGCTTTTCTCTTTTGTATTTTATAGAAGTTTTGATGATGGTCTGATAAAAAAACAAAAGGCATTGGACTCAACTTGGTAAGCTTTATCTAATAAAATTTTTATTTCTTTATTTTTATTTTTTTTAATATTTTAGGTAGGCTTTTAAAAAATATTTTGATTCATGCAATATTTAATGATCAGGGATGTTGCACTCAATGTAATTAGGTTCTTTCAATGCAACATTTTATTAAAATTTGTCCCGTTTCTTTAAATTTATCATATTTATTTTTTTATGTTAGTATGTAACTTAAAATCTCCTTTTGATTTGCCACTAACTTCCTTTGATTTGGTATGTTTGCATTGGATTAATTTATGTCATTTAAATTTTAATATTATTTTTTAAAATTGAAATAATAAATGTTAATTTGCAAGCTTTATTACTTCTGTAATTCTTAGTTACCCCAAATTTATAAATTATCATTTACAAATTTTTAAATTTTTCATTTTCTTGGGTTTTAAAATACCTTGAGAGATATTTAGTTTTGTACCTAATTTGCTAATCTCTGACATTACATTCAATCTCCTTATTATCTAGGAATGTAACTTTCCTTCATAATTTATGTCCTTTACTCAAAGTTTTTGATTGATTTGTTTGTATTACAATGAAACTCTAAATCTCATCTCGTGTGAGGTTTGCATAGTATTCATTTTGTTTTATTGAATTCGTTTATTTTTTCATTATAAGTTTATTATAAGTTTGTTGAATAATTAAATCATAATTTAATATTATTAATTCATATCTAAATTATTATTTCCCATTCGTAACATGGTCCATACAAGGAAAAAAACGTTTTATTGGACTCGTCTCAATGAGTAAATATTTTTTTACTATTTAGATATTTTATTTTGTAAGGCCTTTTCATACTTCATAAAATATTTTTACTAGCTCCTGATTTAACATTCAATGGTGTTACACTCAATCTCCTTAGAATTTTAGAATGTCATTTTTTTACACAATTTATCATAATTAATAAAATTCTTTATTTTATTAGTTATATTACAATGAAACACAAATTCCTCTCTCTCCTAAACTTTACATCGCTTTCACTTTGATTAATTACATTGTTTAAATTTATTTTAATTCAACTTTAATATATATATTCATTTAATATAAAAATAATATTTTTTTAATTATTTATTCTTATTTACATTTGTGATTTATGTTAATTCAAATTGATGTCGAATCGAAAAAAATAAATTTTGTTGGACTCATCTACATAAGTTCTACGATTTAAAAAATCATTTTAATATTTTTTAAATATTAAATTTCTTAAGATTTTAGCATGATTTAGGTGAAATTTTGATTTGTACCTAATTTACTGATCGGTGATGCTATAGTTCATCGCCATAGTTTTTCGAATTGAACTTTTCCAAACAATCTCATTTCTTCAAATTATTTGCTGTGATTTGGTTATACTACTTGAAAACTCAATATATCACAAATTTTCCTTTTACATTACTTTGATCTGTTTGTATAACTTTCTTTTAACTTGCCTCATTTTAGCATGAATATTTATTTACTTAATATTAAAAAAATAATTTATTAATGTTTATGTTTATTTACTTTATTAATTCATTGAAAGTTTAAGCATGATTTGAAAGAGGTGAAAGAAACGTTGTTGTACTCATTCAGATGCTCCCTAAAATGACATATTCAATTTTTATAGCTTCAAATGTTTAATTTTAATTTATATTAAATTACCTTTAGTTCACATTTACTTAATATTAAAATTAAAAAAAGTTATTATTTATGTTCCTTTTTTTGGTAATCCACTGTAATTTTAATTGAAGTTCACTCAAGATGAAACAAATGTCATTTAACTTGACATGATAAACTTTGTCCACTTATATACTCGTTTATATATTTTTAAGTATTTTTTAATGGTTATGGTTCACTTTATGAGAACTTCATTTCATACTAAATTTGATGATTAAATAAATCACACCAAATCTCCTTAGTATCTTTGCATACAACTTTCCAAAAAAAAATTCTGATTTTCTCAAATTTTCAATTTCATTTCGTCATCTTTATAATTAACTGTAAATTCTCTCTCATGTCACATTTGCATCATGATTCATTATATTACATTGTTTTCATTTTTGAAATTTCAACTTCATTATTTATTTACTTAATACAAGAACAATACTTTGTTACACATTATGCAATATTACTTTATCATTTCACTATAAATTCAAATAAGGTCTGATCAAGATAAAATAATGATCATTAGACATACCTCGACTAGCTGTATCAAACTAAATTTTCATTACATTATGTTTAACTATATTTTCCATTGGCATCAGAAAGCTTTTTAAAATATTTCAATTTGTGCTAGGTTTGTCATTAAACGCCATCTCCTATTCTCATGAAAACAATTTTCTTGTACAATTTATCTCAATTTTCATACACTTCTAATCGATATAATTATAATTCAATGAAATCTAAATCTCCTCTCTTTACACCATCATATTAATTCATATTTTTATGTAATATTTTTCAATTTATCACTTTTTATCTTTAATATATATTTTCTGATTATTACTATAACAATTTGTTATTATTTAATCTAATTTTCTTTTGTAATTTACCATAATTCCAAATGGGTTATGATCGAGGTGAAAGAATCATCATTGTGAATAATATCAACCAACCCCATCCAAAGGGGTAGAAGAAGAAATAGAAGAAGAGGAAGAAGAGGTGGAAGAAGTAAAAGAAGTGGATGAAGAAATGGATTAACTATTAAGGTTACGCATTAGGGATTAGGTGTTAAGGATTATGGATTAGGGATTAATTATTAGAGACAAGGGATTATGGATTAGCAATTTAGGATTGGAGTTTAGGGATTAAAGATTAAAGAGTTAGGATTAAGGAATAAGTAAATGGAAGTAGGCATTAAGGATTTGGAATTATGGATTAAGGATGAAGGGTTTAATGATTAGGGATTAAAGAGTTAGGATTAAAAGATCAATTAATAAGGTTTATGGATTAGGGATTTAGGGTTAAGGATTACAATTAAGAGAGTAGGGATTAATGATTAGAGATTAGTGATTATGGATTTTGGATTCAAGGTTTAGGATTAGAGACTAGGGATTAAGGATTTTAGATTTAATAGTTATAATTAGGATTAAGACTTAGGGATTAAGGAATAATGATGAAGGATCAAGGAATAGGGATAAGAAGAGCAAAAAGAAGAGGAGGAAGAAGAAGAAGAAGAAAAAGGAGAAGACGAAGAAGAATAAAGAGAAGAAGAAGAAGTAGAAGAGGAAGATGAAGGAGAAGAAGAAGAAGAAGAAGACGAACTAGAAGTAGAGGAAAAAGAAAAGGAAAAAGCAAAAGAAGAAGAAGAGGAAGAAAAAGAAGAAGAAGAGATGATGATGATGATGATGATGATGAAGATGAAGAAGTAGAAGATGAAAAAGAGGAATAGCAAGAAGAAGAAGAGCAAGAAGAAGGGGAAGAAAAAGAAGAAAAACAGGAAGAAGAAGAAGAAGAACAAGAACAAGAAGACAAAGAAGAAGAGGAGGAGGAAGAAAAAGAAGAAGAAGAAGAAAGAAAAGAAGAAGAAAAAGAGAAAGAAGTAGGACAAGAAGAAGAAGAAGAAGTGGAGGTAGAAGAGGAAGAAGAAGATGAAGAAGAAGAAGAAGAAGAGGAAGAAGATGAAGAAGAGGAAGAGGAAGAAGAAGAAGAAGAATGTGAAGGGTAAGAAGAAGAAGAAGAAGAAGTAGAAGAGTAAGAAGTAGAAGAAGAAGAAGAAGTTGAAGAAATAGAAGAAGAAGAAGAAGTGGAAGATGAAGAGGAAAAAGAAGAAGAAGAAGAAGAAGAAGAAGAAGTTGAAGAAGAAGAAGAGGATGGAGAAGAAGAGGAAGAAGATGATCAAGAAGAAGTAGAATAACATGATGAAGAAGAGGAAGAGCAAGAAGAAGAAGGGGAATAGAAAGAATGAGAAGAAGGAGAAGAAAGTGATGAACTAGAAGAAGTAGAAGAAGAAGAAGAAGAAGAAGAAGAAGAACTGAAGAGAAAGAAGAAGAAGAAGAAGAAGAAGAAGTTGATGATGAAGAAATGAAGAGAAAGAAGAATCAGAAGAAGAAGATGATGAAGAAATGAAGAGAAAGAAGAAGAAGAAGAAGTGAAAGTTGAAGTAGAAGAAGAAGAACAAAAAGAACAAGAAGAAGAGAAGAAAAAAATATGAAGAAGATGTAGGAGTAGAAGAAGAAGAACGAGAAATTGAATTAGAAGAAGAAGAAGAAGAAGAAGAAGAGATTGAAATTGAAAATAAAGAAGAAGAAAAGATGAAGAGATATGAGAAGAGGAGGAAGAAGAAGAAGAATTAGAAAGGCAATAAGAAGAAGAAGTTGATGAAGCAGAAAAACATGAAGAAAATGAAGAAGAAGAAGAAGAAGAAGAGAAAGAAGAAGAAGAGGAAGAAGAAAAAGAAAAAGAAGAAGAAGAGGAAAGTGAAGAAGAAGAAGAAAAAGTAGATGAGGAGGAAGAAGAATAAGAGGAAGAAGAAGAAGAAGTAGAAGAGGAAGAAGAAGAAGAAGAAGAGGAAGAAGGAATGGATTAGGGTTTATAGATTAGGGCTTAGGGATTAATGATCAAGGATTAAGGAAGGAAGGAATATGATTTAAAGGAAAAAGTATTAGGGATTAGAGATAAAGGAATATGAATTAAAGATTTAGGATGGTGAGATTAGGGTTAGGATTAGAGATCAGGGATTAAGAATAGATATTAGGGATTAAGGATAAGAGATTAGAGATTTGGGATGTAGGATTTAGGATTAGAGACTAGCGATTAGAGATTAGAAATTAAGATATTAAGGTTAAGATTTAAGATAATGGATTGGGGTTTAAGTATTTGGGATTAGGGATTAAGGATTATGGAATAAATATTAGGGATTAGAGATTATGGATTATAGATTGGGGATTAGGGATTAAGGATTAGGTATTATAGATTAAAATTTAGGGATTAGAGATTAAGGGTTAGAGGTTACGGATTAAAGATTAAGGATGATAGATTTGGGATGGATTAGAGATTAAGGATTAGGAATTAGGGAGAACGAAGAAGGAAAAATTAAAGAAGAAGGAAGAAGGAAGAAGAAGAAGAGGGATGAAAGAAGAAGGAAGAAAGAAGAAGGAAGATGGAAGAAGGAAGATGAAAGAAAGAAGAAGTAGAAGAGGAAGGAGAAGAGGAAGAACAAAGAAGAAAGAAGATGAAAGAGGGAAGGAGGAAGGTGGTAGGAAGAAGGAAGAAGGAAGAAGGAAGAATGAAGAAGGAAGAAGAAAGAAGAAACAAGAAAGTAGAAAGAGGAAAGAAGAAAGAAGGAAGAAGAAGAAGGAGGAGGAGAAGGAAAAAGAGGAGGATGAGAAGGAGGTGGAGAAGAAGAAGGAGAAGGGAAGTAAAAGTTGAATGAGATAGAGAAGGAGAATGATGAGGAGAAGAAGAACGAGTAGGTGAAGGAGAAGGAGAAGGAGTAGGAGAAGGTGAGGGAGAAGGAAGAGGATGAGGAGAAAGACTAGGAGGAGACAAAGAAGAAGAAGAAGAAGGAAAATTAGAAGAAGGAAATGAAGAAGAAGAAGAAGAAGGAGAAGAAAAAGAAAAAAAATTAAAGAAGAAGAAGAAGAACAAGAAGAAGAAGAGTAGGAAGAAGAATAAGAAAAGTAGAAGGAGAAGAAGAAGAAGAAGAAGAAGAAGAGGAAGAAGAAGAGGAAGATGATGAAGAAGAAGAAGTAGAGGTAGAAGTAGAAGAAGAAGATAAGGAAGAAGAAGAAGTAGTAGAAGAAGAAGTAAAAGAAGAAGAAGTGGAAGAAGAAGAAGAAGAAGAAAAGGAAGAGAAAGATAAGGAAGAAGAGGAAGAAGAAGGAGAAGAAGTAGAGGAATAAAAAGAAGAAGAAGAAGGAGGAGAAATGAAAGAAGAAGGATAAGAAGAGGATGAAGAGAGGGATTATTAATTAAACGTAAAGGATTAAGGATTAGGGATTAAGGAGAGAGGGCTTAGAGTTTAGGTGTGAGGTATTAAGAATTTTGGATTAAGGTTTATGGATTATGGGTTAGGGATTAGGGATTATGGATCAAGCATTAAGGATTAAAAATCAGGGATAAGAGATTACATATTAGAGATTAGAGATTATAGAATGGAGATTAAAGATTAGAGATTAGGGATTAAAGATAAGGGATTATAGATTAGGGATTGATAAGGGATTTAGAATTAAGGATTAGGGGATTAAGGATTAGGAATTAGGGAATAAGAAGGGAGAGATTTGAGAGTTGATATTAGGTCTTTAAAGATTTTGGAATAACTAATAGGGATTTATGATTAAGGATTAGTGATTAAGGATTATGGATTAGGGATTAAAGATGAAGGGATTAATTATTAGAGATTAAAGATTAAAAATTAAGAGTTAAGGGATTAATTATTAAGGATTAAGGATTAGAAATAACAGATTCGAGATTAGGGATTTAAGCTTAAGGATTATAGATTAGGAATGTATTAGAGATTAAGTATTAGGGATTAGGAAAATGAAAGAAAAAAGAATGATGGAAGAAACATGAAAGAAGAAGAAAGATGGAAGAAAGAAGATAAAGAAGAGAAAGAAGAAGAGGAAGAATAAAGAAGAATGAATAAAGAAGGAAGAAGGAAGAAGAGGCGAAGGAGGTATGAAAAATGAAGAACAGAGAAGAAAGATGAAAGAAAAAAGTTTAAAGAAATTAGAAGAAATAAGAAAGAAGAAAAAAGGTAGAAAAAGAAGAAGAAGGAAAAGGAGGTTGATGTGGAGAAGGAGAAGGGAAGGAGAAAGTGAAAGAGATGGAGAAGGCAATGGAGGAGGAGAAGGAGAACAAGTAGAAGAAGGGGAAGGAGAAGGATAAGGAGAAAGACGAGAGGAGAGGAAGAGGAAGAAGGAGAATGAGAAGAAGAATAAAGAAAAGAAGAAGAAGAAGAAGATGATGAAGATGAAGAAAAAGTAGAAATAAAAGAAGAGGAAGAAGAAGAAGAAGAATACAAAGAAGAGGAGGAGGGAGAAGAAGAGAACGAAGAAGAAAAAATAATGAAGATGGAGAAGAAGAAGAAGAAGAGGAAAAAGAAGTACAAGAAGAAAATGAAGAAGAACAAGAACAAGAAAAAGAACAAGAACAAGAAGAAGAAAAGAAAGAGAAAGATGACTAAGAAGAAGAAGAATAGGATGAAGAAAGAAGAAAGAATAAACATGAAAGAAGAAAGAAGAAAGAAGAAGAAGAAGAAGTAGAAGAAGAACAAGGAGAAGGAGAAGGAGTTGAAGAACGAGCAGAAGGAGGAGATGGATAAGGTGGAGGAGAAGGAGAAGGAGAAGGGGATGGAGAAGGAGAAGGTGAAGAAGTAGGACTAGGAGAAGGAGAAGGAGAAAGAGAAGAAGAAGGAGAAAGGGAAAGACTATGAGAAGGCAAAGGAGAAGAAGGAAAAGAAGAAGAAGAACAAGAACAAGAACAAGAACAAGAAATAGAAGAAGAAGTAGAAGGAGGATAAGAGGAAGAAGAAGAAGACGAAGAGAAGTGAGAAGAACAAGAAAAGGAGAAAAAAGAGAAGAAGAAGAAGTTGAAGAGGAAGAAGAAGTGGAAGAAGAAGAAGTGGAAGATAAAGAAGAAAAGGAGGAGGAAGAAGAAGAAGAAGAAAAAGAAGTTGAAGAAGAAGAATAAAAAGATGAAGAAGAAGAGGAAGAAGAAGAAGAAGCGAAAAATGAGGAAGAAGAGGAAGAAGAAAAACAAGAAGAAAATAGGGAAGAAGAAGGAGCAAATGAAGAAGAAGAAGAACAAGAAGAGGAAGAAGAAGAGGAAGAGGAAAAGGGATTGATTATGGATTAAGAGATAAGGATTAAGGAGAAATAGATTAGAGATTAAGGATTTAAGAGGGATGGAGTAGGGATTAAAGATTTGGTATTAGTGATTAGAGATTCAGCATTTGGGGTTAGGGAAGGATTGATTTAGTATTAAGCAATAAGGATTATGGATTAGGGTTAAGGAATAAAGGATTGCTTATTAGGGAGTAGAGATTAGGGAATAAGAAATTGGAATTAGGGATTAAGGATTAAGGATTTTAGATTAGGGATAAATGGATTAATAATTTAGGATCATGGATTTTAGATTAAGGATTAAGGGATTAATATTAAACATTAGGGATTACGAATTAGAGAATAGGGATTAAAGATCAGAGATTAGTTGTTAGGGATTTGAGATTAAGGATTAGGGATTAGAGATTAACGATTTGGAATTTGGTATTAGATATTAGATATTAGATATTAAATGTTAGATATTAGAGATTATAGTTTAAGGACTAGAGATTAAGGATTAGATGGTAGGGATTAAAAATTTAGAGATGGATTAAGGCTTATGGATTAGGGAGAAAGAAGAGGGAAGAAAGAAGAAGGTAGAAGGAAGCATGAAGAAGAAGAGGAGGAAGAAGAGGAAAAAGAACAAAAATAAAGTGGAAGAAGTTGAGGAATAAGGAAGAAAAAAGGAAGAGCAAAGAAGGAAGAAGAAGGTAAGAGGTAAGAAGAAGGAAGAGTGAAGAAGGAAGAAGAAAGAAGAAAGAAGAAAGTAGAAAAAAAAGAAGAAAGAAGAAAGAAGGAAGAAGAAGAAGAAGAAGAAGAAGAAGAAAAAGAAGGTGAAGAAAAAGGAGGGGGATGAGGAGAAGAAGGACCAGAAGGAGAAGGAGAAGGAGAAAGAGAAGGAGAAGGAGAAGGAGAAGGAGAAGGTGAAGGAGAAAGAGAAGGAGAAAGAGAAGGAGAACGAGAAGGAGAAGGTGAAGAGGAAGGAGGAGTAGGAGGAGGAGAAAGAGAAGGAGAGGGATAAAGACTAAAACAAGGAGATGAAGAAGGAGAAGCAAAAGAAGAAGAAAAAGAAGAAGAAGAAGGAGAAATAGAAGAAGAAGAAGAAAAGGAAATATAAGAAGAAGAAGAAGAAGAAGAAGAGGAAATAGAAGAAGAAGAAGAATAAGAGGAAAAGAAGAAGAGGTAGAAGAAAAAGAAAAAGAGGATGAAGAAGAAGAAGCAACCGTAGAAGAAGAAGAAGAAGAAGAGGAAAAAAATGAAAAAGAAGATGAAAAGGAAGATAAGAAAGAAGTAGAAGAAGATGATGAAGAAGAAGTAAAAGAAGAAGAAGGAAAAGCAAAAGAAGAGGAAAGAAGAAAAAGAAGAAGAAGATGAAAAGGAAGATAAGAAGCAAAAGAAGATGAAGAAGAGGAAAATAATGACGAAGAATAAGGGGTAGAAGAAGAAAGAGAAGAAGAAGAAGTGGTGGAAGAAGTAAAAGAAGTGGATGAAGAAATGGATTAAGTATTAGGGTTAGGCATTCGGGATTAGGTGTTAAGGATTATGGATTAGGGATTAATTATTAGAGACAAGGGATTATGGATTAGCAATTTAGGATTGGAGTTTAGGGATTAAAGATTAAAGAGTTAGGATTAAGGAATAAGTAAATGGGAGTAGGTATTAAGGATTTGGAATTATGGATTAAGGATGATGGGTTTAATGATTAGGGATTAAAGAGTTAAGATTAAAAGATCAATTAATAAGGTTTATGGATTAGGGATTTAAGGTTAAGGATTACAATTAAGAGAGTAGGGATTAACGATTAGAGATTAGTGATTATGGATTTTGGATTCAAAGTTTAGGATTAGAGACTAGGGATTAAGGATTATAGATTTAATGGTTATAATTAGGATTAGGACTTAGGGATTAAGGAAAATAATGATGAAGGATCAAGGATTAGGGATAAGATATTAGGAGAGGAGGGATTGGGGATTAGGCATTAGGGATAAAAGATTAAAGATTAAGTATTGGAGACTAAGGATTTAGGATTAAGGACAACGGAATAGAAATTTTGCATTAGGGGTTTAAGGATAAGGGATTAGGGACAAGAGATTAAGGAATAAGTAGTAGGGATAAAATTTAGGGATTAACGATTAAGTATTGAAGATTTGGGATGGATTAGATATCAACCAAGAAGGAGAAGAAGTAGTAGAAGAATAACAAGAAGAGAAAAAAAAGAAAATGAAGAAGAAGAAGAAGAAGTATAAGAAGACAAAGAGTAGGAAGAGAAAAAAGAAAAGGAGGAAGAAGAAGAAGAAGAAAAAGGAGAAGACGAAGAAGAAGAAAGAAAAGAAGAAGAAGTAGAAGAGGAAGATGAAGGAGGAGAAGAAGAAGAAGAAGAAAAAGAAGACGAAGAGGAAGTAGAGGAAAAAGAAAAGGAAAATGCGAAAGAAGAAGAAGAGGAAGAAGAAGAAGAAGAAGAAGAAGAAGAAGAAGAGATGATGATGATGATGTTGATGAAGAAGAAGTAGAAGATGAAAAAGAGGAAGAGGAAAAAGAAGAGCAAGAAGAAGGGGAAGAAAAAGAAGAAAAAGAGGATGAAGAAGTAGAAGAAGAAGAAGAATAAGAACAAGAAGACAATGAAAAATAAGACGAAGAAAAAGAAGAAGAAGAAGAAAGAAATGAAGAAGAAAAAGAGAAAGAAGTAGGAGAAGAAGAAGAAGAAGAAGTAGAGGTAGAAGAGGAAGAAGAGGACAAAGAAGAAGATGAAGAAGAAGAAGAAGAAGAGGAAGAAGATGAAGAAGAGGAAGAGGAAGAAGAAGAAGAAGAATGTGAAGGGTAAGAAGAAGAAGAAGAAGAAGAAGGAAATGAATAAGAAGGAGAAGAAGAAGAAGAAGTGGAAGATGAGGAAAAAGAAGAAGAAGAAGAAGAAGAAGAAGAAGAAGAAGAAGAAGTTGAAGAAGAAGAAGAGGATGGTGAAGAAGAGGAAGAAGATGATCAAGAAGAAGTAGAATAACATGATGAAGAAGAGGAAGAGGAAGAAGAAGATGGGGAATAGTAAGAATGAGAAGAAGGAGAAGAAAGTGATGAACTAGAAGAAGAAGTAGAAAAAGAAGAAGAAGAAGAAGAAGAAGAAGAAAAAGAAGAAATGAAGAGAAAGAAGAAGAAGAAGAAGTTCATGATGAAGAAATGAAGAGAAAGAAGAATCGAAAGAAGAAGATGATGAAGAAATGAAGAGAAAGACGAAGGAGGAGAAGGAGAAGGAGAAAGAGAAGGAGAAGGAGAAGGAGAAGGAGAAGGAGAAGGAGAAGGTGAAGGAGAAGGTGAAGGAGTAGGAGAAGGAGAAGGAGATGGAAAGGGATAAAGAAAAAAACAGGGAGATGAAGAAGGAGAAGCAGAAGAAGAAGAAGAAAAAAATGAAGAAAGAGAAATAGAAGAAGAAGAAGAAGAGGAAATATAAGAAAAGGAAGAACAAGAAGAAGAACAAGAAGAAGAAGAAGAGTAAATAGAAGGAGAAGAAGAACAAATGGAAAAGAAGAAGAGGTAGAACAAGAAGAAAAAGAGGAACAAGAAGAAGCAATAGTAGAAGAAGAAGAAGAAGAACAAGAAGATGAAAAAAACAAAAAAGAAGATGAAAAGGAAGATAAGAAAGACATGGAAGAAGATGATGATGAAGAAGAACTAAAGGAAGAAGAAGGAAAAGAAAAAGAAGAGAAAAGAAGAGAAAGAAGAAGATGATGAAAAGGAAGATGAGAAGCAGAAGAAGATGAAGAAGAGCAAATAATGAAGAAGAAGAAGGGGTAGAAGAAGAAAGAGAAGAAGAGGAAGAAGAGGTGGAAGAAGTAAAAGAAGTGGATGAAGAAATGGATTAAGTATTAGGGTTAGGCATTAGGGATTAGGTGTTAGGGATTATGGATTAGGGATTAATTATTAGAGACAAGGGATTATGGATTAGTAATTTAGGATTGGAGTTTAGGGATTAAAGATTAAAGAGTTAGGATTAAGGAATAAGTAAATGGGAGTAGGTATTAAGGATTTGGAATTATGGATTAAGGATGATGGGTTTAATGATTAGGGATTAAAGAGTTAAGATTAAAAGATCAATTAATAAGGTTTATGGATTAGGGATTTAGGGTTAAGGATTACAATTAAGAGAGTAGGGATTAACGATTAGAGATTAGTGATTATGGATTTTGGATTCAAGGTTTAGGATTAGAGACTAGGGATTAAGGATTATAGATTTAATGGTTATAATTAGGATTAGGACTTAGGGATTAAGGAAAATAATGATGAAGGATCAAGAATTAGGGATAAGATATTAGGAGGGGAGGGATTGGGGATTAGGCATTAGGGATAAAAGATAAAGGATTAAGTATTGGAGACTAAGGATTTAGGATTAGGGATAACGGAATAGAAATTTTGCATTAGGGTTTAAGGATAAGGGACTAGGCACTAGAGATTAAGGAATAAGTAGTAGGGATAAAATTTAGGGATTAACGATTAAGGATTAAGTATTGAAGATTTGGGATGGATTAGAGATCCACCAAGAAGGGGAAGAAGTAGTAGAAGAATAACAACAAGAGAAAAAAAATAAAAATGAAGAAGAAGAAGAAGAAGAACAATAAGAAGACAAAGAGTAAGAAGAGCAAAAAGAAGAGGAGGAAGAAGAAGAAGAAGAAAAAGGAGAAGACGAAGAAGAAGAAAGAAAAGAAGAAGTAGAAGAGGAAGATGAAGGAGAAGAAGAAGAAGAAGAAGAAGAAGAAGACGAAGAGGAAGTAGAGGAAAAAGAAAAGGAAAAAGCGAAAGAATAAGAGGAGGAAGAAGAAGAAGAAGGAGAAGAAGAAGGGATGATGATGATGATGATGAAGAAGAAGTAGAAGATGAAAAAGAGGAAGAGGAAGAGGAAGAAGAAGATAAAGAAGAAGGGGAAGAAAAAGAAGAAAAAGAGGAAGAAGAAGAAGTAGAAGAAGAAGAACAAGAACAAGAACAAGAACAAGAATAAGGACAAGAAGACAAAGAAGAAGAAGAGGAGGAAGACAAAGAAGAAGAAGAAGAAAGAAAAGAAGAAGAAAAATAGAAAGAAGTAGGAGAAGAGGAAGAAGAAGAAGTAAAGGTAGAAGAGGAAGAAGAGGACGAAGAAGAAGATGAAAAAGAAGAAGAGGAAGAAGATGAAGAAGAGGAAGAGGAGGAAGAAGAAGAAGAATGTGAAGGGTAAGAAGAAGAAGAAGAAGGAGATGAGTAAGAAGGAGAAGAAGAAGAAGAAGAAGTTGAAAAAATAGAAGAAGAAGAAGAAGTGGAAGATGAAGAGGAAAAAGAAGAAGAAGAAGATGAAGAAGAACAAGAAGAAGAAGTTGAAGAAGAAGAAGTGGATGGAGAAGAAGAGGAAGAAGATGATCAAGAAGAAGTAGAATAACATGATGAAGAAGAGGAAGAGGAAGAAGAAGAAGGGGAATAGAAAGAATGAGAAGAAGGAGAAGAAAGTGATGAACTAGAAGAAGTAGAAGAAGAAGAAGAAGAAGAAGAACTGAAGAGAAAGAAGTAGAAGAAGAAGAAGAAGTTGATGATGAAGAAAGGTAGAGAAAGAAGAATTAGAAGAAGAAGATGATGAAGAAATGAAGAGAAAGAAGAAGAAGAAGAAGTGAAAGTTGAAGTAGAAGAAGAAGAGATTGAAATTGAAAATAAAGAAGAAGAAAAGATGAAGAGGAATGAGAAGAGGAGGAAGAAGAAGAAGAATTAGAACGGTAATAAGAAGAAGAAGAAGTTCATGAAGCAGAAAAACATGAAGAAAATGAAGAAGAAGAAGAAAATGAAGAAGAAGAGAAAGAAGAAGAAGAGGAAGATGAAAAAGAAAAAGAAGAAGAAGAGGAAAGTGAAGAAGAAGAAGAAAAAGTAGAAGAGGAGGAAGAAGAAGAAGAGGAAGAAGAAGAATAGGAAGAGGAAGAAGGAATGGATTAGGGTTTACAGATTAGGACTTAGGGATTAATGATCAAGGATTGAGGAAGGAAGGATTATGATTTAGAGAAAGAAGTATTAGGGATTACAGATAAAGGAATATGAATTGAAGATTTAAATAGTGAGATTAGGGTTAGGATTAGAGATCAGGGATTAAGAATAGATATTAGGGATTAAGGATAAGAGATTAGAGATTTGGGATGTAGGATTTAGGATTAGAGACTAGCGATTAGAGATTAGAAATTAAGATGTTAAGGTTAGGATTTAAGATAATGGATTGGGGTTTAAGTATTTGGGATTAGTGATTAAGGATTATGGAATGGAAATTAGGTATTAGAGATTATGGATTATAGATTGGGGATTAGGGATTAAGGATTAGGTATTATAGATTAAAATTTAGGGATTAAAGATTAAGGATGATAAATTTGGGATGGATTGGAGATTAAGGATTAGGAATTAGGGAGAACGAAGAAGGAAGAATTAAAGAAGAAGGAAGAAGGAAGAAGAAGAAGAGGGATGAAAGAAGAAGGAAGAAGGAAGAAGGAAGATGGAAGAAGGAAGATGAAAGAAAGAAGAAGTAGAAGAGGAAGGAGAAGAGGAAGAAAAAAGAAGAAAGAAGATGAAAGAAGGAAGGAGGAAGGTGGTAGGAAGAAGGAAGAAGGAAGAACGAAGAAGGAAGAAGAAAGAAAAAACAAGAAAGTAGAAAGAAGAAAGCAGAAAGAAGAAAGAAGGAAGAAGAAGAAGAAGGAGGAGGAGAAGGAAAAAGAGGAGGATGAGGAGGAGGTGGAGAAGGAGAAGTGAAGTAAAAGTTGAATGAGATAGAGAAGGAGAATGATGAGGAGAAGGAGAACGAGTAGGAGTAGGAGAAGGAGAACGAGTAGGGGAAGGGGAAGGTGAAGGAGAAGGAGAAGGATGAGGAGAAAGACTAAGAGGAGACAAAGAAGAAAAAGAAAAATTAGAAGGATGAAATGAAGAAGAAGAAGAAGAAGGAGAAGAAAAACAAAAAATTAAAGAAGAAGAAGAAGAGGAAGAAGAAGAGGAGGAAGAAGAATAACAAAAGAAGAAAGAGAAGAAGAAGAAGAAGAAGAAGAGGAAGAAGAAGAGGAAGGTGATGAAGAAGAAGAAGTAGAGGTAGAAGTAGAAGAAGAAGATAAGGAAGAAGAAGTAGTAGAAGAAGAAGTAAAAGAAGAAGAAGAGGAAGAAGAAGAAGAAGAAGAAAAGGAAGAGAAAGATAAGGAAGAAGAGGAAGAAGAAGGAGAAGAAGTAGAGGTATAAAACGAAGAAGAAGAAGGAGAAATAAAAGAAGAAGGATAAGAAGAGGATGAGGAGAGGGATTGTTGATTAAACGTAAAGGATTAAGGATTAGGGATTAAGGAGAGAGGGATTAGAGTTTAGGTGTGAGGGATTAAGAATTATGGATTAAGGTTTATGGATTATGGGTTAGCGATTAAGGATTATGGATCAAGCATTAGGGATTAAAAATTAGGGATAAGAGATTACGTATAAGAGATTAGAGATTATAGAATGGAGATTAAAGATTAGAGATTAGGGATTAAAGATAAGGGATTATGGATTAGGGATTAAGGATTAGAGGATTAAGGATTAGGGTTTAGGGAATAAGAAGGGAGAGATTTGAGATTTGATATTACGTCTTTAAGGATTTTGGAATAACTAATAGGGATTTATTATTAAGGATTAGTGATTAAGGATTATGGTAAGGGATTAAAGATGAAGGGATTAATTATTAGAGATTAAAGACTAAAAATTAAGAGTTAAGGGATTAATTATTAAGGATTAAGGATTAGAGATAAGAGATTCGAGATTAGGGATTTAAGCTCAAGGATTATAGATTAGGAATGGATTAGAGATTAATTATTAGGGATTAGGAAAATGAAAGAAAAAAAAAAGATGGAAGAAAGATGAAAGAAGAAGAAAGATGGAAGAAAGAAGATGAAGAAGAGAAAGAAGAAGAGGAAGAATAAAGAAGAACAAATAAAGAAGGAAGAAGGAAAAAGAGGGGAAGGAGGTATGAAAAATGAAGAACAGAGAAGAAAGATGAAAGAAAAAAGTAGAAAGAAATTAGAAGAAATAAGAAAGAAGAAAAAAGGTAGAAAAAAGAAGAAGAAGAAGAACAAGATGAAGGAAAAGGAGAAGGTGGTTGTGCAAAAGGAGAAGGGAAGGAGAAACTGAAAGAGATGGAGAAGGCAAAGGAGGAGGAGAAGAAAAACAAGTAGAAGAAGGGGAAGGAGAAGGATAAGGAGAAAGACGAGAAGGAGAGGAAGAGGAAGAAGGAGAATGAGAAGAAGAATAAGGAAAAGAAGAAGAAGAAGAAGAAGAAGATGACGATGAAGAAAAAGTAGAAGAAATAAAAGAAGAGGAAGAAGAAGAAGAAGAAGAATACGAAGAAGAGGAGGAGGAGGAAGAAGAAGAGAAAGAAGAAGAACAAATAATGAAGAAGGAGAAGAAGAAGAAGAAGAGGAAAAAGAAGTAGAAGAATAAGAAAAAATGGAATTAGAAGAAAATGAAGAAGAAGAAGAACCAAAACAAGAACTAGAACAAGAAGAAGAAGAATAAGATGGAGAAAGGAGTAAGAAGAAAGAAGAAAGAATAAACCTGAATGAAGAAAGAAAAAAGAAGAAAGAAGAAGAACAAGAAGAAGTCGAAGAAGAACAAGGAGAAGGAGAAGGAGATGAAGGACAAGCAGAAGGAGGAGATGGAAAAAGAGGAGGAGAAGGAGAAGGAGAAGGGGATGGAGAAGGAGAAGGTGAAGGAGTAAGACTAGGAGAAGGAGAAGGAGAAGGAGAAGGAGAAGGAGAAAGAGAACAAGAAGGAGAAGGGGAAAGACTAAGAGAAGGCAAAGGAGAAGAAGGAGTAGAAGAAGCAGAAGAAGAAGAGGAAGAACAAGAACAAGAAATAAAAGAAGAAGAACAAGAACAAGAAATACAAGAAGAAGAAGAAGAAGACGAAGAGGAGTGAGAAGAACAAGAAAAGGAGAAAAGGGAGAAGAAGAAGTTGAAGAGGAAGAAGAAGAAGAAGAAGAAGAAGAAGAAGTGGAAGATAAAGAAGAAGAGGAGGAGGAAGAAGAAGAAGAAGAAAAAGAAGTTGAAGAAGAAGAATAAAAAGAAGAAGAAGAAGAGGAAGAAGAAGAAGAAAAAGAGAAATATTAGGAAGAAGAGTAAGAAGAGGAAGAAGAAAAACAAGAAGAAAATAAGGAAGAAGAAGAAGAAATGAAGAAGAAGAAGAACAAGAAGAACAAGAAGAGGAAGAAGAAGAGGAAGAGGAAAAAGGGATTGATTATGGATTAAGAGATAACGATTAAGGAGAAATAGATTAAGGATTAAGGATTTGAGAGGGATGGAGTAGGGATTAAAGATTTGGTGTTAGCGATTAGAGATTCAGGATTTGGGGTTAGGGTACGATGGATTTAGTATTAGGCAATAAGGATTATGGATTAGGGTTAAGGAATAAAGGATTGCATATTAGGGAGTAGAGATTAGGGAATAAGAAATTTGAATTAGGGATTAAGGATTAAGGATTTAAGATTAGGGATAAATGGATTAATAATTTAGGACTATGGATTTTAGATTAAGGATTAAGGGATTAATATTAAACATTAGGGATTATGAATCAGAGAATAGGGATTAGAGATCAGAGATTTGTTATTAGGGATTTTAGATTAAGGATTAGGGATTAGAGATTAACGATTTGGAATTAGGTATTAGATATTAGATATTAGATGTTAGATATTAGAGATTGTAGTTTAAGGACTAGAGATTAAGGATTAGATGGTAGGGATTAAAAATTTAGATTAGGGATTATGGATTAGGGGGAAAGAAGAAGGAAGAAAGAAGAAGGAAGAAGGAAGAATGAAGAAGAAGAGGAGGAAGAAGAGAAAAAAGAACAAAAAATGTAGTGGAAGAAGTTGAGGAATAAGGAAGAAACAAGGAAGAGCAAAGAAGGAAGAAGAAGGTAAGAGGTAAGAAGAAGGAAGAAGGAAGAAGGAAGAAGAAAGAAGAAAGAAGAAAGTAGAAAAAAAGAAGAAAGAAGAAAGAAAGAAGAAGAAGAAGAAGAAGAGGTGAAGAAAAAGGAGGAGGATGAGGAGAAGAAGGAGGAGAAGAAGAAGGAGAAGGAGAAAGGGAAGGAGAAGGAGAAGGTGAAGGAGAAGGAGGAGTAGGAGAAGGAGAAGGAGACGGAGAGGGATAATGACCAGAATAAGGAGATGAAGAAGGAGAAGCAGAAGAAGAAGAAAGAAAAGAAGAAGAAGGAGAAATAGAAGAAGAAGAACATAAGATATAAGAAAAAGAAGAAGAGGAAATTGAAGGAGAAGCAGAATAAGAGGAAAAGAAGAAGAGGTAGAAGAAGAAAAAAAGAGGAGGAAGAAGAAGCAACAGCAGAACAAGAAGAAGATCAAGATGAAAAAAACGAAAATGAAGATGAAAAGGAAGATAAGAAGCAGAAGGAAATGAAGAAGAGGAAAATAATGACGAAGAAGAAGGGGTAGAAGAAGAAAGAGAAGAAGAGGAAGAAGAGGTGGAAGAAGTAAAAGAAGTGGATGAAGAAATGGATTAAGTATTAGGGTTAGGCATTAGGGATTAGGTGTTAAGGATTATGGATTAGGGATTAATTATTAGAGACAAGGGATTATGGATTAGCAATTTAGGATTGGAGTTTAGGGATTAAAGATTAAAGAGTTAGGATTAAGGAATAAGTAAACAGGACTAGTTATTAAGGATTTGGAATTATGGATTAAGGATGATGGGTTTAATGATTAGGGATTAAAGAGTTAAGATTAAAAGATCAATTAATAAGGTTTATGGATTAGTGATTTAGGGTGAAGGACTACAATTAAGAGAGTAGGGATTAACGATTAGAGATTAGTGATTATGGATTTTGGATTCTAGGTTTAGGATTAGAGACTAGGGATTAAGGATTACAGATTTAATGGTTATAATTAGGATTAGAACTTAGGGATTAAGGAATGATGATGAAGGATCAAGGATTAGGGATAAGATATTAGGAGAGGAGGGATTGGGGATTAGGCATTAGGGATAAAAGATTAAGGATTAAGTATTGCAGATTAAGGATTTAGGATTATGTATAACAAATTAGAAATTTGGCATTAGTGTTTAAGGATAAGAGATTAGGGACTAGAGATTATGGAATAAGTAGTAGGGATAAAATTTAGGGATTAACGATTAAGGATTAAGTATTGAAGATTTGGGAAAGATTAGAGATCAACCAAGAAGGAGAAGAAGTAGTAGAAGAATAACAAGAAGTCAAAAAAAAAGAAAATGAAGAAGAAGAAGAAGAAGAATAAGAAGACAAAGAGTAAGAAGAGCAAAAAGAAGAGAAGGAAGAAGAAGAAGAAGAAAAAGGAGATGATGAAGAAGAAGAAAGAGAAGAAGTAGAAGAGGAAGATGAAGGAGAAGAAGAAGAAGAAGAAGAAGAAGATGATGATGATGATGAAGAGGATGTAGAGGAAAAAGAAAACGAAAAAGTGAAAGAAGAAGAAGAGGAAGAAGAAGAAGAAGAAGAAGAAGAAGAAGAGATGATGATGATAATGATGAAGAAGTAGAAGATGAAAAAGAGGAAAAGGAAGAAGAAGAGCAAAAAGAAGGGCAAGAAAAAGAAGAAAAAGAGGAAGAAGAACTGGAACAAGAACAAGAAGACAAAGAAGAAGAAGAGGAGGAAGAAAAAGAAGAAGAAGAAGAAAGAAAAGAAGAAGAAGAAAAAGAGAAAGAAGTAGGAGAAGAAGAAGAAGAAGAAGTAGAGGTAGAAGAGGAAGAAGAGGACGAAGAAGAAGATGAAAAAGAAGAAGAGGAAGAAGATGAAGAAGAGGAAGAGGAAGAAGAAGAAGAAGAATGTGAAGGGTAAGAAGAAGAAGAAGAAGAAGAAGGAGAAGAGTAAGAAGGAGAAGAAGAAGAAGAAGAAGTTGAAGAAATAGAAGAAGAAGAAGAAGTGGAAGATGAAGAGGAAAAAGAAGAAGAAGAAGTTGAAGAACAAGAAGAGGATGGAGAAGAAGAGGAAGAATATGATCAAGAAGAAGTAGAATAACATGTTGAAGAAGAGGAAGAGGAAGAAGAAGAAGGGGAATAGTAATAATGAGAAGAAGGAGAAGAAAGTGATGAACTAGAAGAAGAAGTAGAAGAAGAAGAAGAAGAAGAAGAAGAAATGAAGAGAAAGAAGAAGAAGAAGAAGAAGAAGTTGATGATGAAGAAATGAAGAGAAAGAAGAATCAGAAGAAGAAGATGATGAAGAAATGAAGAGAAGGAAGAAGAAGAAGTGAAAGTTGAAGTTGAAGAAGAAGAACAAAAAGAACTCGAAGAAGAGAAGAATAAAATATGATGAAGATGTCAGAGTAGAAGAAGAAGAACGATAAATTGAATTAGAACAAGAAGAAGAAGAAGAAGTGATTGAAATAGAAAATAAAGAAGAGGAAAAGATGAAGAGGAATGAGAAGAGGAGGAGGAAAAAGAAGAAGAATTAGAAAGCAAAAAAGAAAAAGAAGAAGATGATGAAGTAGAAGAACATGTAGAAAATTTAGAAGAACAAGAAGAGAAAGAAGAAGAACAGGAAGAAGAAAAAGAAAAAGAAGAAGAAGAGGAAAGTGAAGAAGAAGAAGAAAAAGAAGAAGAGGAGGAAGAAGTAGAAGACGTAGAAGAAGAAGTAGAAGAGGAAGAAGAAGAAGAGGAAGCGGAAGAATGAATGGATTAGGGTTTACAGATTAGGGCTTAGGGATTAAGGATCAAGGATTAAGGAAGGAAGGATTTGGATTTAAAGAAAGAAGTATTAGGGAATAGAGATAAAGGAATATGAATTAAAGATTTAAGATGGTGAGATTAAGGTTAGGATTAGAGATCAGGGATTAAGAATAGATATTAGGGATTAAGGATAAGAGATTAGAGATTTGGGATGTAGGATTTAGGATTAAAGACTACCGATTAAAGATTAGAAATTAAGAGATTAAGTTTAGGATTTAAGATAATGGATTGAGGTTTAAGTATTTGGGATTAGTGATTAAGGATTATGGAATAGATATTAGGGATTAGAGATTATGGATTATAGATTGGGGAATAGGGATTAAGGATTAGGTATTATAGATTAGAATTTAGGGATTAGAGATTAAGGATTAGAGGTTAGGGATTAAAGATTAAGGATGATAGATTTGGGATGGATTAGAGATTAAGGATTAGGAATTAGGGAAAATGAAGAAGGAAGAATTAAAGAAGAAGGAAGAAGGAAGAAGAAGAAAAGGGATGAAAGAAGAAGGAAGAAGGAAGAAGGAAGATGGAAGAAGGAAGATGAAAGATAGAAGAAGTAGATGGGGAAGTAGAAGAGGAAGAAAAAAGAAGAAAGAAGATGAAAGAAGGAAGGAGGAAGGTGGTAGGAAGAAGGAAGAAGGAAGAACAAAGAAGGAAGAAGAAAGAAGAAACAAGAAAGTAGAAAGAAGAAAGGAGAAAGAAGAAAGGAAGAAGAAGAAGAAGGAGGAGGAGGAGAAGTAAAAAGAGGAGGATGAGGAGGAGGTCGAGAAGGAGAAGGAGAAGTGAAGTAAAAGTTGAATGAGACAGAGAAGGAGAATGATGAGGAGAATGAGAATGAGTAGGAGTAAGAGAAGGAGAACGAGTCGGGGAAGGTGAAGGAGAAGGAGAAGGATGAGGAGAAAGACTAGGAGGAGACAAAGAAGAAGAAGAAGAAGGAAAATTAGAAGAAGAAGGAAATGAAGAAGAAGAAGAAGAAGGAGAAGAAAAACAAAAAATTAAAGAAGAAGAAGAAGAGGAAGAAGAAGAGGAGGAAGAACAATAAGAAAAGAAGAAGGAGAAGAAGAAGAAGAAGAAGAAGAAGAAGAAGAAGAGGAAGAAGAAGAGGAAGGTGATGAAGAAGTAGAGGTAGAAGTAGAAGAAGAAGATAAGGAAGAAGAAGAAGTAGTAGAAGAAGAAGTAAAAGAAGAAGAGGAGGAAGAAGAAGAAGAAGAAAAGGAAGAGAAAGATGAGGAAGAAGAGGAAGAAGAAGGAGAAGAAGTAGAGGTATAAAAAGAAGAAGAAGAAGAAGGAGAAATGAAAGAAAAAGGATAAGAAGAGGATGAGGAGAGGGATTATTGATTAAACGTAAAGGATTAAGGATTAGGGATTAAGGAGAGAGGGATTAGAGTTTAGGTGTAAGGGATTAAGAATTATGGATTAAGGTTTATGGATTATGGGTTAGGGATTAGGGATTATGGATCAAGCATTAGGGATTAAAAATTAGGGATAAGAGATTACGTTTTAGATATTAGAGATATAGAATGGAGATTAAAGATTAGAGATTAGGGATTAAAGATAAGGGATTATAGATTAGGGATTGATAAGGGATTTAGAATTAAGGATTAGGGGATTAAGGATTAGGGATTAGGGAATAAGAAGTGAGAGATTTGAGATTTGATATTAGGTCTTTTAAGGATTTTGGAATAAGAAATAGGGATTTATGATTAAGGATTAGTGATTAAGGATTATGGATTAGGGATTAAAGATGAAGGGATTAATTATTAGAGATTAAAGATTAAAAATTAAGAGTTAAGGGATTAATTATTAAGGATTAAGGATTAGAGATAAGAGATTCGAGATTAGGGATTTAAGCTTAAGGATTATAGATTAGGAATGTATTAGAGATTAAGTATTAGGGATTAGGAAAATGAAAGAAAAAAGAAAGATGGAAGAAAGATGAAAGAAGAAGAAAGATGGAAGAAAGAAGATGAAGAAGAGAAAGAAGAAGAGGAAGAATAAAGAAGAATGAATAAAGAAGGAAGAAGGAAGAAGAGGCGAAGGAGGTATGAAAAATGAAGAACAGAGAAGAAAGTTGAAAGAAAAAAGTATAAAGAAATTAGAAGAAATAAGAAAGAAGAAAAAAGGTAGAAAAAGAAGAAGAACAAGAACAAGAAGAAGAAGAGGGAAAAGGAGAAGGTGGATGTGGAGAAGGAGAAGGGAAGGAGAAAGTGAAAGAGATGGAGAAGGAGAACAAGTAGAAGAAGGGGAAGGAGAAGGAGAAGGAAAAAGACGAGAAGGAGAGGAAGAGGAAGAAGGAGAATGAGAAGAAGAATAAGAAAAAGAAGAATGAGAAGAAGATGATGATGAAGAAAAAGTAGAAGAAATAAAAGAAGAGGAAGAAGAAGAAGAAGAATACGAAGAAGAGGAGGAGGAGGAAGAAGAAGAGAAAGAAGGAGAACAAATAATGAAGAAGGAGAAGAAGAAGAAGAACAGGAAGAAGAAGAACAGGAAAAAGAAGTAGAAGAATAAGAAAAAGGAGAAGAAGAAGAACCAGAAAAAGAACAAGAAGAAGAAGAAGAAAACAAAGAGAAATATGAGGAAGAAGAAGAAGAATAGGATGAAGAAAGAAGAAAGAAGAAAGAAGAAGAAGAAGAAGAAGAAGAAGTACATGAAGAACAAGGAGAAAGAGAAGGAGATGAAGGACGAGCAGAAGGAGGAGAAGGAGAAGGAGAAGTAGAAGGGGATGGAGAGTAGGACTAGGAGATGCAGAAGGAGAAGGAGAAGGAGAAAGGGAAGAAGGAGAAGGGAAAAGACTACGAGAAGGCAAAGGAGAAGAAGGAGAAGAAGAACAACAACAACAACAAGAACAAGAAATAGAAGAAGAAGTAGAAGAAGAAGAAGAAGAAGAAGAAGAAGAAGATGGCAAAGAGGAGTGAGAAGAACAAGAGAAGGAGAAAAAGGAGAAGAAGAAGAAGTTGAAGAGGAAGAAGAAGTGGAAGAAGAAGAAGAAGAAGTGGAAGATAAAGAAGAAGAGGAGGAGGAAGAAGAAGAAGAAGAAAAAGAAGTTGAAGAAGAAGAATAAAAAGAAGAAGAAGAGAAATATGAGGAAGAAAAGGAAGAAGAGGAAGAAGAAAAACAAAAAGAAAATGAGGAAGAAGAAAAAGCAAATGAAGAACAAGAACAAGAAGAGGAAGAAGAAGTGGAAGAGGAAAAAGGGATTGAATATGGATTAAGAGATAAGAATAAAGGAGAAATAGATTAGGGATTAAGGATTTGAGAGGGATGGTGTAGGGATTAAAGATTTGGTATTAGTGATTAGAGATTCTGGATTTGGGGTTTGGGAAAGATGGATTTAGTATTAGGCAATAGGGATTATGGATTAGGGTTAAGGAATAAAGGATTGCATATTAGGGAGTAGAGATTAGGGAATAAGAAATTGGAATTAGGGATTAAGGATTAAGGATTTTAGATTAGGGATAAATGGTTTAATTTTTTGGGATTATGGATTTTAGGTTAAGGATTGAGGGATTAATATTAAACATTAAGGATTACTAATTAGAGAATAGGGATTAGAGATCAGAGATTAGTTATAAAGGATTTGAGATTAAGGATTAGGGATTAGAGATTAATGATTTGAAATTTGGTATTAGATATCAGATATTAGATATTAGATGTTAGATGTTAGAGATTATAGTTTAAGGACTAGAGATTAAGGATTAGATGGTAGGGATTAAAAATTTAGAGATGGATTAGGGATTATGGATTAGGAAGAAAGAAGAAGGAAGAAAGAAGAAGGAAGAAAGAAGAAGGAAGAAGGAAGAATAAAGAAGAACAGGAGGAAGAAGAGAAAAAAGAACTAAAAAAAAGAAGTTGAAGAAGAAGTTTAGGAACAAGGAAGAAAGAAGGAAGAGCAAAGAAGGATGAAGAAGGTAAGAGGTAAGAAGAAGGAAGAGGGAAGAAGGAAGAAGAAAGAAGAAAGAAGAAAGTAGAAAAAAAGAAGAAAGAAGAAAAAAGGAAGAAGAGGAAGAAGAAGAAGAAGAAGGTGAAGAAAAAGGAGGAGGATGAGGAGAAGGAGGAGAAGGAGAAGGAGAAGGAGAAAGAGAAGGGGAAGGAGAAGGAGAAGGTGAAGGAGACAGAGAAGGAGAAAGAGAAGGAAAAGGAGAAGGAGAAGGTGAAGGAGAAGGAGGAGTAGGAGAAAGAGAAGGAGAAGGAGAGGGATAAAGACAAAAACAAGGAGATGAAGAAGGAGAAGCAGAAGAAGAAGAAGAAGAAAAATAAGAAGAAAGAGAAATAGAAGAAGAAGAAAAAAGAGAAAATATAAGAAAAGGAAGAAGAAGAACAAGAACAAGAAGAAGAAGAAGAGGAAATAGAAGGAGAAGAAGAATAAAAGGAAAAGAAGAAGAGGTAGAAGAAAAAGAAAAAGAGGAAGAAGAAGAAGCAACAGTAGAACAAGAAGAAGAAGAAGAAGAAGAACAAGAACAAGAAGATGAAAAAAAAGAAAAAGAAGATGAAAAGGAAGATAAGAAAGAAGTGGAAGAAGATGATGATGAAGAAGAAGTAATGGAAGAAGAAGGAAAAGAAAAAGAAGAGAAAAGAAGAAAAACAAGAAGACGATGAAAAGGAAGATAAGAAGCAGAAGAAGATGAAGAAGAGGAAAATAATGAAGAAGAAGGGGTAGAAGAAGAAAGAGAAGAAGAAGAGGTGGAAGAAGTAAAAGAAGTGGATGAAGAAATGGATTAAGTATTAGGGTTAGGCATTAGGGATTAGGTGTTAGGGATTATGGATTAGGGATTAATTATTAGAGACAAGGGATTATGGATTAACAATTTAGGATTGGAGTTTAGGGATTAAAGATTAAAGAGTTAGGATTAAGGAATAAGTAAATGGGAGTAGGTATTAAGGATTTGGAATTATGGATTAAGGATGAAAGGTTTAATGATTCGGGATTAAAGAGTTAAGATTAAAAGATCAATTAATAAGGTTTATGGATTAGGGATTTTTGGTTAAGGATTATAATTAAGAGAGTAGGGATTAACGATTAGAGATTAGTGATTATGGATTTTGGATTCCAGGTTTAGGATTAGAGACTAGGGATTAAGGATTATAGATTTAATGGTTATAATAAGATTAGGACTTAAGGATTAAGTAATAATGATGAAGGATCAAAGATTAGGCGTAAGATATTAGGGGGGGAGGGATTTGGGATTAGGCATTAGGGATAAAAGATTAAGGATTAAGTATTGGAGACTAAGGATTTAGGATTAGGGATAACAGAATAGAAATTTTGCATCAGGGTTTAAGGATAAGGGATTAGGGACAAGAGATTAAGGAATAAGTAGTAGGGATAAAATTTAGGGATTAACGATTAAGGATTAAGGACTGAAGATTTTGGATGGATTAGAGATAAACCAAGAAGGAGAAGAAGTAGTAGAAGAATAACAAGAAGAGAAAAAAAAAGAAAATGAAGAAGTATAAGAAGACAAAGAGTAAGAAGAGCAAAAAGAAGAGGAGGAAGAAGAAGAAGAAAAAGGAGAAGACGAATAAGAAGAAAGAAAAGAAGAAGTAGAAGAGGAAGATGAAGGAGAAGAAGAAAAAGAAGAAGAAGAAGAAGAAGATGACGAAGAGGAAGTAGAGGAAAAAGAAAAGGAAAAAGAAAAAGAAGAAGAAGAGGAAGAAGAAGAAAAAGAAGAAGAAGAAGAGATGATGATGATGATGATGAAGAAGAAGTAGAAGATGAAAAAGAAGAAGAGGAAGAAGAAGAGCAAGAAGAAGGGGAAGAAAAAGAAGAAAAAGAGGAAGAAGAAGTGGAAGAAGAAGAAGAAGAAGAAGAAGAACAAGAACAAGAACAAGAATAAGAACAAGAAGACAAAGAAGAAGAACAGGAGGAAGAAAAAGAAGAAAAAGAAGAAAGAAAAGAAGAAGAAAAAGAGAAAGAAGTAGGAGAAGAAGAAGAAGTAGAGGTAGAAGAGGAAGAAGAGGACGAAGAAGAAGATGAAGAAGAAGAAGAAGAGGAAGAAGATGAAGAAGAGGAAGAGGAAGAAGAAGAAGAAGAATGTGAAGGGTAAGAAGAAGAAGAAGAAGAAGGAGATGAGTAAGAAGGAGAAGAAGAAGAAGAAGAAGTTGAAGAAATAGAAGAAGAAGAAGAAGTGGAAGACGAAGAGGAAAAAGAAGAAGAAGAAGAAGAAGAAGTTGAAGAAGAAGAAGAGGATGGAGAAGAAGAGGAAGAAGATGATCAAGAAGAAGTAGAATAACATGATGAAGAAGAGGAAGAGGAAGAAGAAGAAGGGGAATAACAAGAATGAGAAGAAGGAGAAGAAAGTGATGAACTAGAAGAAGAAGTAGAAGAAGAAGAAGAAGAAGAAGAAGAAGAAGAAGAAGAAATGAAGAGAAAGAAGAAGAAAAAGAAGAAGAAGTTGATGATGAAGTTATGAAGAGAAAGAAGAATCAGAAGAAGAAGATGATGAAGAAATGAAGAGAAAGAAGAAGAAGAAGAAGTGAAAGTTGAAGTAGAAGAAGAAGAACAAAAAGAACAAGAAGATGAGAAGAATAAAATATGATGAAGATGTAGGAGTAGAAGAAGAAGAATGAGAAATTCAATTAGAAGAAGAAAAAGAAGAAGAAGTGATTGAAATAGAAAATAAAGAAGAAGAAAAGATGAGGAATGAGAAGAGGAGGAAGAAGAAGAAGAATTAGAAAGGGAATAAAAAGAAGAAGAAGATGATGAAGCAGAAGAACATGAAGAAAATGTAGAAGAAGAAGAAGAATAGAAAGAAGAAGAAGAGGAAGAAGAAAAAGAAAAAGAAGAAGAAGAGGAAAGTGAAGAAGAAGAGGAAGAAAAAGAAGAAGAGGAGGAAAGAAGAAGACGAAGAAGAAGTAGATGAGGAAGAAGAAGAAGAGTAAGAGCAAGAAAGAATGGATCAGGGTTTACAGATTAGGGCTTAGAGATTAAGGATCAAGGATTAAGGAAGGAAGGATTTGGATTTAAAGAAAGAACTATTACGGAATAGAGATAAAGGAATAAGAATTAAAGATTTAGGATGGTGAGATTTTGGTTAGGATTTAAGATAATGGATTGGGGTTTAAGTATTTGGGATTAGTGATTAAGGATTATGGAATAGATATTAGGGATTAGAGATTATGGATTATAGATTGGGGATTAGGGATTAAGGATTAGGTATTATAGATTAGAGTTTAGGGATTAGAGATTAAAGATTAGAGGTTAGGGATTAAAGATTAAGGATGATAGATTTAGGATGGATTAGAGATTAAGGATTAGGAATTAGGGAGAACGAAGAAGGAAGAATTAAAGAAGAAGGAAGAAGGAAGAAGAAGAAGAGGAATGAAAGAAGGAAGATGAAAGAAGGAATATGAAAGAAAGAAGTAGAAGAGGAAGGAGAAGAGGAAGAACAAAGAAGAAAGAAGATGAAAGAAGGAAGGAGGAAGGTGGTAGGAAGAAGGAAGAAGGAAGAACGAAGAAGGAAGAAGAAAGAAGAAACAAGAAAGTAGAAAGAAGAAAGGAGAAAGAAGAAAGAAGGAAGAAGAAGAAGGAGGAGGAGGAGAAGGAAAAAGAGGAGGATGAGGAGGAGGTGGAGAAGTGAAGTAAAAGTTGCATGAGATAGAGAAGGAGAATGATGAGGAGAAGGAGAACGAGTAGGAGAAGGAGAAGGAGAACGAGTAGGAGAAGGTGAAGGAGAAGGAGAAGGATGAGGAGAAAGACTAGGAGGAGGCAAAGAAGAAGAAGAAGAAGGAAAATTAGAAGAAGAAGGAAATGAAGAAGAAGAAGAAGGAGAAGAAAAAGAAAAAATTAAAGAAGAAGAAGAGGAAGAGGAAGAAGTAGTAGTAGTAGTAGAAGAAGAAGAAGAGGAAAAAGAAGAGGAAGGTGATGAAGAAGAAGAAGTAAAGGTAGATGCAGAAGAAGAAGATAAGGAAGAAGAAGAAGTAGAAGAAGAAGAAGTAAAAGAAGAAGAAGAAGAAGAAATGGAAGAGAAAGATGAGGAAGAAGAGGAAGAAGAAGGAGAAGAAGTTCAGGAATTAAAAGAAGAAGAAGAAGAAGGAGAAATGAAAGAAGAAGGATAAGAAGAGGATGAAGAGAGGGATTATTGATTACACGTAAAGGATTAAGGATTAGGGATTAAGGAGAGAGGGATTAGAGTTTAAGTATGAGGGATTAAGAATTATGAATTAAGGTTTAATGATTATGGGCTAGGAATTAGGGATTATGGATCAAGAATTAGGGATTAAAAATTAGGGATTAGAGATTACGTATTAGAGATTAGAGATTATAGAATGGAGATTAAAGATTAGAGATTAGGGATTAAAGATAAGGGATTATGGATTAGGGATTGATAAGGGATTTAGAAATAAGGATTAGGGGATTAAGGATTAGGGAATAAGAAGGGAGAGATTTGAGACTTGATATTAGGTCTTTAAGGATTTTGGAATAAGTAATAGGTATTTATGATTAAGTATTAGTGATTAAGGATTATGGATTAGGGATTAAAGATGAAGGGATTAATTATTAGAGTTTAAAGATTAAAAATTAACGGTTAAGGGATGATTATTAAGGTCTAAGGATTAGAGATAAGAGATTCGAGATTAGGGATTTAAGCTTAAGGATTGTAGATTAGGAATTAATTAGAGATTAAGTATTAGGGATTAGGAAAATGAAAGAAAAAAGAAACAAGGAAGAAAGATGAAAGAAGAAGAAAGATGGAAGAAAGACGATGAAGAAGATAAAGAAGAAGAGGAAGAATAAAGAAGAATGAATAAAGAAGGAAGAAGGAAGAAGAGGGGAAGGAGGTATGAAAAATGAAGAACAGAGAAGAAAGATGAAAGAAAAAAGTAGAAAGAAATTAGAAGAAATTAGAAAGAAGAAAAAAAGTAGAAAAAGAAGAAGAAGAAGAAAACAAGAAGAACAAGGAAAAGGAGAAGGTAGATGTGGAGAAGGAGAAGGGAAAGAGAAAGTGAAAGACATGAAGAAGGCGAAGAAGGAGGAGAAGGAGAACAAGTAGAAGAAGGGGAAGGAGAACGATAAGGAGAAAGACGAGAAGGAGAGGAAGAGTAAGAAGGAGAATAAGAAGAAGAAGAAGAAGAAGAAGAAGATGATGATGATGAAGAAAAAGTAGAAGAAATAAAAGAAGAGAAAGAAGAAGAAGAAGAATACGAAGAAGAGGAGGAGGAAGAAGAAGAGAAAGAAGAAGAAAAAATAATGAAGAAGGAGAAGAAGAAGAAGAAGAAGAGGAAGAAGAAGAAGAGGAAAAAGAAGTAGAAGAATAAGAAAAAGGGGAAGTAGAAGAAAATGAAGAAGAACAAGAACAAGAACAAGAACTAGAAGAAGAAGAAGAAGAATAGGATCAAGAAAGGAGAAAGAAGAAAGAAGAAAGAATAAACCTGAATGAAGAAAGAAAAAAGAAGAAAGAAGAAGAAGAAGAAGAAGTCGAAGAAGAACAAGGAGAAGGAGAAGGAGATGATGGACGAGCAGAAGGAGGAGATGGAAATAGAGGAGGAGAAGGAGAAGGAGAAGGGGATGGAGAAGGAGAAGGTGAAGGAGCATGACTAGGACAAGGAGAAGGAGAAGCAGAAGGAGAAAGAGAAGAAGAAGGAGAAGGGGAAAGACTAAGAGAAGGCAAAGGAGAAGAAGGAGAAGAAGAAGCAGAAGAAGAAGAAGAAAAACAAGAAATAGAAGAAGAAGTAGAAGGAGACGAAGAGGAGTGAGAAGAACAAGAAAAGGAGAAAAGGGAGAAGAAGAAGAAGTTGAAGAGGAAGAAGAAGTGGAAGAAGAAGAAGAAGAAGAAGAAGAAGAAGTGGAAGATAAAGAAGAAGAGGAGGAGGAAGAAAAAGAAGAAGAAAAAGAAGTTGAAGAAGAAGAATAAAAAGAAGAAGAAGAAGAGGAAGAAGAAGAAGAAGAAGAGAAATATTAGGAAGAAGAGTAAGAAGAGGAAGAAGAAAAACAAGAATAAAATAAGGAAGAAGAAGAAGAAATGGAGAAGAAGAAGAACACGAAGAACAAGAAGAGGAAGAAGAAGAGGAAGACGAAAAAGGGAGTGATTATGGATTAAGAGATAAGGATTAAGGAGAAATAGATTAGGGATTAAGGATTTGAGAGGGATGGAGTAGGGATTAAAGATTTGGTATTAGTGATTAGAGATTCAAGATTTGGGGTTAGGGTACGATGGATTTAGTATTAGGCAATAAGGATTATGGATTAGGGTTAAGGAATAAAGGATTGCATATTAGGGAGTAGAGATTAGGGAATAAGAAATTTGAATTAGGGATTAAGGATTAAGGATTTAAGATTAGGGATAAATGGATTAATAATTTAGGATTATAGATTTTAGATTAAGGATTAAGGGATTAATATTAAACATTAGGGATTACGAATCAGAGAATAGGGATTAGAGATCAAAGATTAGTTATTAGGGATTTTATATTACGGATTAGGGATTAGAGATTAACGATTTGGAATTAGGTATTAGATATTAGATATTAGATATTTGATGTTAGATATTATAGATTATAGTTTAAGGACTAGAGATTAAGGATTAGATAGTAGGGATTAAAAATTTAGATTAGGGATTATGGATTAGGAAGAAAGAAGAAGGAAGAAGGAAGAATGAAGAAAAAGAGGAGGAAGAAGAGAAAAAAGAACAAATAAAAGAAGTGGAAGAAGTTGAGGAATAAGGAAGAGCAAAGAAGGAAGAAGAAGGAAGAAGGAAGAAGGAAGAAGAAAGAAGAAAGAAGAAAGTAGAAAAAAAGAAGAAAGAAGAAAGAAGGAAGAAGAAGAAGAAGAAGAAGAAGAAGGTGAAGAAAAATGAGGAAGATGAGGAGAAGAAGGAGGAGAAGAAGAAGGAGAAGGAGAAAGGGAAGGAGAAGGAGAAGGTGAAGGAGAAGGAGATGGAGAAAGAGAAGGAGAAGGAGAAGGAGAAGGTGAAGGAGAAGAAGGAGTAGGAGAAGGAGAACGAGAAGGAGAGGGACAAAGACCAGAATAAGGAGATGAAGAAGGAGAAGCAGAACAAGAAGAAAGAAAAGAAGAAGAAGGAGAAATAGAAGAAGAACAAGAGAAAATATAAGAAAAAGAAGAAGAAGTAGGAGAAATAGAAGAAAAAGAAGAGAAAATATAAGAAAAAGAAGAAGAAGAAGAAGAAGAAGAGGAAATAGAAGGAGAAGAAGAATAAGAGGAAAAGAAGAAGAGGTAGAAGAAGAAAAAAAAGAGGAGGAAGAAGAAGCAATAGTAGAAGAAGAAGATGAAGATTAAAAAAACGAAAAAGAAGATGAAAAGGAAGATAAGAAAGAAGTAGAAGAAGATGGAGATGAAGAAGAACTAAAGGAAGAAGAAGGAAAAGAAATAGAAGAGAAAAGAAGAAAAACAAGAAGACGATGAAAAGGAAGATAAGAAGCAGAAGAAGATGAAGAAGTGGAAAATAATGAAGAAGAAGAAGGGGTAGAAGAAGAAAGAGAAGAAAAGGAAGAAGTAAAAGAAGTGGATGAAGAAATGGAATAAGTATTAGGGTTAGGCATTAGGGATTAGGTGTTAGGGATTATGGATTTTGGATTAATTATTAGAGACAAGGGATTATGGATTAGCAATTATGGATTGGAGTTTACGGATTAAAGATTAAAGAGTTAGGATTAAGGAATAAGTAAATGGGAGTAGGTATTAAGGATTTGGAATTATGGATTAAGGATGAAGGGTTTAATGATTAGGGATTAAAGAGCTAAGATTAAAAGATCAATTAATAAGGTTTATGGATTAGGGATTTAGGGTGAAGGATTACAATTAAGAGAGTAGGGATTAACGATTAGAGATTAGTGATTATGGATTTTTGATTCAAGGTTTAGGATTAGAGACTAAGGATTAAGGATTACAGATTTAATGGATATAATTAGGATTAGGACATAGAGATTAAGGAATAATGATGAAGGATCAAGGATTAGGGATAAGATATTAGGAGGGGAGGGATTAAGGATTAGGCATTAGGGATAAAAGATTAAGGATTAAGTATTGGAGATTAAGGATTTTGGATTAGGGATAACAGATTAGAAATTTGGCATTAGTGTTTAAGGATAAGGGATTAGGGACTAGAGATTAAGGAATAAGTAGTAGGGATAAAATTTACGGATTAACGATGAAGGATTAAGTATTGAAGATTTGGGATGGATTAGAGATAAACCAAGAAGGAGAAGAAGTAGTAGAACAATAACAAGAAGACAAAAAAAAAGAAAATGAAGAAGAAGAATAATAAGAAAACAAAGAGTAAGAAGAGCAAAAAGAAGAGGAGGAAGAAGAAGAAGAAGAAAAAGGAGAAGACGAAGAAGAAGAAAGAGAAGAAGAAGAAGTAGAAGAGGAAGATGAAGGAGAAGAAGAAGAAGAAGAAGAAGAAGACGAAGAGGAAGTAGAGGAAAAAGAAAAGGAAAAAGCAAAAGAAGAAAAAGAGGAAGAAGGAGAAGAAGAAGAAGAAGAGATGATGATGATGATGATGAGGAAGAAGTAGAAGATGAAAAAGAGGAAGAGGAAGAAGAAGAGCAAGAAGAAGGGGAAGAAAAAGAAGAAAAAGAGGAAGAAGAAGAAGAAGAAGAAGAAGAAGATGAACAAGAAGACAATGAAGAAGAAGAGGAGGAAGAAAAAGAAGAAGAAGAAGAAAGAAAAGAAGAAGAAGAAAAAGAGAAAGAAGTAGGAGAAGAAGAAGAAGAAGTAGAGGTAGAAGAGGAAGAAGAGGATGAAGAAGAAAATGAAGAAGAAGAAGAGAAAGAAGATGAACAAGAGGAAGAGGAAGAAGAAGAAGAAGAACGTGATGGGTAAGAAGAAGAAGAAGAAGAAGAAGGAGAAGAGTAAGAAGGAGAAGAAGAAGAAGAACAAGTTCAAGAAAGAGAAGAAGAAGAAGAAGTGGAAGATGACGAGGAAAAAGAATAAGAAGAAGAAGAAGAAGTTGAAGAAGAAGAAGAGGATGGCAAAGAAGAGGAAGAAGATGATCAAGAAGAAGTAGAATAACATGATGAAGAAGAGGAATAAGAAGAAGAAGAAGGGGAATAGGAATAATGAGAAGAAGGACAAGAAAGTGATGAACTAGAAGAAGAAGTAGAAGAAGATGAAGAAGAAGAAGAAGAAATGAAGAAAAAGAAGAAGAAGAAGAAGAAGTTGATGATGAGGAAATGAAGAGAAAGAAGAATCAGAAGAAGAAGATGATGAAGAAATGAGGAGAAAGAAGAAGAAGTGAAAGTTGAAGTAGAAGAAAAACAACAAAAAGAACTAGAAGAAGAGAAGAATAAAATATGATGAAGTTGTAGGAGTAGAAGAAGAAGAATGATAAATTGAATTAGAAGAAGAAGATGAAGAAGAATAAGAAGAAGTGATTGAACTAGAAAATAAAGAAGAAGAAAAGATGAAGAGGAATGAGAAGAGGAGGAGGAAGAAGAAGAAGAATTAGAAAGCGAATAAGAAGAAGAAAAAGATGATGAAGCAGAAGAACATGAAGAAAATGAAGAAGAAGAAGAAGAAGAGAGAAGAAGAAGAGGAAGAAGAAAAAGAAAAATAAGAAGAAGAGGAAAGTGAAGAAGAAGAAGAAAAAGAAGAAGAGGAGGAAGAAGAAGAAGACAAAGAAGAAGAAGTAGAAGAGAAAGAAGGAATGGATTAGGGTTTATAGACTAGGGCTTAGGAATTAAGGATCAAGGATTAAGGAAGGAAGGATTTGGATTTAAAGAAAGAAGTATTAGGGAATAGAGATAAAGGAATATGAATTAAAGATTTAGGATGGTGAGATTAGGGTTAGGATTAGAGATTAGGGATTAATAATAGATATTAGGGATTAAGGGTAAGAGATTAGAGATTTGGGATGTAGGATTTAAGATTAGAGATTAGTGATTACAGTTTAGAAATTAAGAGATTAAGGTTAGGATTTAAAATAATGGATTGGGGTTTAAGTATTTCGGATTAGTGATTAAGGATTATGGAATAGATATTAGGGATTAGAGATTATGGATTATAGATTGAGGATTAGGGATTAAGGATTAGGTATTATAGATTAGAATTTAGGGATTAGAGATTAAGGATTAGATGTTAGGGATTAAAGATTAAAAATGATAGATTTGGGATGGATTAGGGATTAAGGATTAGGAATTAGGGAGAATGAAAAAGGAAGAATTAAAGAAGAAGGAAGCAGGAAGAAGAAGAAGAGGGATGAAAGAAGAAGGAAGAAGGAAGATGGAAGAAGGAAGATGAAAGAAAGAAGAAGTAGAAGAGGAAGGAGAAGAGAAAGAATAAAGAAGAAAGAAGATGAAAGAAGGAAGGAGGAAGGTTGTAGGAAGAAGGAAGAATGAAGAAGGAAGAAGAAAGAAGAAACAAGAAAGTAGAAAGAAGAAAGGAGAAACAAGAAAGAAGGAAGAAGAAGAAGAAGAAGGAGGAGGAGGTGAAGGAAAAAGAGGAGGATGTGGAGGAGGTGGAGAAGGAGAAGGAGAAGTGAAGTAAAAGTTCAATGAGATAGAGAAGGAGAATGACGAGGAGAAGGAGAACGAGTAGAAGTAGGAGAAGGAGAACGAGTAGGAGAAGGTGAAGGAGAAGGAGAAGGATGAGGAGAAAGACTAGGAGGAGACAAAGAAGAAGAAGAAGAAGGAAAATTAGAAGAAGACAAAAATGAAGAAGAAGAAGAAGAAGAAGAAGGAGAAGAAAAAGAAAAAAATTAAAGAAGAAGAAGAAGAAAAGGAAGAAGAAGAAGAGGAAGAAGAATAAGAAAAAAATAAGGAGAAGAAGAAGAAGAAGAAGAAGAAGAAGAAGAAGAGGAAGAAGAAGAGGAAGGTGATGAAGAAGAAGAAGTAGAGGTAGAAGTAGAAGAAGAAGATAAGGAAGAAGAAGTAGTAGAAGAAGAAGTAAAAGAAGAAGAAGTGGAAGAAGAAGAAGAAGAAGAAAAGGAAGAGAAAGATGAGGAAGAAGAGGAAGAAGAGGAAGAAGAAGGAGAAGATTAGAGGTATAAAAAGAAGAAGAAGAAGAAGAAGGAGAAATGAAAGAAGAAGGATAAGAAGAGGATGAGGAGAGGGATTATTGATTAAACGTAAAGGATTAAGGATTAGGGATTAAGGAGAGAGGGATTAGAGTTTAGGTGTGAGGGATTAAGAATTATGGATTAAGGTTTATGGATTATGGGTTAGGGATTAGCGATTAAAAATTAGGGATAAGAGATTAGTATTAGAGATTAGAGATTATAGAATGGAGATTAAATATTAGAGATTAGGGATTAAACATAAGAAATTATGGATTAGGGATTGATAAGGGATTTAGAATTAAGGATTAGAGGATTAAGGATTAGGGATTAGGGAATAAGAAGGGAGAGATTTGAGATTTGATATTAGGTCTTTAAGGATTTTGGAATAAGTAATAGGGATTTATGATTAAGGATTAGTGATTAAGGATTATGGATTAGGGATTAAAGATGAAGGGATTAATTTTTAGAGATTAAAGATTAAAAATTAAGAGTTAAGGGATTAATTATTAAGGATTAAGGATTAGAGATAAGAGATTCGAGATTAGGGATTTAAGCTTAAGGATTATAGATTAGAAATGGATTAGAGATTAAGTATTTGGGATTAGGAAAAGGAAAGAAAAAAGAAAGATGGAAGAAAGATGAAAGAAGAAGAAAGATGGAAGAAAGAAGATGAAGAAGAGAAAGAAGAAGAGGAAGAATAAAGAAGAATGAATAAAGAAGGAAGAAGCAAGAAGAGGGGAAGGAGGTATGAAAAATGAAGAACAGAGAAGAAAGATGAAAGAAAAAAGTAGAAAGAAATTAGAAGAAATAAGAAAGAAGAAAAAACGTAGAAAAAGAAGAAGAAGAATAACAAGAAGAAGAAGAGGGAAAAGGAGAAGGTGGATGTGGAGAAGGAGAAGGGAAGGAGAAAGTGAAAGAGATGGAGAAGGAGAACAAGTAGAAGAAGGGGAAGGAGAAGGATAAGGAGAAAGACGAGAAGGAGAGGAAGAGGAAGAAGGAGAATGAGAAGAAGAATAAGGAAAAGAAGAAGAAGAAGAAGATGATTATGAAGAAAAAATAGAAAAAATAAAAGGAGAGGAAGAAGAAGAAGAGGAATACGAAGAAGCGGAGGAGTACGAAGAACAAGAGAAAGAAGGAGAACAAATAATGAAGAAGGAGAAGAAGAAGAAGAAGAGGAAGAAGAAGAAGAGGAAAAAGAAGTAGAAGAATAAGAAAAAGGGGAAGAACAAGAACAAGAAAAAGAACAAGAACAAGAAGAAGAAAAGAAAGAGAAAGATGAGGAAGAAGAAGAAGAATAGGATGAAGAAAGAAGAAAGAAGAAAGAAGAAACATGAAAGAAGAAAGAAGAAAGAAGAAAGAAGAAAGAAGAAGAAGAATAAGAAGAAGAAGAAGTAAATGAAGAACAAGGAGAAAGACAAGGAGATGTAGGACGAGCAGAAGGAGGAGATGGAAAAAGAGGAGGAGAAGGAGAAGGAGAAGGAGAAGGAGAAGGGGATGGAGAAGGAGAAGGTGAAGGAGTAGGACTAGGAGAAGGAGAAGGAGAAAGAGAAGAAAAAGGAGAAGGGGAAAGACTAAGAGAAGGCAAAGGAGAAGAAGGTGAAGAAGAAGAAGAAGAACAACAACAACAACAAGAAAAAGAAGAAGTAGAAGAAGGAAAAGAAGAAGAAGAAGAAGATAACGAAGAGGAGTGAGAAGAACAAGACAAGGAGAAAAGGGAGGAGAAGAAGAAGTTGAAGAGGAAGAAGAAGTGGAAGAAGAAGAAGAAGAAGAAGTGGAAGATAAAGAAGAAGAGGAGGAGGAAGAAGAAGAAGAAGAAAAAGAAGTTGAAGAAGAAGAATAAAAAGAAGAAGAAGAAGAGGAAGAAGAAGAAGAAGAGAAAAATGAGGAAGAAAAGGAAGAAGAGGAAGAAGAAAAACAAAAAGAAAATAAGGAAGAAGAAGAAGAAGCAAATGAAGAAGAAGAACAAGAAAAGGAAGAAGAAGAGGAAGAGGAAAAAGGGATTGATTATGGATTAAGAGATAAGAATAAAGGAGAAATAGATTAGGGATTAAGGATTTGAGAGGGATGGAGTAGGGATTAAAGATTTGGTATTAGTGATTAGAGATTCTAGATTTGGGGTTTGGGAAAGATGGATTTAGTATTAAGCAATAGGGATTATGGATTTGGGTTAAGGAATAAAGGATTGCATATTAGGGAGTAGAGATTAGGGAGTAAGAAATTGGAATTAGGGATTAAGGATTAAGGATTTAAGATTATTGATAAATAGATTAATTATTTGGGATTATGGATTTTAGTTTAAGGATTAAGAGATTAATATTAAACATTAAGGATTACGAATTAGAGAATAGGGATTAGAGATCAGAGATTACTTATTAGGGATTTGAGATTAAAGATTTGGGATTAGAGATTAATGATTTGGAATTTGGTATTAGATATTACATATTAGATATTAGATGTTAGAGATTATAGTTTAAGGACTAGAGATTAAGGATTAGATGGTAGGGATTAAAAATTTAGAGATGGATTAGAGATTATGGATTAGGAAGAAAGAAGAAGGAAGAAAGAAGAAGGAAGAAAGAAGAAGGAAGAAGAAAGAATGAAGAAGAAGAGGAGGAAGAAGAGAAAAAAGAACAAAAAAAAAGAAGTGAAAGAAGAAGTTGAGGAATAAGGAAGAAAGAAGGAAGAGCAAAGAAGGAAGAAGAAGGTAAAAGGTAAGAAGAAGGAAGTGGGAAGAAGGAAGAAGAAAGAAGAAAGAAGAAAGTACAAAAAAAGAAGAAAGAAGATAGAAGGATGAAGAGGAAGAAGAAGAAGAAGAAGGTGAAGAAAAAGGAGGAGGATGAGGAGAAGGAGGAGAAGGAGAAGGAGAAAGAGAAGGGGAAGGAGAAGGAGAAGGTGAAGGAGAAGGAGAAGGAGAAAGAGAAGGAAAAGGAGAAGGAGAAGGTGAAGGAGAAGGAGGAGTAGTAGAAGGGGAAGGAGAAGGAGGGAGATAAAGACAAACAAGGAGATGAAGAAGGAGAAGCAGAAGAAGAAGTAGAAAAAAAGAAGAAGAAAGAGAAATAGAAGAAGAAGAAGAGGAAATATAAGAAAAGGAAGAAGAAGAACAAGAACAAGAAGAAGACGAAGAAGAGAAAATAGAAGGAGAAAAAGAATAAAGGGAAAAGAAGAAGAGGTAGAAGAAGAAGAAAAAGAGGAAGAAGAAGAAGCAACAGCAGAATAAGAAGAAGATGAAGAAGAAGAAGAAGAACAAGAAGAACAAGAAGATGAAAAAAATGAAAAACAAGATGAAAAGGAAGACAAGAAAGAAGTGGAAGAAGGTGATGAAGAAGAACAAAAGGTAGAAGAAGGGAAAGAAAAAGAAGAGAAAAGAAGAAAAACAAGAAGACGATGAAAAGGAAGATAAGAAGCAGAAGAAAATGAAGAAGAGGAAAATAATGAAGAAGAAGAAGGGGTAGAAGAAGAAAGAGAAGAAGAAGAGGTGGAAGAAGTAAAAGAAGTGGATGAAGAAATGGATTAAGTATTAGGGTTAGGCATTAGGGATTAGGTGTTAAGGATTATGGATTAGGGATTAATTATTAGAGATAAGGGATTATGGATTAGCAATTTAGGATTGGAGTTTAGGGATTAAAGATTAAAAAGTTAGGATTAAGGAATAAGTAAACAGGAGTAGTTATTAAGGATTTGGAATTATGGATAAAGGATGATGGGTTTAATGATTAGGGATTAAAGAGTTAAGATTAAAAGATCAATTAATAAGGTTTATTGATTAGGGATTTAGGGTTAACGATTATAATTAAGAGAGTAGGGATTAACGATTAGAGATTAGTGATTATGTATTTTTTATTCAAGGTTTAGGATTAGAGACTAGGGATTAGGGATTATAGATTTAATGATTATAGTTAGGATTAAGACTTCATGATTAAGGAATAATGATGAAGGATCAAGGATTAGGGATAAGATATTAGGAGGGGAGGGATTGGGGATTAGGCATTAAGGATAAAAGATTAAGGATTAAGTATTGGAGACTAAGGATTTAGGATTAGGGATAATGGAATAGAAATTTTGCATTAGGGTTTAAGGATAAGGGATTAGGGACAAGAGATTAAGGAATAAGTAGTAGGGATAAAATTTAGGGATTAACGATTAAGGATTAACTATTGATGATTTTGGATGGATTAGAGATCAACCAAGAAGGAGAAGAAGTAGTAGAAGAATAACAAGAAGAGAAAAAAAAGAAAATGAAGAAGAAGAAGAAGAAGAAGAAGAAGAATAAGAAGACAAAGAGCAAGAAGAGCAAAAAGAAGAGGAGGAAGAAGAAGAAGAAGAAATAGGAAAAGACGAATAAGAAGAAAGAAAAGAAGAAGAAGTAGAAGAGGAAGATGAAGGAGAAGAAGAAGAAGAAGAAGAAGAAGAAGACGAAGAGGAAGTAGAGGAAAAAGAAAAGGAAAAAGCAAAAGAAGAAGTAGAGGAAGAAGAAGAAGAAGAAGAAGAAGAAGAAGAGATGAGGATGATGATGATGGAGAAGAAGTAGAAGATGAAAAAGAGGAAGAGGAAGAAGAAGAGCAAGAAGAAGGGGAAGAAAAAGAAGAAAAAGAGGAAGTAGTAGAAGTAGAAGAAGAAGAAGAAGAAGAAGAAGAAGAATAAGAACAAGAAGACAAAGAAGAAGAAGAGGTGGAAGAAAAAGAAGAAGAAGAAGAAAGAAAAGAAGAAGAAAAAGGGAAAGAAGTAGGAGAAGAAGAAGAAGAAGTAGAGTTAGAAGAGGACGAAGAAGAAGATGAAGAAGAAGAAGAAGAAGAGGAAGAAGATGAAGAAGAGGAAGAGGAAGAAGAAGAAGAAGAATGTGAAGGGTAAGAAGAAGAAGAAGAAGGAGATGAGTGAGAAGGAGAAGAAGAAGAAGAAGAAGTTGAAGAAATAGAAGAAGAAGAAGAAGTGGAAGATGAAGAGGAAAAAGAAGAAGAAGAAGAAGAAGAAGTTGAAGAAGAAGAAGAGGATGGAGAAGAAGAGGAAGAAGAAGATCAAGAAGTAGAATAAAATCATGAAGAAGAGGAAAAAGAAGAAGAAGAAGGGGAATAGTAAGAATGAGAAGAAGGAGAAGAAAGTGATGAACTAGAAGAAGAAGTAGAAGAAAGTGATGAACTAGAAGAAGAAGTAGAAGAAGTAGAAGAAGAAGAAGAAGAAGAAGAAGAAGAAGAAAAAGAAATGAAGAGAAAGAAGAAGAAGAAGAAGAAGAAGTTGATGATGAAGAAATGAAGAGAAAGAAGAATCAGAAGAAAAAGATGATGAAGAAATGAAGAGAAAGAAGAAGAAGAAGTGAAAGTTGAAGTAGAAGAAGAAGAACAAAAAGGACAAGAAGAAGAGAAGAACAAAATATGATGAAGATGTAGGAGTAGAAGAAGAAGAACGAGAAATTGAATTAGAAGAAAAAGAAGAAGAAGAAGAAGAGATTGATATAGAAAATAAAGAAGAAGAAAAGATGAAGAGGAATGAGAACAAGAGGAGGAAGAAGAAGAATAATTAGAAAGGGAATAAGAAGAAGAAGATGATGATGAAGCAAAAGAACATGAAGAAAATGAAGAAGAAGAAGAAGAAGAGAAAGAAGAAGAAGAGGAAGAAGAAAAAGAAAAACAAGAAGAAGAGAAAAGCGAAGAAGAAGAAGAAAAAGAACAAGAGGAGGAAAAAGAAGAAGAGGAAGAAGAAGAAGAAGAAGTTGAAGAGGAAGAAAAAGAAGAGGAAGAGGAAGAAGAAATGATTAGGGTTTATAGATTCGGGCTTAGGGATTAAGGATCAAGGATTAAGCAAGGAAGGATTTGGATTTAAAGAAAGAAGTACTAGGGATTAGAGATAAAGGAATATGAATTAAAGATTATGTATCATGAGATTAGGGTTAGGATTAGAGATCAGGGATTAAGAATAGATATTAGGGATTAAGGATAAGAGATTAGAGATTTGGGATGTAGGATTTAGGATTAGGGACTAATGATTAGAGATTAGAAATTAAGAGATTAAGGTTAGGATTTAAGATAATGGATTGGGGTTTAAGTTTTTGGGATTAGTTATTAAGAATTATAGAATGGATATTAAGGATTAGAGATTATGGATTATAGATTGGGGATTAGGGATTAAGGATTAGGTATTATAGATTAGAATTTAGGGATTAGAGATTAAGGATTAGAGGTTAGGGATTAAAGATTAAGGATGATAGATTTGGGATAGATTAGAGATTAAGGATTAGGAATTAGATAGAACAAAGAAGGAAGAATTAAAGAAGGAAGAAGGAAGAAGAAGAAGAGGGATGAAAGAAGAAGGAAGAAGGAAGAAGGTAGAAGGAAGATGGAAGAAGGAGGATGAAAGAAACAAGTAGAAGAGGAAGAACAAAGAAGAAAGAAGATGAAAGAAGGAAGGAGGAAGGTGGTAGGAAGAAGGAAGAACGAAGAACGAAGAAGGAAGAAGAAACAAGAAACAAGAAAGAAGAAAGAAGAAAGGAGAAAGGAAGAAAGAAGGAAGAAGAAGAAGAAGGAGGAGGAGGAGATGGAAAAAGAGGAGGATGAGGAGGAGGTGGAGAAGGAGAAGGACAAGCGATGTAAAAGTTGAATGAGTTAGAAAAGGAGAATTATGAGGAGAAGGAGAACGAGTAGGAGAAGGAGAAGGAGAATGAGTAGGAGAAGGTGAAGGAGAAGGAGAAGGATGAGGAGAAAGACAAGGAGGAGACAAAGAAGAAGAAGGAAATGAAGAAGAAGAAGAAGAAAAAGAAAAAATTAAAGAAGAAGAAGAAGAAGAGGAAGAAGAAGAGGAGGAAGAAGAATAAGAAAAGAAGAAGAGAAGAAGCAGAAGAAGAAGAATAAGAAGAGGAAGAAGAAGAGGAAGATGATGAAGAAGAAGAAGTAGAGGTAGAAGAAGAAGAAGTAGTAGAAGAAGAACAAGTAAACGAAGAAGAGGAAGAAGAAGAAGAATAAGAAAAGGAAGAGAAAGATGAGGAAGAAGAGGAAGAAGAAGAAGAAGTAGAGGAATAAGAAGAAGAAGAAGAAGAGGAAGGAGAAATGAAAGAAGAAGGATAAGAAGAGGATGAAGAGAGGGATTATTGATTAGAGGTAAAGGATTAAATATTAGGGATTAAGGAGAGAGGGATTAGAGTTTAGGTGTGAGGGATTAAGAATTATGGATTAAGGTTTATGGATTATGGGTTAGGGATTAGGGATTATGGATCAAGCATTAGGGCTTAAAAATTAGGGATAAGAGATTACGTATTAGAGATTAGAGATTATAGAATGGAAAATAAAGATTAGAGATTAGGGATTAAAGATAAGGGATTATGGAGTAGGGATTGATAAGTGATTTAGAATTAAGGATTATGGGATTAAGGAATTGGGATTAGGGAATAAGAAGGGAGAGATTTGAGATTTGATATTAGGTCTTTAAGGATTTTGGAATAAGTAATAGGCATTTATGATTAAGGATTAGTTGTTAAGGATTATGGATTAGGGGATTAAAGATGACGGGACTAATTATTAGAGATTAAAGATTAAAAATTAAGAGTTAAGGGATTAATTATTAAGGATTAAGGATTAGAGATAAGAGATTTGAGATGAGGGATTTAAGCTCAAGGATTATAGATTAGGAATGGATTAGAGATTAATTATTAGGGATTAGGAAAATGAAAGAAAAAAAAAAGATGGAAGAAAGAAGATGAAGAAGAGAAAGAAGAAGAGGAAGAATAAAGAAAAATGAATAAGGAAAGAAGAAGGAAGAAGAGGGGAAGGAGGTATGAAAAATGAAGAACAGAGAAGAAAGATGAAAGAAAAAAGTAGAAAGAAATTAGAAAAAATAAGAAAGAAGAAAAAAGGTAGAAAAAGAAGAAGAAGAAGAACAAGAAGAAGAAGCAAAAGGAGAAGGTGGATGCGGAGAATGAGAAGGGAAGGAGAAAGTGAAAGAGGTGGAGAAGGCGAAGGAGGAAGAGAAGGGGAACTAGTAGAAGAAGGGGCAGGAGAAGGATAAGGAGAAAGACGAGAAGGAGAAGAAGAGGAAGAAGGAAAATGAGAAGAAGAATAAGGAAAAGAAGAAGAAAAAGATGATGATGATGATGAAGAAAAAGTAGAAGAAATAAAAGAAGAGGAAGAAGAAGAAGAAGAATACAAACAAGAGGAGGAGGAGGAAGAAGAAGAGAAAGAAGAAGAACAAATAATGAAGAAGGAGAAGAAGAAGAAGAAGAGGAAGAAGAAGAAGAGGAAAAAGAAGTAGAAGAATAAGAAAAAGGAGAAGAAGAAGAAAATGAAGAAGAAGAAGAACAAGAACAAGAAGAAGAAAAGAAAGAGAAAGATGAGGAAGAAGAAGAAGAATAGGATGAAGAAAGAAGAAAGAAGAAAGTATAAACATGAAAGAAGAAAGAAGAAAAAAGAAGGAAGAAGAAGAAGAAGAAGAAGAAGAAGAGAAGAAGAACAATGAGAAGGAGAAGGATATGGAGGACGAGTAGAAGGAGGAGATGAAAAAAGAGGAGGAGAAGGCAAGGAGAAGGTGATGGAGAAGGAGAAGGTGAAGGAGTAGGACTAGGAGAAGGAGAAGGAGAAGGAGAAGGAGAAAGAGAAGAAGAAGGAGAAGGGGAAAGACTAAGAGAAGGCAAAGGAGAAGAAGGAGAAGAAGAAGAAGAAGAAGAACAAGAAAAAGAAGAAGAAGTAGAAGAAGGAGGAGAAGAAGAAGAAGAAGACGAAGAGGAGTGAGAAGAACAAGAAAAGCAGGAAAAGGGAGAAGAAGAAGTTGAAGAGGAAGAAGAAGTGGAAGAAGAAGAAGTGGAAGATAAAGAAGAAGAGGAGGAAGAAGAAGAAGAAGAAAAAGAAGTTGAAGAAGAAGAATAAAAAGAAGAGGAAGAAGAAGAAGAAGAGAAATATAAGGAAGTAGAGCAAGAAGAGGAAGAAGAAAAACAAGAAGAAAATAAGGAAAAAGAAGAAGCAAATGAAGAAGAAGAAGAAGAAGAAGAAGAAGAGGAAGAGGAAAAAAGGATTGATTATGGATTAAGAGTTAAGGATTAAGGAGAAATAGATTAGGGATTAAGGATTTGAGAGGGATGGAGTAGGGATTAAAGATTTGGTATTAATGATTAGAGATTCAGGATTTTGGGTTAGGGAAGGATGGATTTAGTATTAGGCAATAGGGATTATGGATTAAGGTTAAGGAATAAAGGATTGCATATTAGGGAGTAGAGATTAGGGAATAAGAAATTTGAATTAGGGATTAAGGATTAAAGATTTGAGGTTAGGGATAAATGGATTAATTATTTAGGATTATGGATTTTAGATTTTGGATTAGGGGATTAATATTAAACATTAGGGATTACTAATTAGAGAATAGGGATTAGAGATCAGAGATTAGTTATTAGGGTTTTGAGATTAAGAATTAGGGATTAGAGATTAACGATTGGGAATTAAGTATTTGATATTAGATATTAGATATTAGATATTAGATGTTAGATATTAGAGACTATAGTTTAAGGACTAGAGATTAAGGAATAGATGGTAGGGATTAAAAATTTACAGATGGATTAGGGATTATGGATTAGGGAGAAAGAAGAAGGAAGAAAGAAGAAGGAAGAAGGAAGAATGAAGAGGAAGAGGAGGAAGAAGAAGAGAAAAAAGAACAAAAAAAGAAGTGGAAGAAGAAGTTGACGAATAAGGAAGAAAGAAGGAAGAGAAAAGAAGGAAGAAGAAGGTAAGAGGCAAGAAGAAGGAAGAGGAAAGAAGGAAGAAGAAAGAAGAAAGAAGAAAGTAGAAAAAAAGAACAAATAAGAAAGAAGGAAGAAGAAGAAGGAAGAAGAAGAAGAAGGTGAAGAAAAAGGAGGAGGATGAGGAGATGGAGGAGAAGAAGAAGGAGAAGGAGAAAGAGAAGGAGAAGGAGAAGGTGAAGGAGAAGGAGAAGGAGAAAGAGAAGGAGAAGGAGAAGGAGAAGGTGAAGGAGAAGGAGGAGTAGGAGAAGGAAAAGGAGAAGGAGAGGGATAAAGACCAGAACAAGGAGATGAAGAAGGAGAAGCAGAAGAAGAACAAAAAGAAGAAGAAAAATGAGAAATAAAAGAAGAAGAAGAGGAAATATAAGAAAAAGAAGAAGAAGAAGAAGAAGAAGAGGAAAAGAAGAAGCGGTAGAAGAAGAAGAAAAAGAGGAAGAAGAAGAAGCAACAACAGAAGAAGAAGAAGAAGAGGAAAAGAACGAAAAAGAAGAATGATGAGGAGAAGGAGAACGAGAAGGAGAAGGAGAAGGAGAACGAGTAGGAGAAGGTGAAGGAGAAGGAGAAGGATAAGAAGAAAGACTAAGAGGAGACAAAGAAGAAGAAGAAGAAGAAGGAAAATTAGAAGAAGGAAATGAAGAAGAAGAAGAAGAAGATGGAGAAGAAAAAGAAAAAATTAAAGAAGAAGAAGAAGAAGAGGAAGAAGAAGAGGAGGAAGAAGAATAAGAAAAGAAGAAGGAGAAGAACAAGAAGAAAAAGAAGAAGAAGGAGAAGAGGAAGAAGAAGAGGAAGATGATGAAGAAGTAGAGGTAGAAGAAGAAGAAGAAGAAGATAAGGAAGAAGAAGAAGTAATAGAAGAAGAAGTAAAAGAAAAAGAAGAGGAAGAAGAAGAAGAAGAAGAAGAAGAAAAGGAAGAGAATGATGAGGAAGAAGAGGAAGAAGAAGGAGAAGCAGAGGAATAAAAAGAAGAAGAAGAAGAGGAAGGAGAAATGAAAGAAGAAGGATAAGAAGAGGATGAAGAGAGGGATTATTGATTAGAGTTAAAGGATTAAGGTTTAGGGATTAAGGAGAGAGGGATTAGAGTTTAGGTGTGATGGATTAAGAATTATGGATTATGGTTTATGGATTATGGGTTAGGGATTAGGGATTATGGATCAAGCATTAGGGCTTAAAAATTAGGGATAAGAGATTACGTATTAGAGATTAGAGATTATAGAATGAAAATTAAAGATTAGAGATTAGGGATTAAAGATAAGGGATTATGGAGTAAGGATTGATAAGGGATTTAGAATTAAGGATTAGGGATTAGGGAATAAGAAAGGAGAGATTTGAGATTTGATATTAGGTCTTTAAGGATTTTGAAATAAGTAATAGGGATTTATGATTAAGGATTAGTGATTAAGGATTATGGATTATGGATTAGAGATGAAGGGACTAATTATTAGAGATTAAAGATTAAAATTAAGAGTTAAGGGATTAATTATTAGGGATTAAGCATTAGAGATAAGAGATTCGAGATTAGGGATTTAAGCTTAAGGATTGTAGATTAGGACTGGATTAGAGATTAAGTATTAGGGATTATGAAAATAAAAGAAAAAAGAAAGAAGGAAGAAAGTTGAAAGAAGAAGAAAGATGGAAGAAATAAGATGAAGAAGAGAAAGAAGAAGAGGAAGAATAAAGAAGGAAGAAGGAAGAAGAGGGGAAAGAGGTATGAAGAATGAAGAACAGAGAAGAAAGATGAAAGAAGAAAGTAGAAAGAAGAAAGAAGAAATAAGGAAGAAGAAAAAAGATAGAAAAAGGAGAAGAACAAGAAGAAGAAGAAGGAAAAAGAGAAGGTGGATGTGGAGAAGGAGAAGGGAAGGAGAAAGTGAAAGAGATGGAGAAGGCGAAGGTGGAAGAGAAGGAGAACAAGTAGAAGAAGGGGAAGGAGATGGATAAGGAGAAAGACGAGAAGGAGAAGAAGTGGAAGAAGGAAAATGAGAAGAAGAATAAAGAAAAGAAGAAGAAAAAGATGATGATGATGATGATGAAGAAAAAGTAGAAGAAATAAAAGAAGAGGAAGAAGAAGAAGAAGAATACGAACAAAAGGAGGAGGAAGTAGATGTGAAAGAAGAAGAACAAATAAAGAAGAAGGAGAAGAAGAAGAAGAAGAGGAAGAAGAAGAAGAGGAAAAAGAAGTAGAAGAATAAGAAAAAGGAGAAGAAGAAGAAGAAGAAGAACAAGAACAAGAACAAGAAAAAAAAGAGAAAGATGAGGAAGAAGAAGAATAATTGGATGAAGAAAATGAGGAAGAAAAAGAGTATGAAGAAGAGGAATAAAAAGAAGAAGAAGAAGAAGAATATGATGATGATGAAATGAAAGAAGAAGAAGAAGATGAAGAGGATGAATAGATTTGATTAAGGATTAAGGGTTAAGGATTATGGATTAAGGATTAAGGAGGGAGGGATTTGAGATTAGGTGTTAGGAATTAAGGATTATGGATGAAGGATTAGGGATTAAGGATAATGGATTGGGTATTAGGGATTTGGAAGGGATGGATAAGACATCATAGATTTTGGGATAAAATATAAGGAAGGTAGGGATTAAGGGGTAGGGATAAGGGAATAGGGATTAAGGATTACAGAGAAGATGGAGAAGAAGAAGAAGATGAATAATAAGTAGAAGAACAAGGAGAAGAGAAAGAAGAAGCAGAAAAAGAAAATGTAGAAAAAGAATAAGAACAAGAAGAAGATGATGATGATGATGAAGAAGAAGAAGAAGAGGAAGATGAGGAAGAAGAGATGGATTAACGATTATAGATTAAGGGTCGGGGATTAAGGATGGAAGGATTCAGGATTAAAGAAAGAAGTATTAGGGATTTGAGATAAAAGAAAATGTGTAAAAGATCTGGGAGAGAAGGATTAGGGATTAGGTATGAGAGATTTGTAATTACAGATTTTAGGGTTAGTAATTAGGAATTTGGGGTTTATGGATTAGAAGTTAGAGATTAATGATTAAGGATTAGGGAGTAGGGATAAATAAATAAGTAAAAGGGAATTAGGGTTAAGGATTAGTGATTAAGGATTACGGATTAATAGTTAGAGATGAAGGAATTAATTCTTAGATATTAGACATTAAAGATCAAAAATTAAGGGATTAATTTTTAAGGATTAAGGATTTTAGATTAGGGAATTAGAATTAGAGATTAGGAATTAGGGAATAAATATTAAGGATTAGGGATTAGAGATTAGAGATTGGGGATTTGGAATTAATGATTAAGAGATTAGGATTAAGATTAAATATTAAGGATTTGGATTTGGGGATTATGGATTAGTGATTAAGGATTAAAGAATAGGTATTAGAGATTAGCAATTAGGGATTAGTGATTAGGGATTAGAGATTAAAGATTAAAGAATAGGGATTAGGTATTAGAGATTAGATTTTAAGGATTATAAATTAGGTATTAGAGGTTAAGAATTAAGGATTATAAATTAGGGATGGATTAGAGATTAAGGATTAGGGCGATAGAAGAAGGAAGAATAAAGAAGCAAGGAGAAGAAGAAGGAAAAGGAAAAGGAGAAGGAGGAGAAGGAGAAAGTGAAGGAGACAGAGATGGAGGAGGAGAAGGAGAAGGTTAAGGAGAAAGCCCAAGACAAGGAGAGGAAAAAGAAGAAGGAAAAGGAGGAGAAGAAGAAGAAGAAGAAAGAAAAAAAGAAGAAGAAGATGATGAAGAAAAGAAAGAAGAAATAGAAGAAGAAGACGAAGAAGAAGGAGAGGAACATGAAAAGGAAGAAGATGAACAACAAAAGAAGAAGAAGAAGAATAAGAAGAAGAAAAAGAGGAAGAAGAAGAGGAAGAAGAAGAAGAAGAAAAAGAAGAAAAAAAAAGAAAAGGAAGAAGAAGAAGAAGAAGAAGAAGAAAAGGAAGAGAAAGATGAGGAAGAAGAGGAAGAAGAAGAATGAGATGAAGAAAATGTGGAGGAAAAAGAAATAAAGAAAAGGAATAAAAAGTAAAAGAGGAAGAAAAAATGAAAGAAGAAGAAGAAGAAGAAAAGAACAAATAGATGGATTAGGGATTAAGGGCTAAGGTTTAGCGAATAGGGATAAAGGAGGGAGGGGTTAAAGATTAGATGTTTGGGATTAAGGATTATGGATTAATGATTATGGATTAAGGATTAGGGATTAAGAATTAGGGATTGAAATTTAGGGATAATAGATAATGTATTAGGGTTTATAGATTATAGATTAGAGATTAAAGATTAGAGATTAGATATTAGGGATTATGAATTAAGCATTGATTAAAGATTAGGAATTAAGGATTAAAGAATGGGGATTAGGGGTTTGGGAGGGTTTGATAAGGTATTATAGATTTTGGGATGAGATATTAAGGAGAAATGGCTTAAAGAGTAGGGATTAAGGAAGAGGGATTAAGGATTCCTAAGTAGATAGAAAAGAAGAAGATGATGAAGAAGAATAACAACAAGAAGATAAAGAAGAAGAAGATGAAGAAGTAGAAGAAGAAGATGAAGAAGATAGGAAGAAGAGATAGAAGAGTTGGATTAAGGATTATGGATTATGGGTTAGTGATTAAACATTAAGGATTAAGGAAGGAAGGATTCTGGATTAAAGAACGAAGTGTTAGAGATTAGAAAAAGGAATATGGATTAAAGATTTGGGAGGAAAGGATTAGAGATTAGGTATTACAGATTAGGAATAAGGGATTTGAGAATTAGCAATTAGAGATTCGGGTTTATGGGTTAGCGATTAGAGATTAAGGATTAGGGAATAAGTAAAAGATATTTAGGATTAAGGACTAATGATTTTAAAGGATTAATTATCACAGATTAGGGATTAGAGATTACGGATATAAGATTAGTGATTAGGAATTAAGAAATAGACATTAAGGCTTAGGGATTAGAGATTAGGAATGTAGACTTTAGGATTAGAGATTTAAGATTAGGGATTAGACATTAAAGGATTATGATTACGATTAAAGACTAGGGATTTGGGTTTGGGGATTAAATATTAGTAAGGATTAGGGAGTAGAGATAAGGATTAAAGATTAGGGATTATTGATTCAAGATTAGGGATTAAGGATTAAGCATTAGATATTAGAGTTTAAAGAATAGAGATTAGGGATTAGAGGTTAAGGACTAAAGATTAAGGATTACTAATTACTGTTGGACTAGATTAAGGAATAGGGAATAGGAAGAAGGAAGAAGAAAGAAGAAAGAAGAAGAAGAAGAAGAAGGAAGAAAGAAGAAGGAAGAAGGAAGAAGGAAGATGGAAGATAGAAGAAAAAGAAGAGGAACAATAAAGAAGTAAGCAGAAAGAAGAAGAAAGATCCAAGAAGGAAAGAGGAAGGGGGTTAGAAGAAGGAAGAAGGAAGAAGGAAGAAGAAAGAAGAAAGAAGAAAGTAGAAAGAAGAAAGAAGAAAGAAGGAAAAGGTAGAAGAAGAAGAAGAAGGAGAGAGAAAAGGAAAAGGAGGATGAGGAGAAAGACGAGGGGCAAGAGAAGGAGACGGGAAGGAGAAGTTAACGGAGATGGAGAAGGAGAAAAAGGAGAAGGAGAATGAGCAAGACAAGGAGAAGGAGAAGGGTAAGACGAATCACCAGGAGAAGGAGCAAAAGTAGAAGAAGGGGAAGGAGGAGAAAAAGAAGAAGGAAAAGAGAATGAAGAAGAAGAAGAAGAAGAGGTAGAGGAAGAACAAAAGAAGAAGAAGGAGGAGAAGAAGAGAAGAAGAGGAAGAAGAAGAAAAGGAAGAAGAAGAAGATGAAGAAGAAGAAGCAGAAAATGATGAAGAAGAAGAAGAAAAAGAAGAAGAGGAAGAAGAAGATGAAGAAGAAAAAGAAGAGAAAGATGAGGAAGAAGGGGAAGAAGAAGAAGAAGAAGAAGAAGAAGAAGAAGAAAATGTGGAAGAATAAGAAGAAGAAGAGGATTAAAAAGAAGAAGAAGAAAAGGAAGAAGAAATGGAAGAAGAAGAAGAAGAGGATCAAGTGATGGATTAGGGATTAAGGAGGGAGGGATTAGAGATTTGGTGTTAGGGATTTAAGATTATAGATTGTGGATTAGGGATTAGGGATTAGGAATTAGGCATTAGTGATTAAAAATAAGGGATAAGAGATTACATATTAAGAATTAGAGAATATTGATTAAAGATTAGGAATTAGAGATTAAGGATTAAGTATTAAGGATTATGGATTAAGAATAGATTAGGGATTAGGAATTAAGGATTAGAGATTGAGGATTAATGATTATAGATTAGGGATTTGGGAGGGATCGATAAGGCATTACAGATTTTAGTATAAGAGATTAAGGAGTGAGCAATTAAGGAGTGGGGATTAGGGAATAGGGATTGAGGATTACGAAGAAGATGGAGAAGAAGATGAAGATGAAGAGGAATAAGAACAAAAACAATAAGAAGAAGTAGATGAAGATGATGAAGAAGAAGAAGAAAAGGAAGAAAAAGTGTAATAACAAGAAGAAGACAAAGAAAAAGAAGAATAAGAAGAAAAAAAAGAAGAAGAGGAAGATGAGAAAGCAGATGAAAAAGAAAATGCAGCAGAAGAAGAAGAAGAAGAAAAACAAAAAGAAGAGGAGGATGAAGAAGAAGAAGAAGAGGAAGAAGAAGATGATGAAGAAGAAGAAGAAGAAGGAAAAGAGTAAGAAAAAGAAGAATTATAAGACGAAGGTGAAGTAGTTGAAGAAGAAGAAGAAAAAGAAGTAGAGGAAGATGAAGAGTAGAAAGTAGAAGAAGAAGAAGAAGAAATGGATGATGAGGAGGCAAAAGAAGTAGAATAAGAAGTGAAGAAGAAAAGAATGAAGATAAAAAATAAGAAGAAGAAAAAGAGGAGGAAGAAGAAGAAGAAACAAAAGAAGAAGAATAAATAAAAGAAGGAGAAGAAATAAAAGAGGAAGATGAAGTAGTAGTAGTAATAGAAGAAGAAGAAGAAGAAAAAGAGGAAGAAGACGAAGAACAAGATGGGTAATAAGAAGAGAAAGTAGAAGAGGAAGAAGAAGAAGAAGAAGAAAAAGAAGAAGAAGAGGAAAAAGATGAAGGGGAAGAAGAACAAGACATAGAAGAAGAAGTAAAAGAAGAAGATGAGGAGGAAGAAGAAGATGAACAGGATGAAGAAGAAGAAGAGAAAGAAGAAGACGATGATATGCAAGAAGAAGAAGAAGAAGAAGAAGGTGAGGAATAAATGGAAGAAGAAGAAGACAAAGATGAGGAAGAAGTAGAAGCAAAAGAGGAAGAAGAAGAAGAAGAAAAAGAAGTATAAGAAGAAGAGGAAGAGGGGATGGATTTGGGATTAAGGATCAGGGGTTTGTGATTCGAGGTTAGGGATTAAGGAATCAATGATTAGGCACTAGGTATCAAGGAATATGGGTTCGGGATTTCGAGGTTAGCAATTTGGGATTAGCAATTTGGGATTAGGGATTAGGGAGTAGGGATTAAGGAATAAGTAATGGGGATTAAGGATTAGAGAAAAGATGAATAGATTAATGATTAGGGATTCAAAATTAATGAATTAATTATTAAGGATTATGAATTAGAGATTAAGAATTTAGGATTAGGGATTAGGATTAGAGAATATGGATTAAGAATTATGGATTGGAGATGAAAGTTTAGGGATTTAAGATTTAGGATTAGTGATAAGTGATAGAGATTATGGATTATAGAAAAGGGTTTAAGCATTAGGTATTAGTGATTAGAGTTTAAGGATTAGAGATTTGGTTTTAGAGGTTAATGTTTAAAGATTAAGGATTGGAAATTAAGGATTATAGATTACAGATAGTAATTAGGGGCTAGGGATTAAGGATTAGGGACTAGGGAATCGAGATTAAGAGTTAGGGATTAGAGGTTATAGATTATGAATTAAAGATGAATTACTATGGATTAGGGACTAGGGATTAGAAACAGGTAGACTAGGCATTATAGATTTAAGTATGAGAGATTACGGAATGAGGGATTAAGAAGTAAGGATTTGGTAATATAGATTAAAAATTACGAAGAAGGAGAACAAGAAGATGAAGAAGAAGAAAAAGAATAAGGAGAAGAAGAAGTAGTAGTAGAAGAAGAAGAAGAAGAAGAAGAAGAAGAAGAAAATGAATAAAATGAATAAGAAGAAGAAGACAAAGAGAAGAAGAAGAAGAGGAAGAGGTGGTTGAAGAGGAAAAGAAGAAGAAGAAGAAGGCAAAGAAGAAGAAGAAGAAAACAAGGAGAAGAAGAGAAAGAAGAAGAACAAGAACAAGTGGAAGAAGAAGGAGAAGAGTAAGAAGGAGTAGAAGAAGGTGAAGAAGAAGTAGTAGTAGTAGAAGAAGAAGAAGAAGAAGCAGAAGGACGAGAAGAAAAAGAAGAAGAAGAAGAAGAAGAAAAAAATGAAGAAGACAAAGAAGAAGAACAAGAAGAAGAGAAGAAGAAAAAGGTGAAGAAGAAGAGGAAGGAGAAGAAGAAGGCAAAAAAGAAGAAATAGAATAAGAAGAAGAGGAAGAAGAAGAAGGGGTAGAAGAAGGAAAATATATGGAAGATGGAGAAGTAGAAGAAGAAAGAGAAGACGAAGAAGGAGAAGAGGGAGAGGAAGAAGAAGAAGAAGAAGAAGTGTAAGAAGAAAAAATAGAAGAAGAAGAAGATGCAAAAGAAGTTGTGGAAGAAGAACAAAAGTTAGACGAAGAAAAAGAAGAAGAAAAAGAGGAAGAAGAAAAAGAATCAGAAGAAGTGGAAGAAGAAGAAGAAGAAGTGGAAGAAGTAGAAGATGCAAAAGAAGAAGAGGAAGATTAGGAAGAATAGGAAGAAGTATAGAACAAAGACGATGAATAAGAAGAAGTAGAAGGCAAAGATGATGAAGAAGAAGTAGAAGAGGAAGAAGAAGAAGAGGAAGAAGAAGTAGAAGAAGAAGAGGAAAAAGAGATAAATTAGGGATTAAGATTTAGGGCTATGGATTATGGTTCAATTAATAGTGACTAAGGAATGAAGGATTAGGGATTAGGTATAGGGGAATATCGAATAAATTTTAGGGGCGAAAGGATTGAGGAGTTAGGAGTTAATAATTAGGGATTCGGGATTTTGGGACTTAGTAATTTAGGATTAGAGATTGGACATTATTGAGTAAGGATTTGGGATTAAATTATTGGGATTAAGGAGTTAAGATTAGGGATTAAGGATTAAGGATATAGGATTAGAGATTAATGATTGATGATTAGATATTAAAGATTAAATATTAGGGATTAAGGATTTAAGATTATAGATTAAGGTTATAAGATTCAAGATTAGAGATTAAGAGATTAGGGAATAGAGATTAAGAGATTATGTATTAGGGATTAGAGAGAAGGAAGAAGGAGAAGAAGGAGAAGAAGAAGAAAAGGAAGAAGTAGAAGAAGAAGAAGAAGAAGAAGAAAAAGAAGAAGAAGACGAAGACAAAGAAGAAGAAGAAGAAGAAGAATAAGAAGAAGAGAAGTAGAAGAAGAAGAAGAAGATGAAGAAGAAAAAGTAGAAGAAGATGAAGAAAAAGAAGAAAAAGAAGAAGAGGAAGAAGAAGAAGATGATGAAGAAGAAGAAGAGGAAGAAGAAGAAGAAGCAAAAGAAGAAGAAAAAGAAAAAGAAATAGCAGAAGAAGAAGAACAAGGATAAGAAGGAGAAGAAGAACTAGAGGAAGAAAAAGAAAAAGAAGAAAAACAAATTGAGGAAGAAGATGAAGAAGAAGATGATGAGTAAGAACAAGAAGAAGAAGAAGAAAAGGAAAAAAAAGAAGAGGAAGAAGAAGAAGACATAGAAAAAGAAGAAGAAGAATAGGAAGAAGAAGAAGAAGAAGCAGAAAGAGAAGAATAAAAGAAGAACAAGATGAGGAAGAAAAAGAGGAGGAAGAAGAAGAAGAAGAAGATGATGAGGAAGAAGTGGAATAAGAAGAAGACAAAGATGATGAGGAAGACAAAGAACAAGGGGAAGAAGAAAAAGATGAAGAAAAGAAAGAAGAAGAAGAAGTAAAAGAAAAAGAAGAAGAAGAGTTGGATTATTGATTGGGGATTAGGGGTAGGGGTTAGGGATTAAGCATTATGTATCAGAGAATAAGGATTAAAGATTAAAGAGGGAGAGATTAGGGATAAGAGATTAAAGATTTAGGAGTTAGGAATTAGATATTATGGTTTATGGATTTAGGATTAAGTATTAGAAAGTAGGGATTAGGGAATAAGTAATAGGGATTTGGGATTTAGGATTAAGGATTAAAGATTAGGTATTTAGGAATAGGAATTAGGAATGAAAGGATTAATGATTAGGAATTAAGAATTAAGAGATTTATTACTAAGGACTAGTTTAAGATTAAGGATTAAGGATTAGGCAATAGGGTTATATATTAGAGATTAGATATTAGGAATGTAGGATTTAGAATTAGAGATTGGAGATTAGGGGTTAGAGATTAGGAGATTAAGATTAGCATTAGAGATTTGGGATTAATGATTCAAAATTAGCGATTAAGGATTAAGGATTAGGGATTAGTATTAGAGATTAAAGTTTAGGGATTAGAGATTGGGGACTAGAATTAATGATTATAGTTTAGGGATTAGAGATTTAAGATGGATTAAAGATTAACGATTAAGGATTAGGGAGAAGAAAGAAGGAAGAAGAAAGAAGAAGAAGAGGAAAGAAGAAGGAAGAAGGAAGAAGGAAGAAGGAAGAAAGAAGTAGAAGAGGAAGAACAAGAGGAAGAATAAAGAAGAAAGGAGGATGGAAGAAAGAAGAAGGAAGGAGGTAGGAAGAAGAATGAAGAAAGAAGGAAGAAGAAAAAAGGAAGAAAGTTGAAAGAAGAAAGAAGAAAGAAAGAAGAAGAAGAGGAAAAAGAAGAAGAAGAAGAAGAAGAAGGAAAAGGAGAAGTAGGAGATGAACAAAAAGAAGAATATGATGATAAAGAAGAAGAAGAAGAAGAAGAAGGAAAAGAAGAAGAAGAAGATGAAAACGAAGAAGATGATGATAAAGAAGAAGAAGAAGAATGGGAAGAGGAAGAAGAGAAAGAAGACGAAGAAGAAGAAGACGATGATGAACAGAAGAAGAAGGATAAGAGGAGGAGGAAGAACAAAAAGAAAAAGAAGAAGAAGAAAAGGAATAAGAAGAAGAAAAAGAAGAAGTTGAAGAAGAAGAAGAAGAAGAATAAGGGGAAGAAGAAGAAAAAAAAGAATTAGAAAGAAGAAGAAAGAAGAAAGAAGAAGAAAGAAGAAAGAAGAAAGAAGGAAGATAGAAAATCAAAGAAGAAAGAAGCAATAAGGAAGAAGAAATAAGTAGAAGGAAGAAGGAAGATGGAAGAAGGAAATAGGAGGACTAAAGTAGGAAGAAGGAAGTATGAAGTAGATGATGAAGAAGAAGAAGTCAAAGTAATGGAAGAGGAATATATAAAAGAAGACAAAGAACAAGTGAAAGAAGAAGAAGAAGAGAAAGAAGATGAAGAAGAAGAAGAAGAAGATGATAATGAGGAGGAGGAGGAGGAGGAGCAAGAAGAAGAAGAAGAAGAAGAAGAAGAAGAAGAAGAAGAAGTAGAAGAATAAGGAGAAGAAGTGGAAGAAGAAGACAAGGATGAAGAAGAACAAGAAGAAGAAGAAGAAGAGAAAGAAGAAGAAGAAGAAGAAGAGGAAATAGAAGAAGAAGAAGAAGAGGAGGAGAAAGAAGAAGAAGAAGACCAAGAAGTAAAAGAGAAAGAAGAGCAAGATGAAGATGAAAAAGAAGAACAACCAGAGGAAGAGAAGAAGAAAAAGATGATGAAGAAGAAGATGAAGAAGAAAAAGATGAAATAAAAGAAGAAGAAGAAGAACAAGAGGAAGATAAAGAAGAAGTAGAAGAAGAAGAAGATGATGGTGATAAAGAAATGAAAGAGGTGGAAGAAGAAGGAGGAGAAGTAGAAGGAGAAGAAGAAAAAGAAAAAGAATTAAATGTAGAATAAGTAGAGGAAAGAAGAAGTGTTAGGAGAAGAGGAAAAAGGACAGGAAGAACAAGAAGAAGAAGAGGAAGTGGAGGAAGAAGAACAAGAAGAACAAGAAGAGGAAAAAGAAGAAGAGAAAGCAAAAGAAGACATAGAAGAAGAAGTAGTATAAGAAGCGAAAGAAGAAGAAGTGGGAGAAGAAGAAGAAGAAAAAGAAGAGGATGAGGAAGAAGAGGAAGTGGAAGAAGTAAAAAAGGAGGAGGAGGAGGAGGAAGAAGAAGAAGAAGAAGAAGAAGAGGAAGATGAGGAAGAAGAAGAAGAAGAAGTCGAATATAAGGAAGAAGTTGAAGAAGGGGAAGAGGAAAAAGAAGACGAAGAGAACGAATAAAAAGAAGTATAAGAAGAAAAGGAAGAAGTGATATATTTGGGATTACGGGTTGGGGAGTAGGGACTAGAGATTAAGGAATGAATGATTAGGTATTAAGTATTAGGGAACAGAAGTTAAAGGTTATGGAGGTAGCGATTAGGGATGGTTGATTTTGGAGTTAGCAATTAGAAATAAGGGTTTAGGGATTATGGAGTAGGGATTAGTGAATAAGTCATTGGGATTAGGGATTAGAGATTAGCTATTATGTTTTTATGATTAATGATGAATGGATTAATGATTATATATTAGAGAGTAAGGATTAAAAATTAAGGGATTAATTATTAATGATTAGGGATTAGAGATTAGGAATTTAAGATTAAGGATTAGAGGATAGAGATTAGGAATGATGGATTAGGTTATAGTATTAGGGATACAAGTTTTAGAATTAGAGATTAGAGATTAGAGATTAAAGATTAAGGGATTAGGATAAGCATTAGGGATTAGGGATTAGGTGTTAAAGGTTAAGGATTAGCAATGAAGGAATAGGGATTAGGGATTAGGGTTAGGGACCGAGATAGGGATAGGGATTAAGGATTATAGATTGGGGATTAGGGATTATGTATTAAGGAATCAATTATAAGGATTAGAGATTTAGGATTAGAGGTTAGGGATTAAAGATTAAGGATTACAGTTTAGGGATTAAGGTTAATGATTTAAGATTAGGGATTACGGATTAACAATAGGGATTAGGGATTTAGGCATATGGATAAGGATTAAGGATTAAGGATTAGGGATTAGGAATTAGGGATTAGGAATTAGGGATTTGGGATTAGGGATTAGAGATTAGAGATTATAGATTGAGGATTGAAGGTTAAGGATTGTAGATTAAGGATAGATTAGGGATTAGGGATAAGGACTTAAGGAGGAATGGATTATGCATTATAGATTTAAAAATAAGAGATGAGGGAAGGAGGGTTTAAGGGGTAAGGATTACGTAATAGAAAAGAAGAAACAAGATAAGGAAGAAAATGAGGAAGAAGTGGAAGAAGAAGAAGAAGAAGAAGAAGAAGAAGAAAAAGTAGAAGCAGAAGTTGAAGAAGAAGAAGAAGAAGAAAAGAAAAGAAAAAGAAGAGGAAGAAGGAGAAAAAGAAGTAGAAGGGGAAGAAGAAGAAGGAGGAGGAGAAGGAGAAGAGTAAGAAGAAGAAGAGGAAGAAGAAAGTGAAGAAGTTGAAGAAGAGGAAGAAGAAGAAGAAGATGATGAAGAAGGAGAAGATGAAGAAGAAAAGGAAGAATAACAAGAAGAAGACAAGAAGAAAATTATGATGTGGAAGAAGAAGAAGAAGAAGAAGAAGAAATAAATGAAGAAGAAGAAGAAGAAGAAAAGGAGGAAAAAGAAGAAGAACAAGAAGAAATAAAAGAGAAAGAAGAAGAAGAAGAAGGAGAAGAAGAAGACAAAGTAGAAGAAGAAGTAGGGGAAGAAGATGAGGAAGATGAAGAGGTAGAAGAAGAAGAAAAAGAAGTAGTAGTAGTAGTAGAAGAAGAAGAAGAAGAAGAAGAAGAAGAAGGAGATGATGATGAAGAAGAAGAAAAGGAAGAAGAGGAGGTATAGAAGAATAGGATGAAGAAAAGACAAAGAAGAAGAAAAAAAAAGAAGAGAAGAAGAAGAATAAGAAGAAGAAGAAGAGGAAGAAGAGGAAGAATAAGAAGAAGAAGAGAATAAGGAAGAAAAATAAAAAAAAAGAAGAGGAAGATAAAGAAGAAGTAGAATACAAAGATGAAGAAGAAGAAGAAGAAGAAGAAGAGGAAGAGGAGATTCATTAGGGATTAGGAATCAGGGTTTAGGGATTAGGGTTTAATAAATGAATGATTAGGGATTATGTACAAGGGAATATTGACTAAAGATTAGGAAGGAAGGGATTAGGGATTTGTGAGTTTGTAATAAGGCATTAAGGATTAGGGAGTCAGGATTAGGGAAAAAATAAATTGGATTGGAGATTAAAGATTGGAGATTAAGGATTCGTGATATGTGGTTAGGGATAATGGATGGCATGATTACTAACTAGGGATTAGTGATAAATAATTAATGGTTTAATTATTAAGGATTAGGGTTTCGAGATTAAGGATTAGGGATTATGGAATAGCAATTAGGGAATAATGATTTGGGATTAAGGATTAAAGATGAGAGATTTGGGATATAGGATTCAAAATTAGATATTAGGGATTAAGGGTTAGACATTAAGAGATTAGCAATTAAGGATTTTGGGGAAAGACGAAAAAGAAGGAGATGAGTAAGAGGAAGAAGAAGTGAAGAAGTTGAAGAAGAAGAAGAAGAAAAGGAAGATGAAAAGGAAGGAGAAGAGATACAAGAAGAAGAAGAAGAAGAAGAAGGAGAAGAGTAAGAAGAAGCAATGAAGATGAAGAAGAATGAGAAGAACAGAAGGAGAAGAAGAAGAAGAAGAAGAAGAAGAAAAAGAAGAAAAAGAAGAAGAAGAAGGAGAAGAAGAAGAAGAAGTAAAATAAAAAGAAATTGAAAACGAATAAGAATTAGAACAAGAAGGAGAAGAAGAAGAAGAATAGGAAAAAAAAGAAGAAAAAGATGAAAAACAAGTAGAGGAAGAAGAAAAGGATGAATAAAAAGAGGAAGAAGAAGAAAAAGAAGAAGAAGAAGAAGAAGAAGAAGAAGAAAAAGAAGAAGAAGGAGAGGAAGAGGAATAGAAGGGGAAAAAGAACAATAAGTGAAAGAAGAAGAAGAAGAAGAGGAAAAAGATAAAGAAGAAGAAGAAGAGGAAGAAAAAGCAAAAGAAGATGAGAAAGAAGAAGAGGAGGAAGATTAGGAAGAAGAGGAAGAAGTAGAAGACAAAGATGAGGAAGAAGAAGAAGAGGAAGAAGATGTAGAAGTAGAAGAGAAAAAAGAGACAAATTAGGGATTAGAGATTTGGGGTTATGAATTAGGGTTTAAGGATTAGGGATTAAGGAATGAAGGATTAGTAATTACATATAAGGGAATATGGATTAAAGATTAAGGAGGAACAGATTAAGGATTTGGGAGTTAATAATTAGGGATTAGGGACTCAGGACTTAGGAGGTAGTAATTTGGGATTATCCATTAGGTTTTATAGATTATGGAATAAATAATTGAGATTAAGGATTAGAGATTAGAGATTAAGGATGAAGGGAAAGAGTAGAAGAAGAAGAAGAAGAAAGAGTAGAAGAAGAGAAGAAGAAAAAGAAATAAAAGAGGAAGAAGAATAAGAATAAGAAGGAGAAGAAGAATAAGAAGAAGAAGAAGAAGAAGAAGAGGAAAAAGAAGAAGAGAAAGAAGAAGAGAAAGAAGAAGTTGTAGAAGAAGAAGAAGAAGAAGAAGAAGAGAAAAAAGAAGAAGAAGAAGAAAAGGAAGAAGAAGAAAAAAAGAACCAGATGAGGAAGAAAAAGAAGAAGAAGAAGAAGAAGAAGAAGAAAAGGAAGATGAGGAAGAAGTGGAAGAAGAAGAAAGCAAAGATGAGGAGGAGGATGAAGAAGAAAAGGAAGAAGAAGAAGAAGAAGAAAAGGAAGATGAAGTAAAAGAAGAAGAGGTAGAAGAGGTCGAATTGAGGATTAGGGATAAACGGTTAGGGATTAAGGATTAAGGGCTAAGGATTATTGAATGAAGAATTATGGATTATGCATCAGAGAATAGAGATTAAAGATTGAGGAGGGAGAGATTAGGGATAAGGGATTAAAGATTTACGAGTTAGGAATTTGATATTAGAATTTATGGATTCGAGATTAGGGATTAAGTAGTAGGATTAGGAAATAAGTAATAGGATTTCGGATTAAGGAATAAGGATTAGATGTTCGGGACTAGGGATTAGGGATGAGGGGGTTTATGATTAGGGAATAATAATAGATAGATTTATACTAATGACAAGGGATTAGAGATTAGGGTTTAGGGATTAGGGAATGGGGTTAAAGAATAGAGATTAGATATTAGAGAAATAGGATTCAGGACTAAAGATTAGAGATTCGAAGATTAAGATTGGCTTTAGAGATTACGGATTAAGGATTCAAGATTAGCTTTAGAGATTAAAGATTAAGGATTAGGGATTAGTTATTAAGGATTATTGATTATAGGATAAGGATTAAGGATTGGGGAATAGGTAGTAGAGATTAGAGTTAAGGGATTAGAGATTTAAAATAGATTAGAGATTAAGGATTAAGAATTAGGGATAAGGAAGAAAGAAGGAAGAATGAATCAGGTAGAAGGAAGAAAGAAGTAGAAGAGGAAGAATAAGAGGAAGAATAAAGAAGAAAGGATGATGGCAATAAGGAAGAAGGAAAGTGGTAGGAAGAAAAATGAAGAAAGAAGGAAAAATAAAGAAGAAAAAGAAAGTAGAAAGAAGAAAGAAGAAAGAAGGAAGAAGAAGAAGATGATGATGAAGAAAAAGAAGAAGATGTTGATAAAGAAGTTGAAGAAGAGGAAGAATAAGAAGAGGAAGAAGAAGAAGAAGAAGAAGATGATGATGCTGATGAAGAGAAGAAGGACCAGAGGAAGAAGAAGAAGAAGAAGAAGAAAAAGAAGTTGAAGAAGAAGAAGAGAAAGGGGAGAAGAAGAAAAAAAGAAGTAAAAAGATGAAGAAAGAATAAAGAGGAAAGAACAAGGAAGAAAGAAGAAGCAAGAAGGAAGAAGGAATAAGGAGAAGGAAGATTGAATAAGGATGAAATAAGAAGCATAATGGAATAAGGAGGATGGAAGGAGGAAGAAGGAAGAAGGAAGAAGGAAGTAGATGAATTAGTAGAAGAAGAAGAAGTAGAAGAAGAGGAAGAGAAAGTGGAGGAGGATGAGGTAAAAGAAGAAGAACAAGGGGAAGAAGGGGAATAAGAGGAATAAGATGACTAGGACGAAGAGGAAGAAAAGAAGATGATGATAATGGTGAGGAAGAAGAAGAAGAAGTAGATGAAGGAAAAGAAGAATAAAAAGAAGAAGAAGAACAAGAATAATAAGAAGAAGAAGACGTGGACGAAGAAGACGAACAAGATGAAGAAGTTGAAGAAGAAGAGAATGAAGAAGAAGAAGAAGAAGAACAAGAAGAGGCAATAGAAGAAGTGAAAGAAGAAGAGGAAGAAGAAGAAGAAGATAAAGAAGTAAAAGAAAAAGAAGATGTGGAAGATGAAGAAAAAAAAGAAGTAAAACAAGATGAGTAGAAGAAGAAAAAGTAGAAGAAGAAGAAGAAGAAGAAGAAGAAGAAGAAGAAATAAAAGAAGAAGAAGAAGAAGAAGAAGAAGAAAAAGAAGATGATGAAGAAATAGATAGCAGAAGGAGAAGGAGAGGAAGAATTAGAAGTGGAAGAACAAGTAGAGGGAGAAGAAGGAAAAGGATAAGAAGAAGAAGAACAACAACAACAAGAACAAGAAGAAGAAGTTGATGAAAACGAAGAAAAGGAAGCAAAAGTAGACATAGAAGAAGAATAATAATTATAAAAAGAGGAAGAAGAAGAAGAAGATGAAGAAGAAGAAGAAGAAGAGGATGAGGAAGAAGAAGATGAAGATGAAAATGATGATGAAGAGGAGGAAGAAGAAGTCAAAGAAGGATTAAAGATTAAGGATTAAGGATTATAGATTCTTGATAGATTAGGCATTAGGGATAAAGATTTAGGGAGAAATGGATTGGGCAATATAGATTTAAGGATGAGAGAATATGGAGGGAGGGTTTAAGGAGTAAAGATTAAGGAATAAAGATAAAGGATTATGAAGAAGATTGTGGAGAAGAAGAAGTAGAAGAACATGGAATAGAAGTAGAAGAAGAAGAAGAAGAAGAAAAGGAAGAAAAAATGATAAGAAAAAGAAGAAGACAATGAAGAAGAAGAAGAAGAAGAAGAAAAAGAAGAAGGAAAAGAAGAAGAAGAAGAAGAAAATAAAGAAGACGAGGACGACAAAGAAGAAGAAGTAGAAGAAGAAGAAGAAGAAGAACAAGAAGAAAAAGAGGAAGAAGAAGAAGAAGAAGTAGAGGAGGAAGAAGAATAAGATGAAGAAGAAGAAGAAGAAGAAGAAGTGTAAGAAGAAGAAGAAGAAGAAGAAGTGTAAGAAGAAGATGAGGAAGAAGATGGTAAAGAAGTTGAAGAAGAGGTAATTAAAGAGGAGGAGGAAGAAGAAGAAGAAGAGGAAGGAGGAGGAGAAGATGAAGAAGAAAAAGTAGAAGAGAAAGATGAAGAGAAGAAGAAAAGTTGATGATGAAGAAGAAGAGGAAGAAATAAATGGAGATGAGCAAGAAGAATAAGTAAAAAGGGAAGAAGAAGTAGAAGAAGAAGAAGAAGAAGAAGAAGAAGAAGAAGAAGAAGAAATAAAAGAGAAAGAAGAAGAAGGACACGTTGGGGTAGAAGATGAGGAAGAAGAAGGGAAAGAAGAAGAAGGAAATGAAGTAGAAGAAAAAGATGAAGAAAAAGTAGAAGCAGAAGAAAAAGAAGAAGAGGAGGAAAATGGCAAAGAGGAGGAAAAAGAAGACATGGAAGAAGAAAAACAAGATGTGGTGTAGTGACTAGGGATTAAGGAATTAAGTATAGGGGAATATGAATTAAAGATTAAGAAGGAAGGGTTTAGGAATTTAGGAGTTAGCAATAAAGAATTAAGGATTAGCGAGTAAAGATTAAGGAAAAATAATTTTGATTAGGGACTAGAGATTTGGGGTATGGGGTTAGGGATAAATGATGGTGGGATTACTGACTAGGGAATAGAGATTAAGGATTAATTATTGTGGATTAAGATTTAGGATTAAGGATTTATGATTAAGGATTAGGGATTAGGAAATAGTGATTAACAAATAAAGATTTGGGATTAAAGATTAAAGATCAGAGATAATGGATATAAGATTCAGAATTAGAGATTAGGGATTAAGAGTTTTAGATTAGGAGATTATGGATTAGCAATTAAAGATTTGGGGGAAGGAAGAAAAGGAGATCAGTAAGAAGAAAAAGAAGTGAAGAAGTAGAGGAAGAGGAAGAAAAAGAAGAGGAATATGAAAAGGAAGGAGAAGAAGAAGAAGAAGAAAATGAAGGGGAAGATGAAGAAGAGAAGAAGTAAAAGAAGAAGAAGAGCAAGAAGAAGAGAAGAAGAAGAAGAAGAAGAAGAAGAAGAAGAAGGAGTAGGAGGAGAAGTAGAAGGAGAAGTAAAAGAAAAAGAAATTGAAGAGAAAGAAGTATAAGAAGAAAGCAAAGAAGAAGGAGAAGAGAAAGAGGAAAAAGAAGAGGAAGAAGAAGAAGACGTAAAAGAAGAAGATGAAGAAGAAGAGGAAAAAGATGAAAAAAAAAGAAGAAGATGAAGAGAAAGTAGAAGAAAAAGAAGAGAAAGATGTGAAAGAAGTGGAAGAAGTAAAAGCCAAAGATAAGGATGAAGAAGAAGAAGAGGAAGAAGAAGAAGAAGAAGGTAAGAAGAAGTAGAAGAAAAAGAGGAAGAAATGATGGATTAAGGATTATGGATTTTGAGTTAGTGATTAGGGATTAAGTGTTAAGGATATAAGATTAAGGATTAAGGATGAAGAGATTAAAGATTAGGGATTAGAAATTAGAGATATAAAATTAAGGGATTAGTCAAGTATTAGGCTTTAGAGATTTGGAATTTAAGATTAAGGATTTGGGATTGGGAATAGGGATTAGAGATTAAGGACTAAAGATAAGAGATTAGGATTACAAGATTCAAGATTAAAGATTAAAGATTAATGATTAAGTACTAGAGATTAATGATTAGGGACTAGAGAGAAGGAAGAAGAAGGAGAAGAGTAAGAAGAAGAAGAACAAGAAGAAGGTGAAGAAGTAGAAGAAGATGAAGAAGAAGTGGAAGATAAAGAGGAAGAAGAAGAAGAAGAGGAGGAAAATGAAGAAGTACAAGAAAAAGAAGAACAAGAAGAAGAGAATATGAAAAAGAAAGAGATGAAGAAGAAGAAGAGGAAGAAGAAAAAGAAGAAGAAGAAGAAATAGAAGAAGAAAAAGAAGTAAATAAAAAAGAAGAAGAATAATAAGGAGAAAAAGAAGAAGAAAAAGAAATAAAAAAGGAACAAGAATAAGAATAAGAAGGAGAAGAAGAAGAAGAGGAGGAGGAGGAAGAGGAAGAAGAAGAAAAAGAAGAAAAAGAAGAAAAATAGTAGAGAAAGAAGAAGAGTAAGAAGAAGAGCAACAAGAAGAAGAAGAAGAAGAAGAAGAAAAAGAAGAAGTAAAAGAAGAGGAAAAAAAGAGGAAAAAGAAGCAGTGGAAGAAGAAGAAGTCGTAAAAAAGAAGAAGAAGAGGAAGAAGAAGAAGAAGAAGAAGAAGAAAAGGAAGAAGAAGGGGATGAAAAGGATGAAGAAAAGGTAGAAGAAGTTGAAGAAGGGAAAGGATAATGGATGTAAGATTAAGCATTACATATTAGTGATTAGAAATTAGAGAGTAAGAGATCAATATTAGCATTAGAGATTAAGGATTAGGGATTAATGATTATGGATTAGGGAAGAAGAAGAAGAAGAAGAAGAAGAAGTACAAAGTAGAAGAAAGAAGAATGAAGAAAGAAGAAAGAGGAAAGAGGAAAAAAGAAAGAAGATGGAGTGAGGAAGAAACTTGAAGAAAGAAGGAATAAAAAAAAGGAAGAAAGAAGAAGGAATAAGGAAAGGGAAGAGGGAAGAAGGAATAAGGAATTTATAAGATGGAAGAAAGAATAAGGAAGATGGATGTAGGAAGAAGCAAGAAGAAGAAGAAGACAAAGAAGTGTAAAAGGAAGATGAAGAGGAAGATTAAGAGGTAAAAGAAGACGTAGAGAAAGAAGAAGAACACGAAAAGATGGAAGAAGAAGAAAAAGAAGAAGATAAAGAAAAAGAATAAGATGATAAGGAAGAAGAAGAACAAGAACAAGAACAAGAAAAAGGGCAAGAAAAGGAATAAGATGAAGAAGATGAAGAAGAAGTGGAAGAAGAAAACGAGGAAGAAGAGGAATAAAAAGATGAAGAAGATGAGAAGAAGAAGTAGACAAAGAGGAAGAAGAAGAAGTAGAAGAACAAGAAGAAGAAGATGGAGGAGGAGAAGAAGAAGAAATACAAGGAGAAGAAGAAGAAAAGGAAGTGGAAGAACAATAAGAAGAGCAAAAAGGTGAAGAAATAGAAGAAGAGTGGAAGAAGAGGAATAAGATGATGAAGAAGAAGTAAAAGAACAAGAAGAAGGAGAAGAAGAAGAACAAGAAGTAGAAGTAGTTGAAGAAGTAGAAGAAGTAGAAGATGAAGAAATCAAAGAAGAAGAAGAAGAAGACTTAGAAGTAAAGTAAAAGAAGAAGAGGAGGTAGAAAATGAAGAAGAATATGAACAAGAAGAAGAAAAAGAAGAAGTAGCAAAAGAAGAAGAACAAGAATAAGAAGAGGAAGAACCAGAAAAAGAAGAAGAGAAGAAGAAGAAGAAGAAGAAGAAGAGGAAGAGGGAGAAGAAGAAGTAGTAGTAGAAGAAGAAGAAGAAGAAGAAGAATCAGAGGAAGAAGAAGAAGAGGAAGATGAAGAAGAAGTGGAAGAAGAAGAAGAAGAAGAAGAAGAAGAAGAAAAAGATAAGAAAAAGAAGATGAAGAAGAAGTAGAGGAAAAAGAAGAAGAAGAAGAAATGGAAGATGAACAAAACCAAGAAGAAGAGGAAGAATGGGAAGAAGAAGAAGAAGAAGAAGATGAAAAAGAAGAATAAGAAGAAGAAGAAGCAAGAAGAAAAAAAAAGAAGGAAGAAGAAGGAAGAAAGAAGATAGATGAAGGAATAAGGAATAATGAAGAAGGAAGAAGGAATGAAGAAGAAGCAGAAGAAGTGGAAGTGGAAGAAGAGGAGGTGGAGGAAGATGAAGAGGAAGAAGAACAAGAAGAAGAGCAAAGAAGAAGAATATAAAAAAGAAGAAGAAGAAGAAGAAGATGAAGAAGGAGAAGTCATAGTAGTAGAAAAAAAGAAGATGAAGAAGAAGAAGCAGAAGAAGGCAAAGAAGATGAAGAAGAAGTATAAGAAGAAGAAGAAGTAGAAGAAGAAGAAGAAGAAGAAGAAGAAGTAGAAGACGAATAAGAAAAAGGAGCAGAACAAGAAGACGAAGAGGAAGAAGTAGTAGAAGAAGAAGAAGATGAAGAAGAAGAAGTAGATGACGAGGTAGAAAAACATGAAGAAGAAGAAAAAGAAGAGAAAGAAGAAGATAGGGTATGGATTTGTGGGTGATTACTTAAGGATTAGAATTAGGTATTAAGGATTAGGGATTAGGCATTTGTGAGGGGTGGATTCGGGACTATGGATTAGCGATTAAAGATTAGGGATTAACCATTAGGAATTCTGAATAAGGGTTTGGGTTATGGTTTAGTGATTAGTTATTAAGAAATATGGATTTTAAAATAAGGATTAGGAATTAAGGATTGAGGATTAAGGATTAAACGTTAAGGATCAGGGATAAAGTATTATGGATTATATATTAGAGATTAAGGATTAAAGGTTAAGAATTAGGGATTAAGAATTATCGATTAGAGGATTAAGAATTAAGTATTAGGGATTATGGATTAAAGATGGAGGATTAGGGTTTAGGGATTATGAATTAAGGCTTAAAGATTAGTGATTTTGGAATAAGAATTTAGGATAAGAGATTAGAGATTAGGGATTAGTGATTAAGGATTAAAGATTAGTGATTAGGGTTTAGGAATTAGAGATTAAGGTTTATGTATTAAAGATTTAAGACTAAATATTAGGGATTAGGGATTAAGAATTAGGGTCTAAGGAATAGGGATTATGAATTAAGGATAATGGTTGGATTAAAGATTAAATATTACAAATTAGTTATTAGGGATTGACATTAAGGATTAAGGATTAGATACTAAGATTTGGGATTATGGAGAGAGGGATAATACATTATCGATTAGTGATTAGGGAGAGCGAGATTAGGGATTACAGTTTTGGGATAAAGAAGAAGGAGAAGAAAAAGAAGAATAAGAAGAAGTCGAAGAAGATGTCAAAGATGATGAAGAAAAAAGAAGAATGAAAGAAATAAGAAGGAAGAAGAAGAAAAAAGAAAAAAGAAGAAGAAAGAAGAAAAAAGAAAGAAAAAGAAGAAAGAAGAAAAAAGAAAGGGAAAGATGAAGGAAGAAGGAAGAAGAGCGAAGCAAGAAGCAAGATTAAAGAAGGAAGAAGCAAGAAGGAAAAAGGAAGAAGGAAGAAGAAAGCAGGAAAGAAGAAAGAAGATGGAAGAAGGAAGAAGAAATAAAAAAGAAGAAAGAAAAAAGAAGAAAAAAGAAAGAAGAAGAAGCAGCAGAAGGAGAAGGAGAAGGAAATGGAGGAAAAGGAGAACGAGAACAAGAAGAAGAAGAAGATAAAGAAGATGAGGAAGAAGAACAATAGGAAAAAGAGGAGGAAGAAGAATTAGAAGTACAAGAAGATGAAGAAGAAGAAGAAGAAGAAGTAGAAGTAGTAGTAGAAGAAGAAGAAGAGGAAGAAGAAGAATAATAAGAAGAAGAAAAAGAAGAAAAAGAAGAAGAAGAAGAAGAAGAAGAAGAAGAGGAAGAAGAAGAAGAAGAAGAGGAAGAAGAAGACGAAGAGAAAGAGGAGGAAGAAGAAGAAGATTAAGAAGAAGAACAAGTAGAGATAGATAAGGAAGAAGAGAAAAAAGAACAGGAAGAAGAGGAGCAAGAAGAAGAAGACGAAGAAGAAGAAGAAGAGAATGAAGAAGTGGAGGAAGAAGAGAAACTAGAGAAGGAAAAAGAAGAAAGAGAAGAAGTATGAAAAGAAGAAGGAGAAGAAGAAAATGAAGGAAAAGAGAAAGAAGAATAAGAAGAAGGAAAAGAAGAAGAAGAAGAAGAAGAAGTTGATGATGAAGAAGAAGAGAAAGAAGAAGAAGAAGAAGAAGAAGAAGAAGAAGAAAAGGAAGATCAAGAAGAAGAAGAGGAATTAGGAGAGAAGGAAGATGAAAGGTAGAAAGAAGGAGGAAGGAAAAATGATGAAGGAAAGCGGAAGGAAGAAAGAAGAAGGAAGAAGAAATTAAAAAGAAGAAAGGAGGAAGAAGATGATGAAGAAGAAGAACAAGGAGAAGAAGAAAAAGAAGACGAAGTAGAAGGAGAAGAGGAATCGAAAGAAGAACAAGAATAAGAATAAGAAGTGAATCAAGAAGAAAACGAAGAAGAAGAAGAAAAGGAGACAAAAGAAGATGATGATGATGAAGAAGAAGAAGAATAGGAAGAAGAAGATGTAGAAGAAAAAGAAGAAGTAGACAAACAGGAAGAAGATAAAGAAGAAGAAGTAGAAGAAGAAGAGGGAGGTTAAGAAGAACAAGAAGAAAAGAAGAAAAAAAGAAAAATGAGATGATGAAGAAGAAGAAGAAGAAAAAGAAGAAGAAGAAGATGAAGAAGAAGAAAAAAATTAGAAAAAGAAGAAGGTGGAGATGGAGAAGAAGAAAAAGAAGAAGAAAAAGAAAGGGAAGAGGAAGAAGAACAAGAAGAAGAAGAAGAATAAAAAGTAGAAGATGAAGAAGAACAAGAAAAATGAGAAAAACAAGTAGTGGAAGAGGAAGAGGAAGAAGAAGAAGAAGATAAGGAAGTTGAAAAAGAAGAAGAGGAAGAAGAAGAAGACGTAGAAGAAGAAGACAAAGAAGAATAAGAGGAAAAAGAAGAAGAAGAAGAGCAAGAAGAAGAAGATGAGGAAAAAGAAGAAGAAGAAGAAGAAGAGGAAGAAGAAGGCAATGTTAAGGAAGAAAAGAAAGAAGTAGAAGAAGAAGAGGGAGAGGATGAAGAAGAAGGAGAGGAATAAGAGATAGAATAGTGATTAAGGATCAGGTGTTAAGGGTTAGGGATTAGAAATTAGGGATTAAGGAATGAAGGGTTAGGGATTATGTATCAGGGAGTAAAGATTAAAAATTGGGAGGGAAAGATCAGGGATTATGGATTTGAGAGTTATAATCAGGGTTTCAAGTTTATGGATTAGGTTTTATGGAGTAGGGATTTGGGATTAAGTAAAAGAGATTTGGGATTAGGGATTAAAGATTAAGGATTAGAGATTACAGGTTATGGATGAAGGGATTATTGATTAGGGATTAAAGAATAGGTATTAAGATTTAAGGGATTTATAAATAAAGGTTAAGTATTAAAGATTAAGGATTTAGGATTAGGGATAAGTGATTGGGGAATATAGTAAATTATTAGAGATTAGGTATGTAAGATTCTAGATTAGAGTTAAAGATTAAGGGTTAAAAATTAAGGACTAGAGATTAAGGGATTGCGATTAATATTAGAGATTAGCGATTAAGGATAAGGGATTAAAGATTAGAAATTAACGATTAGAGATTAGTGATTACGCATTAGAGACAAGGGATAGGGATTAAAGATTAGAGATCAGCGATTATGGATTATGGATCATAGATTAAGAATTAGGTATTACAGATTAAAGTTTAGGAATGAGAGATTTGTTATTTTAGGTTTACTAGATTAAAGATTAATGATTAAGTATTAGGGAAAAGGAAGAAGGAAAGAAAGAAAAGGACCAAGTTGGAAGAAGGAAGAAGAAAGAAGGGAGAAAGAAAAGGAAGAAGAGGAAGAAGAAGAGCAAGAATAAAGAAGAAAGAAGGAAGAAGGAAGGAAATAGAAAGAACGAAGAAGAAAATAGAAAGAAGAAAGAAGAAAGAGGAAAAAAGAAAGAAGGAAGAAGAAGAGGAAAAAGAAGAAGAAAAGAAAGGAGTATGAAAAGAAGAAGAAGAAGAAGAAAATGATGATGATGATGACGATGATGAAGAAGAAGAAGAATAAGAAGAGAAAAAGAAGAAGAGGAAAAAGAAGAAGAAGAAAAAGAAGAATAAGAATAAGAAGAAGAAGAAGAAGAAGAAGAAAAGAAGAAGGAGAAGATGAAGAAGAAGTAGAAGAAGAAAAGAAGAAGAACAGGATGAAGAAGAATAGGAAGAAGAAGAAGAAGATTAATCAGAAGAAGAAAAAGAAAAAGAGGAAGTGGAAGAAGAAGAAGAAGAAGTAGAAAGAAGAAGAGAGAAGAAAGAAGAAATAGGAAGGAAGAAGAAAGAATAAAGTAGGAAAAAATAAGAAACAAGAAGGAAGAAGGAATAAGAAAAGTAAGAAGGAAGAAACCGGAAATAAGAAGAAATAAGGAATAAGGAAGATGGATGAAGGAAGAAGGTAGAAGATGAAGAAGAAGAAAAAGAAGAAGATGATGATGATGATGAAGTAGAGGAAGAAGAAGAGGAAGAGGCAGAAGAAGAGGAAGAGGAAGGGAAGAAGAAGAAGAAAAGGAAGAAGAAATTGGAGAAGAAGAGCAAGAACAAGAACTAGAACAAGAAGATGATGACAAAGAAGAAGAAAAAGAAGAAGAAGAAGAAGAACAAGAACAAGAAGAAGAAGAAGAAGAAGAAAAAGAGGTAGAAGAAGATAGGGAAGAAGAAGAAGAAGATAAGGAAGAAGAAGAGAAGCAGAAGAAGAAGAAGAAGAAGACGAACAAGAAGAAGAAAATAAAATAGAAGAAGAAGAAGAAGATGAAGAAGAACAAAAGAAGAACAAGAAGAAGAAGAAAAAGAAGGCAAAGAATTAGAATAAGAGAGGAAGAAGAAGAAGAAGATGAAGAAGAAAAAAGTAGATGAATAAGGAAAAGAAGAGGAAGAAGATGATGAAGAAGAGTAGTAGTAGTAGAAGAAGAAGAAGAAGAAGTAGTACTAGAAGATGAAGAAGAAGGGGAAGAAGAAGAAGCAAAAAGAAGAAGTGAGAAGAAAGAAGAATAGCATAGAAGAAGAAAGAATATAGTTGGAAAAAAGAAACAAGAAGGAAGAAGGAATAAGGAAAAGGAAGAAGAGAGAAAGAGGAAATAAGAAGGAACAAGGAATAAGGAAGACGGAAGAAGGAAAAAGGAGGAAGATGAAAATGAAGAAGAGAAGATGATGATGATAATGAAGAAGAAGAGGAAAAGAATGAGAAAGAGGTGGAAGAAGAAGAAGAGGAAGGCGAAGAAGAAGAAGAAGAGTAAGAAGAAGTTGGAGAAGAAGATTAAGAACAAGAAAAGAAGAAGAAGATCAAGAGAAAGAAGGAGAAGAAGAAGTAGAAGATGAAAAAGAAGAAGAAGAAGAACAAAAAGAGGAAGAAAAAGACAAGAAGAAGAAGAAGAAGAGAAGATTAAGAAGAAGAAGAAATAGAAGAAGAAGAAGAAGAAGAAGAAGAAGATGAAAGAAGAAGAAGAATAAATAGAAGAAGAAGAAGAAGAAAAAGAAGGCAAAGAATTAGAAGTAGAGAGGAAGAAGAAGAAGAAGAAGAAGATTTAGAAGAAAGAAAAAAGAGGAAGAAGAAGAAGAAGAATAAGAGAAGAAGAAGAAGAAGAAGAAGAGGAAGCAGAAGAAGAAGAAGTAGAAGAAGAAGATGGAGAAGAAGAAGTAGATGAGAAAAAAATAATAATAAGAAGAAGAATAAGAAGAAGTGGAATAAGTAGTAGAAGAAGAAGAAGGAGAAGAGGAGGACGAGGAAGAAGAAGAAGAAGAAGAAAGAATAAGAAGAGGTAGAAAGAGAACGACAAGAAAAAGAAGAGGAAGAGCAAGCAGAAGAGAAGTAAAAGAAGAAGAAAAAGATGAAGAGCAAGAAGAAGATGATGATGATAAGGAAGAAGAGGAAGAAAAACAAGCAGATTAAGAAGAAGAAGAAGAAGAAGAAGAAGAAGAAATAAAAGAAGAAGAAAAACAAGAAAAAGAAGAAGAAAAAGAAGGAAAAGTGGAAGAAGAAGACAACAAAGAAGAAGAAGGGAAGAAAAAGAAAAAGAAAAGGAACCAGAAGAAATAGAAGAAGAAGAAGAAGAAGAGGAAACAGAAAAAGAAGTAGAAGAAGAGGAAAAAGAAGTAGAAAGAATAAGAACAAGAAGAGGAAGAAGAAAAAGAAGAAGAAGAAGAAGAAGAAGAAGAAATAGAAAGGAGGAGAAAAAGAATAAGTAAACAAAGACCAAGAAAAAGATAAGTAGAAGAAGAAGAAGAAGAAGAAGAAGAAAAGAATAAGTATAAGAAATTGAGAAGAAGGAAGAAGCAAAAGAAGATGATGAAGAAGAAGAATAAGAAGAGGAAGAAGAAGAAGAAGAAGAGGAAGAACAAGGAGGAGAAGGAGACGAAGAAGAAGAAGAGGAAAATAAGAAGAAGAATTAGAAGAAAAAGAAGAGAAGAAGGAGAAGATGATGATGAAGAAGAAGAAGAAAGAAAAAGAAGAAGATGAGCAAGAAGAAGTAGAAGAAGAAAGGGGAAGAGGAAGAAAAGGAAGAAGAAGAAGAGGATGGAGAAGGAGAAGAAGAAGAAGAAAGAAAAAGAAAGAAAAAGAAGAAAGAAGAGGGAAGAACATAGAAAAAAGAAGGAAGAAGTACGAAGGAAGAAGGAAGAAGAAACAAGAAAGGAGGAAGAATGAAGAAGAGAGAAGATGTTGAAGAAGTAGAAGGAGAAGAAGAAGAAGAAGAAGAAGAAGACTAAGAAGAAGATGACAAAGTAGAGGAAGGGGTAGAAGAAGACAAAGAGGAAGGGGAAGGAGAAGAAAAAGTAGGCGAAGGAGAAGATGAAGATGAAGAAGAAAAAAAGACGAAGATGATGAAGAAGAGGAACTAGAAGAAGAAGAAGAAAATGAAGAAGATGGAGAAGTGAAAGAAGTGGCGAACGAGGATGAAGAAGAAGAAGAAGAGAAGAAGAGCAAGAAGCAGATGACAAAGATGAAGAAGAACAAGAAGAAGAAGAGCAGGAGGAGGTAACCAAAGAAGAAGAACAAGAAGAAGAAGTCAAGGGAGTAAGAGAAAAGAAGAAAAAGAAGAAGAAGAAGAAGAAGAACACAAAGTAGAAGTAGAAGAAGAAGAAGTAGAAGATGAAGATGAAGAAGAAGAAGAAGATGAACTAGAAGAAGAAGAAGAAGAAGAAGAAGAAGAAGAACAGGATGAAGAAGAAGTAGAAGAAGAAGTAGAAGAAGAAGAAAAAGGCAAAAAGGAGGAAGAAGTAGATAAAGAAGAAGAAGAAGAAGATGATGATGAAGAGGTAGAAGAAGATGAGGAAGAAGAAGAAGAAGAAGAGGTGGGGGAAGAAGATGAGGAAGAAGAAGAAGAAGAAGAAGAAGTTGGGGAACAAGAAAAAGATGATGAAAAAGAAGATGAAGAAGAAGAGGAGAAGGAGGAGGAGGAAGAAGAAGAAGTTGTAGAAGAAGAAGTAGAAGAGGAAAATGAAGAAGAATAAGAAGGAGAAGAAGAAGAAAAGAAGAAGAAGGAGAAGAAGAAAATGAAGAAGAAGAGGAGGAGGAAGAAGAAGAAGAAGAAGAAGAAGAAGAGGAAGAAGAATAAGAAGGAGAAGAAAAAGAAGTCAAAGTAAAAGAAGAAGAAGAAGAAGAAAGGGAAAAAGAAGAACAAGAAGAGGGAGAAGAGGAGGAAGAAGAAAAAGAAAAAGAAGAAGAATGATAAGAAGAGAAAGAGAAGGAAGTAGAAGAAGAGGAAGAAGAAGAAGAGGAAGATGTGGAAGAATAGGAAAAAAGAAAGAAGTAATTCAAAAAGAAGAAGTCAAAGAGAAAGAAGAAGTGGAGGAAGAAGAAGGACAAAAAAATAGATTATGGATTTGCTGGCGACAACTTAATTAGGAATTAGGTATTAGGGAATGACAATTAGGTATTAAGGAGAGAGGGATTCAAGCTTATTGATTGGGGACTAAGGATTAAGGAATAAGGATTAAAGATTAAGAATTATAAAATTTTGGGATTAAAGATTAGCAATTAGGGTTAAGGTTTAGGGATTAGGGATTAGGGAATAACGATTTGGAAATATGTATTAAGAATTAGGGATTAGGGTTTAAGGATTAAGGATTTCAAATTAAAAATTAAGGATTAAGGGATTAAGAATTTAGGATTATGTATTGGAGATAAAGGATTAAGGATTAGGGTTTAGAGATTATGAGTTAAGGATTAGAGAATTTTGATTTGGAATTCAAGATAAGGGATTTGACTTTAGGGATTAAGTATTAGTGATTAGGGATTATGCAGGGAGGGATTAAGGATTACAGATTAGAGATTAGGGATTATGGCTTTGGGATAAACAAGAAGGAGGAGAAGAAGAAGAAAAAAGAGAAGAAGAAGAAGATGAAGAAAATAGACGAAGAAGAAAGAAAGGAAGGAAGAAGAATGAAAAAAGTTGAAATGAGAAGGAAGAAGAACAAAGAAGAAACAAGAAAAAAGAAAGAAGGAAGAAGAAAGAAGAAAGTAGAGAGAAGGAAGAAGGAAGAAGAAATTAAAAAGACGAAAAAAAGAAGAAAGAAAAAAGAGGAAAGAAGAAAGAAGAAGTAGAAGGAGGAGGAGGAGAAAGAGAAGGAGAAGGAGATGGAGGAAGAGGAGAGTGAGAAGGAGTAGAAGAAGGAGAAGGAGAAGGAGATGGAGAAGGAGAAGGAGAAGGAGAAGGAGAAGAATAAGAAAAGATGAGAAAGAAGGAGAGGAAGAAGAACAAGAGGAAAAATGGGAAAAGGAACAACAAGAAGAAGTAAAAGAAAAATAATAAGTAGTAGGAAAAGAGGAATAATATGAAGTAGAAGAAAAAGGAGAAAAGTAAGAGGAAGAAGAAGAATATGAAGAATATAGACAAGAAGAAGAAGAAGAAGAAGAGGAAAAAGAAGAGGAAGAAGATGAAGATGCAAAAGAAGAAGAAGAAGAGGAGGAAGAAGAAGAAGAAGAAGAAGAAGAAAAAGATGAAGAGGAAGATAAATAAGAAGTGGAAGAAGTGGAATACAAAGATGAGGAAGAAGATGAAGAAGAAGAGGAAGAAGAAGAAGAAAAAGAGGAAGAAAAGAAGTAGTAGAAGATGAATAGGAAGAATAGATGAATCAGGGATTAGGGATTAGAGTTTAAGGATGAGGGATTAAGAAATGAAGGATTAGGGGTTAGGTATAAGGGAATATCGTTTAAAGATTATGGAGAGAGGGATTTAGTATTTGGAATTAGAAATTTTGGAGTTAGCAATTAGTGATTAGGGATTAGAGAGTAAAAATTAGGGAATAAATAAATAGGATTAGAGATTAGAGATTAATGATTAAGGACTACGGATAAGGGGTTAGGGATTAAAGAGAAGGGATTAAGGATGCAAGGATTAATGACTAGAGAATAGAGATTAAGGATTAAGAATTATTGAATTAATTATTAAGAATTAGGGTTTTAAGATCAGGGATTTAGGATTAAGTATAGAGATTTAAGAATACAGATTGGGTATTAAAGAATAAAGATTAGATATTAGGGACATAAGATTCTAGATTAGAGATTAGGATTAGAGATTAAGTGATTAAGGATTATGGATTATAGATTTGAGAGAAAAAAGAAGGACAAAGAGAAGTGTAAGAAGAAGAAGAAGAAGAAGATGATGATGAAGTAGAAAAAGTAGAAGTAGAAGTAGAAGAAGAACAAGAAGAAGAAGAAGAACAAGAAATAGAAGAAGATGAAGAAGAAGAAGATGAAAAAGATGAAGATGAAGAAGTTGAAGAAGAAGAACATGAAAAAGAAATAGAAAAGGAAAAAGAATAAGAAGAAGGAGAATAATAATAATAATAATTATTATTATTATTATAATAACAAGAAAAGGATGAAAAACAATTTAAGGAAGAAGAAGAGGAAGAAGAAGAGGATGAAGTAATGGAAGAAGAAGAAGAAGAAGAAGAAGAAGAGGGAAAAGAAGAAGAGGAAGAAGAAGAAGACGTAGAAGATGAAGAAGATGAAGTGGAGGAAGAAGAAGAAGAAGAAGAAGAAGAAGAAGAGGAAGAAGAAGAGTAAGAAGAAGAAGAAGGTGAGGAGAAAGAAGAAGAAGAGGGAGAGGAAGATGAGGATGAAAAGGATGGAGAAGAAGGAAAAGATGAGGAAAAGTGACGAAAGAAGAAGAGGAAGAAGAGATGGATTAGGAATTAGGGATCAAAGGTTAAGTGTTAGGGACTAAACATATTGTATTAGGGATTAATGAAGAAGAGCTTACTTATTAAAGATTAGTGAACAAGGATTAAGAACAAAGGTATTTATTATTAAGGATTAGGATTTTGAGATTAGGGGTTT